>JASTWF010002526.1:0-23715 GCA_030390025.1 Squalus acanthias | reverse complement strand
GGAGTTGGACAGGTTCTCGAGAATGAGGAACTCACAGGATTAGGGACAAGAAGCGAGGATGTGGGACTAAACACGACTGCTCTTTCTTAGAGGCAACACAGGCACGATGGGACGAGTGGCCTCCTTGTGTGCTGTAAGTTTCTCTGATTCTGTGAAGGGATAGAGGGATTAGGAGGGCAGGGTGGGAAGAGGCTGTTCGAGTGGGAGGAGGCTCGTGTGAAGTATAAACACCGGCATCGACCAGTTGGGCTGAATGACCTCTTTCTGTGCTGCAGACTCGATGTAATTCTATACCCGAGAAACCTTCATGACATTCTCAGAAAACTGGAAAAGCAACATCTGACAAAACAATCTGTGATTGGACGGGGCGAGTTTGGAGACAGGATCTGGGGAGAAAGTCTTTCATTCACTTTGTGCGTTTGCGTGAGGGAACTCCCAGGCCATGGTTCTACTCCAGATTCACCGACAGGTAACATTTTATTCGTTGCTTTCACTGTTCTGGCTTCAGGTCTGATCGGCGAGCTACCTTTAGCGTAACAAAAGGCAGAGAGCGCGAAATAACTCCATCGCGTCTCTCAGAAGCATCCTAAAGTGCTTCGCACAGAAAGAACCACTGTCTGAATGCAATTGGCTGTGATTATATAGGTGAACACGGACAGCCTTTAGACTTGGGGTCAGATCCAACAATCAGCAACAAGGTGAATGAATTAACCAAGCCAAGGGCTTAATTTGCTCCATGTGACTGGTTCTGGGACACTCATAGAAGTCTGGTAATCATAAAACTCTAACTCGTACCAAGTCCCGTTCACCCATCACCCCTGTGCTCGCTGACCTACATTGGCTCCCAGTCCAGCAACGCCTCAATTCTAAAATTCTCATCCTTATTTTCAAATCCCTCCATGGCCTCCCCCTCCCTATCTCTGAACCTCCTCCAGCCCCACAACCCTCCGAGATCTCTGCGCTCCTCCAATTCTGGCCTCTTGCACATCCCCAGTTTCCATTGGTCCACCATTGGCGGCCGTGCCTTCTGTTGCCTGGGCCCCGAGCTCTGGAATTCCCTCCCTAAACCTCTCCAACTCTCTTTCCTCCTTTAAGATGCTCCTTAAAACCTTTCTCTTTGACCAAGCTTTTGGTCACCTGCCCTAATATCTCCTTGTGTGGCTCGGTGTCAATTTTTGTCTGATAATCGCTCCTGTGAAGCACCCTGGGACTTTTTACTACATTACAGGCGCTAGATAACTGCAAGTTGTTGTTGTTGGCTATGCTGCTCCATTCGAGATTTCAGCAGCAACTATTCAGGACTGAACATGCACAAATACCATCGCTGGAGTTCCTACACGTTTTCTGTGGGAAAGACGGTCGGCGTAAGGACAGATAAAAGTTGCGTGACTGGTAGAGCAATTATATTAACCTCACACGGCGTCTCCAGCTCTCGGCTGGGTTAACCCCTTCATTACTGCGGCTGCTGCCTGACATTTCTGCTGCTGGTTTGGGTTCCTGACAATCCCTCGGAAAAGGAGCAGATTTCTTATTTTTAAAAGCACCTTCACACTCAGCAGCTCACCGCCCGCTTACAAACTCCATCTTGCAGACTCCACTCTGGACCCAACCAGTTCATTAATCAGAGTTTCTAAAATCCCAGACTTAAGCTGATGTCTCATTCCTGCCTTCAAAACCAGTGAACTTTTGCACTAACCCTGTAATTCAATGCACCAATGTTGTAATACAGAATCTGGTCGCATCCTGCCTAATTATTGACACCGATTCGCCTCTTTACCTGCCTCAGTAGGTCTGTCTGGACATTAAAGGGTTGATTCGGTAACCGTGTGCTCCCAGCGTGGAAAGCTGCCTTGGGTCATCCCGGCCCACGGCCCCTGATTTCCAATCCCGGTGATTTAAATAGATGGAGCGATCGGGCACTGAATCCCAGCCAGCAATCTCGGTGAGCAGCGCTCCACGCTGGACACCCGATCGGGAGAGACAGCCCTACAATCCGGCAATCAGGAGTGCACACTCCAGGAGTTTCACTGGCTGATAGACTCAGCCTGACAACCACATCAGAAAACAGTCAGATCAGTAAATGGACGTTTCACGGACAGGTTAAAATGTTTTTAGTTTGTGTCAGCTTGTCTTGAGGAAGCGCCGCACTGTCGGTGGGGCAGTACTGAGGGAGTGCCGCACTGTCGGAGGGGCAGTACTGAGGGAGTGCCGCACTGTCGGAGGGGCAGTACTGAGGGAGCGCAGCACTGTCGGAGGGACAGTACTGAGGGAACGCTGCACTGTCGGAGGGGCAGTACTGAGGGAGTGCCGCACTGTCGGAGGGGCAGTACTGAGGGAGTGCTGCACTGTCGGAGGGGCTATACTGAGGGAGCACCGCACTGTCGGAGGGTCAGTACTGAGGGAGCGCTGCACTGTCGGAGGGTCAGTATTGAGGGAGTGCTGCATTGTCGGAGGGGCAGTACTGAGGGAGCGCCGCACTGTCGGAGGGGCAGTACTGAGGGAGTGCTGCACTGGCGGAGGGGCAGTACTGAGGGAGTGCTGCACTGTCGGAGGGGCAGTACTGAGGGAGTGCTGCACTGTCGGAGGGGCAGTACTGAGGGAGCGCCGCACTGTTGGAGGGGCAGTACTGAGGGAGCGCCGCACTGTCGGAGGGGCAGTACTGAGGGAGCGCTGCACTGTCTTTCGGAATAGACATTAAATCGAGGTCCCGTCCGCCCTTTTGGGTGGGCGTTAAAGATCCCACGGCACTATTTCGAAGAGCAGGTGAGTTCTCCCCTGAGTCCTGGGCCAATATTTATTCCTTAACTAACATCACTAAAAACAGATTATCTGGTCATCATCACATTGCTGTTTATGAGATCTTGCCATGTGCAAATTGGCTGCTGCGTTTCCTACAACAGTGACTACACTTCAAAAAAACAAGGAATTCATTGGCTGTGGAGCAGTTTGTGATACTGTGAAAGGGGCTCTATATAAATGCAAATCTTTTCTTTCTTTCTGTCTCCTCAGCTAAGGAAGGATGTACTTGGCATAGAGGGAGTGCAATGAAGGTTCACCAGACTGGTTCCTGGGATGGGGGGATTGTCCTATGAGGAGAGATTGAGTCGACTAGGCCTATATTCTCTAGAGTTTAAAAGAATGAGAGGTGATCTCATTGAAACATACAAAATTCTTACAGGGCTCGACAGGGTAGATGCAGGGAGGATGTTTCCCTTGGCTGGGGAGTCTAGAACCAGGGGTCACAGTCTCAGAATAAGGGGTCGGCCATTTAGGACTGAGATGAGGAGAAATTTCTTCACTCAGAGGGTGGTGAATCTTTGGAATTCTCTACCCCAGAGGGCTGTGGAGGCTCAGTCTTTGAGTATATTCAAGTCAGAGGTCGATAGATTTTTGGACTCTAAGGGAATCAAGGGATATGGGGATAGTTCAGGAAAGTGGAGTTGAGGTCGAAGATCAGCCATGATCTTATTGAATGGCGGAGCAGGCTCGAGGGGCCGTATGACCGACTCCTGCTCCTAATTCTTATGTTCTTATTTCTTTTTTTCTTTCTATTTCTTCTTTTTCTTTCTTTCTTCACCAGGATTGGAGCGATGAGGTTGCGAATTGCCGATGAGGTTTTTCTGACTACAGCCCTCTTAAAGCAAAAGTCCCCCGAGCAGCCTGATTAATGGAGGCTGCTCAGATGAGCATCATGAGTGGACTGGTGTTTATTGACCCCCCGCACAACTGTCGTAACGGGAGCGGTAGAGTAGAGGTTGTGTCACTGGATGAGTAATCCAGAAGCCTGGACTAATGATCCAGAAACGTGACTTCAAATCCCACCATGGCAACTGGGGAATTTAAACTCAGTTAATTACTGTAAATAAATCTGGAATAAAAAGCTAGTATCAGTAATGGCGACCATGAAACTACCGGATTGTCGTAAAAACCCATCTGGTTCACTAATGTCCTTTAGGGAAGGAAATCTGCCGTCCTTACCCGGTCTGGCCTATATGTGACTCCAGACCCGCAGCAATGTGGTTGCCTCTGAAATGGCCGAGCGAGCCACTCAGTTGTACCAAACCGCTACAAAAAAGTATCACCACACGGACTGCAGCGGTTCAAGAAGGCGGCTCACCACCACCACCTTCTCAAAGGCAATTAGGGATGGGCATTAAATGCCAGCCATGGCAGCGACACCCACAGATAAAGCAGTGGGTCAGGCAGCATGTGTGGGGAGAGCGAACCTTTCTCCAGACCTGCTGTGTGTTTTTCCAGCATTTTCTGCTATTTTTTTCAGATTTCCAAATCCACAGCATTTTGCTTTTTCTTGTTCTGATGGAACAGTTTTGAGTTTTACCCAAGTCCATGGGAAGCGCTAAGGTTTTTATAAAAAAAACGAAAATGTTGGAACTCTGAAAAAGTTCAGTTACTCGTTGCATCTTGTGAAACAGATAAAATGGGAAGGAAATCCATTTTCACAACCCACCCTCACAAAGGCACCACCTGGCCTTCCTGTAACAAACTACAGGAAAAATAAAGAACTTGCATTTCTACAGCACCTTTCACAACCTTGGGGCGTCCCAAAACGCTTTACAACCAAATTACTTTTTGAAGTGTCGTCACCGTTGTACTGTAGCTTCAAAAAGTAATTTGGTTGTAAAGCGTTTTGGGACGCCCCAAGGTTGTGAAAGGTGCTGTAGAAATGCAAGTTCTTTATTTTTCCTGTAGTTTGTTACAGGAAGGCCAGGTGGTGCCTTTGTGAGGGTGGGTTGTGAAAATGGATTTCCTTCCCATTTTATCTGTTTCACAAGATGCAACGAGTAACTGAACTTTTTCAGAGTTCCAACATTTTCGTTTTTTTATAAAGACAGCCAATTTGAATGCTAACTTACCTGACGAAGGAGCGACAGCTCCGAAAGCTTGTAAAATTAAATAAATCTGTTGGACTATAACCTGGTGTTGTGCGACTTCTCAATTTGAATACAGCAAGCTCCCACAAACAGCAACCTGAGAGAAGAGACAGGGCCTCGGTTTAACATCTCATCCGAAAGACGGCACCTCCAACAGTGCAGCGCTCCCTCAGTACTGCCCCTCTGACAGTGCAGCGCTCCCTCAGTACTGCCCCTCTGACAGTGCAGCGCTCCCTCAGTACTGCCCCTCTGACAGTGCAGCACTCCCTCAGTACTGCCCCTCCGACAGTGCGGCGCTCCCTCAGTACTGCCCCTCCGACAGTGCAGCGCTCCCTCAGTACTGCCCCTCTGACAGTGCAGCGCTCCCTCAGTACCGCCCCTCTGACAGTGCGGCGCTCCCTCAGTACTGCCCCTCTGACAGTGCGGCGCTCCCTCATTACTGCCCCTCCGACAGTGCAGCGCTCCCTCAGTACCGCCCCTCCGACAGTGCAGCGCTCCCTCAGTACTGCCCCTCCGACAGTGCAGCACTCCCTCAGTACTGCCCCTCCGACAATGCGGCGCTCCCTCAGTACTGCCCCTCCGACAGTGCAGCACTCCCTCAGTACTGCCTCTCCGACAGTGCGGCGCTCCCTCAGTACTGCCTCTCCGACAGTGCGGCGCTCCCTCAGTACTGCCTCTCCGACAGTGCGGCGCTCCCTCAGTACTGCTCCTCTGACAGTGCAGTGCTCCCTCAGTACTGCCTCTCTGACAGTGCTGTGCTCCCTCAGTACTGCTTCTCTAACAGTGCAGTGCTCCCTCAGTACTGCCTCTCCGACAGTGCGGCGCTCCCTCAGTACTGCCTCTCTGACAGTGCTGTGCTCCCTCAGTACTGCTTCTCTAACGGTGCAGCGCTCCCTCAGTACTGCCCCTCCAACACTGCGGCGCTCCCTCAGTACCGCCCCTCTGACAGTGCGGCGCTCCCTCAGTACTGCCCCTCCGACAGTGCAGCGCTCCCTCAGTACCGCCCCTCCGACAGTGCAGCGCTCCCTCAGTACTGCCCCTCCGATAGTGCAGCACTCCCTCAGTACTGCCCCTCCGACAGTGCGGCGCTCCCTCAGTACTGCCTCTCCGACAGTGCGGCGCTCCCTCAGTACTGCTCCTCAGACAGTGCAGTGCTCCCTCAGTACTGTCTCTCTGACAGTGCTGTGCTCCCTCAGTACTGCTTCTCTAACAGTGCAGCGCTCCCTCAGTACTGCCTCTCTGACAGTGCTGTGCTCCCTCAGTACTGCTTCTCTAACGGTGCAGCGCTCCCTCAGTACTGCCTCTCCGACAGTGCGGCGCTCCCTCAGTACTGCTCCTCTGACAGTGCAGTGCTCCCTCAGTACTGCTCCTCCGACAGTGCAGCGCTCCCTCAGTGCTAGGAGTTTATTGTCAGTTTAGAATGTCTGTGGAGTGAGACTTGAACCCACGACCTACCCGACTGCTACCCATTGAGCCACGGCCAACAATGAAACCAATGGAAGGCCAGCCAGAGACCTGACAGGATATTGTGTGAGGGACTGAAACCCAGACTCACTGCCTCACGGTGAGGGTGGAGCTCGCTGGAAGGTGGGGCAGGGTCCGGACTGGACTCCGGCCCTACCGGATAAAATGTTCCGGATCTTTCATTACTCTGTGGGGGAAAAATTCAGTTGGTTGCGCCTCCCGTTAGCGCCTTAAGAGGGCGCTAATGGGGCGCGAAGCATCTAGCGCCCGTGCACGGCAATGTTTGCGCTGCTCGTGAAATTAACTAGACATTTTGCGGCGGCGCTAAACACTACCGCCACTATCTCCTGCGCCGGCAGATCATGACGTCAGTCGAGTGCGCAACGCCCCGGTATCGCCCCGGAGCAGATATTGAGTGGCGCCCCCTGCCTTACCGCCTGACGCTAGCAACGACAGGTTGAGGGGAGCGTTTTGCAGTCAGGAAGGGACTGGGGGAGCGCTATTTAAAGGCGACCGCTTCCTGCCTTTTTTTGTTGGTGACATTTTTGAACCACGCATTCTGAGAGAGAGAGAGAGAGAGAGACTTCTGGAGAGATTCAACGCTGTGTGAAGGAGTTTTGGGTACTGAGCAGCACTTTGCAGGTTCATTTTGATTTGCCCTTCCTTGTATTGATTTAGAAGAGATTGTGGGGGCTGCACTCTGAGCTCTTTCCCTGGTACTCTCCATTGTTCTTTCCAGCAGATGTGATGTACAGGTCTCTCCAGGTCGAGATTCAAGGCTGCAATGAGCAGGAATAACAACAGAAAACGCTGGAAAAACTCAGCAGGCCAGGCAGCATCCACGGAGAGAGAAACAGAGTTAACGTTTCAGGTCGAAGACTTTTCATCAGAACTGGAAATAGCAGGTAATGAAATAGATTTAAGGCAAGGATAAAGCTGGGAAAAGGGGGAGGGGATGAAAGAACAAAAGGAGAGATTAAGAGACATTGAGAGACATTAAGAGATGATCAAGGCAAGAGGAGGTGTTAATGTGACAGGTTGAGGCTAAAAGAAGTGTGAAATGCACTGGCAGAATGAAGGACAGCTGCCAGCTTCTAGGAGGGAAAAAAAGGGGAGGGGGGGCCAAACAAAAGGGTGGATGAAAAAATAAAATATAAATGTGATAGGGGCCGAGGTTATGATCTAAAATTGTTGAACTCGATGTTGAGTCCAGAAGGCTGTAAAGTGCCTAATCGAAAGATGAGGTGCTGTTCCTCGAGCTTACGCTGCGCTTCCGTGGAACAGTGTAATAGGCCGAGGACGGTGAGGTCAGAGTGGGAGTGGAGCGGAGAATTAAAGTGACAGGCGACCGGGAGCTCGGGGTCCCTCTTACAGACTGAACGGAGGTGTTCCGCAAAGCGGTCACCCAATCTGCGTTTGGTCTCCCCAATGTAGAGGAGACCACATCGTGAGCAGCGAATACAGTACACTAAATTGCAGGAAGTACAAGTAAATCGCTGTTTCACCTGGAAGGGGTGTTTGGGGCCCTAGACAGTGGGAAGAGGGGAGGTATAAGGGCATGTGCTGCATCTCCTGTGCTTGCACGGGAAGGTGCCGGGCGAAGGGGAAGAGGTGCTGGGGGTGGTAGAGGAGTGGACTAGGGTGTCGCGGAGGGAGAGGTCCTTACGCAATGCTGCAAGGGGAGGTGAGGGGAAGATGCGTTTGGTGGTGGGATCACGCTGGAGGTGGCGGAAATGGCGGAGGATGATCCGTTGAATGTGAAGGCTGGTGGGGTGAAAGGTGAGGACAAGGGGAACTCTATCGTGGTTCCGGGAGGGAGGGGCAGGGGTGAGGGCAGAAGTGCGGGAGATAGAACGGACACGGTCGAGGGCCGTATCGACCACAGTAGAGGGAAATCCTCGGTTGAGGAAAAAGGAAGACATGTCTGAAGCACTGGTATGGAAGGTGGCATTGTCAGAGCAGATGCGGCGGAGACGGAGAAACTGGGAGAATGGAATAGAGTCCTTACAGGAGGCGGGGTGGGAGGAAGTGTAGTCCAGGTAGCTGTGGGAGTCAGTGGGCTTGTAGTGAATGTTAGTCAATAACCTATCCCCAGAGATGGAGACAGAGAAGTCGAGGAAGGGAAGGGAAGAGTCGGAGATGGACCATGTGAAGGTGAGGGAAGGGTGGAAATTGGAAGCATAGTGAATGAAATTTTCTAGTTCAGGGCGAGAGCAGGAGACGGCACCGATACAGTCATCAATGTACCGGAAAAAGAGGTGAGGGAGGGGACCCGAGTAGGACTGGAACAAAGAGTGTTCCACATATCCCACGAAAAGGCAGGCATAGCTAGGACCCATGCGGGTACCCATAGCAACACCTTTAATTTGGAGGAAATGGGTGGAGTCAAAGGAGAAGTTGTTCAACGTAAGAACAAGTTCAGCCAGGCGGAGGAGGGTGGTGGTGGATGGGGACTGGTTGGGCCTCTGTTCAAGGAAGAAGCGGAGCGCCCTCAGGCCATCCTGGTGGGGAATGGAGGTGTAGAGGGATTGTACGTCCATAGTGAAAAGGAGGCGGTTGGGGCCGGGAAACTGGAAACTGTTAAAGTGGCGGAGGGCGTCGGAAGAGTCGCGGATGTAGGTGGGAAGAGACTGGACAAGGGGAGAAAAAATAGAGTCGAGATAGGAAGAGATAAGTTCCGTGGGGCAAGAACAGGCTGAAACGATGGGTCTACCGGGGCAGTCCTGTTTGTGGATCTTGGGAAGGAGGTAGAAGCGGGCTGTGCGGGGTTGGGGAACTATGAGGTTGGCGGCCGTGGGGGGAAGATCTCCAGAGGAGATGAGGTCAGTGACGGTCTTGGAAATGGTGGTTTGATGTTCGGTAGTGGGGTCATGGTCCAGGTGGAGGTAGGAGGAGGTGTCGGAGAGTTGGTGTTCAGTTTCCGCTAGGTAGAGGTCGGTCCGCCAAACAACAACAGCACCACCCTTGTCAGCAGGTTTAATGACAATGTCGGGGTTGGATCTGAGGGAATAGAGTGCTGCAAGTTCAGAGTGAGGTAGGTTGGAGTGAGAGAGGGGAGCAGAGAAATTGAGACGGCCGATGTCACGCCGGCAGTTGGCAATGAAAAGATCTAGAGAGGGTAAGAGGCCAGAGGGAGGGGTCCAGGTAGAACGGGAATTCTGAAAGCGGGAGAAAGGGTCAGCCGTGCGGGGGCAAGTCTCCTGGCCAGATAAGTGGGCACGGAGGCGAAGGCGGCACCTTCCCGTGCAAGCACAGGAGATGCAACACATGCCCTTATACTTCCCCTCTTCCCACTGTCCAGGGCCCCAAACACCCCTTCCAGGTGAAACAGCGATTTACTTGTACTTCCTGCAATTTAGTGTACTGTATTTGCTGCTCACGATGTGGTCTCCTCTACATTGGGGAGACCAAACGCAGATTGGGTGACCGCTTTGCGGAACACCTCCGTTCAGTCCGTAAGGGGGACCCCGAGCTCCCGGTCGCCTGTCACTTTAATTCTCCGCTCCACTCCCACTCAGACCTCACCGTCCTCGGCCTCTTGCATTGTTCCACGGAAGCTCAGCGTAAGCTCGAGGAACAGCACCTCATCTTTCGTTTAGGCACGCTACAGCCCTCTGGACTCAACATCGAGTTCAACAATTTTAGATCATAACCTCAGCCCCTATCACATTTATATTTTATTTTTTCATCCACCCTTTTGTTTGCCCCCCCCCCCCCATCCTTTTTTTCCCTCCTAGAAGCTGGCAGCTGTCCTTCATTCTGCCAGTGCATTTCACACTTCTTTTAGCCTCAACCTGTTACATTAACACCACCTCTTGCCTTGATCATCTCTTAATGTCTCTTAATCTCTCCTTTTGTTCTTTCATCCCCTCCCCCTTTTCCCAGCTTTATCCTTGCCTTAAATCTATTTCATTTCCTGCTATTTCCAGTTCTGATGAAAGGTCTTTGACCTGAAACATTAACTCTGTTTCTCTCTCCACGGATGCTGCCTGGCCTGCTGAGTTTTTCCAGCGTTTTCTGTTGTTATTTCGGATTTCCAGCATCCGCAGTATTTTGCTATTGCAATGAGCAGGATGTGGATGGAAAGCAATATCAACCCTGCCCTTTAAGAACTGGCCGGGGCCATTGTTTCTGTGTTCCATTGCTGACTGACATCACATGAGCTTCTCCAGTGCTCTGAGGTAGCGCCTCGCTCCTCGGCCTTTGCGCCTTAAGACAGGTGTGAAGCGCCTGATTTAGCGCTCCAATCACCTCCAGGGGCGATAAAAGTCAAGTTTGCAGTCAGAGGCGATAATTAGCACCAGGCGCTAATCTTTGCGCCCGGCCGATAATTGCGCCCCAAACAGGGCGATACTGAATTTTTCCCCCTGTGTCTTTAAGAGCTCGGTTGTGCAATCTGTTTCTACGCAGTGGATTGCCTTTCCAATTTCTAGTTCCCCATTTTATAGTCTGCCTGGGAGCTGTTCGCAGCAGCTTGTTGAGCCTGTGGTCCTGAGGGGGAAGTGTGAACCAGGTACAGGAACTCAGTCCAGTTAGAGATTGTCAGCCGGGAATTGTATTTATGAAAGGGTCGAGTTGACTCGTAAGTGATGCAAATACTAAATATTATTTTAGTGTCTGAGCAAATTGCTAACTTTAATTATTCTACTGAATCGTTTTCACTTAATTGTAAATCTATATCTCTGGGACTGTTTCTTTTATTCATTCTCATTTCATTTAGAAAGACACGGATTAGTCAGGGACAGTCAGCATGGATTTGTTAAGGGGAGGTCGTGTCTGACTAACTTGATTGAATTTTTTGAGGAGGTAACAAGGAGGGTCGATGAGGGTAGTGCGTTTGATGTAGTGTATATGGATTTTTGATAAGCTCCCACATGGCAGACTGGTCAGAAAAGTTAAAGCCCATGGGATCCAGGGCAAAGTGGCAAGTTGGATCCAAAACTGGCTCAGAGGCAGGAAACAAAGGCTAATGGTCGCCGGGTATTTCTGTGACTGGAAGGTTGTTTCCAGTGGGGTTCCGCAGGGCTCAGTACTAGGTCCCTTGGTTTTTGTGATATATGTCAATGATTTAAACTTGAATGTAGGGGGTATAATTAAGAAGTTTGCAGATGATACTAAAATTGGCTGTGTGGTTGATGCTGAAGAAGGAAGCTGTAGACTGCAGGAAGATATCAATAAATTGGTCAGGTGGGCAGAACAGTGGCAAATGGAATTCAATCCGGAGAGCAGTGTGAGGTAATGCATTTGGGGAGGGCTAACAAGGAAAGGGAATACACAATAAATAGTAGGACACTGAGAACTGCAGAGGAACAGAGGGACCTTGGAGTGTACGTCCACAGATCCCTGAAGGTAGCAGGACAGGTAGATAAGGTGGTTAAGAAGGCATACGGGATACTTGCCTTTATTAGCTGAGGCATAGAATATAAGAGCAGGGGGGTTATGCTTGAACTTTATAAAACACTAGTTAGGCCTCAGCTAGATTACTGCGTGCAGTTCTGGTCACCACATTACAGGAAAGTTGTGATTGCACTAGAGAGGGTACAGAGGAGATTTACCAGGATGTTGCCTGGACTGGAGAATTTTAGCTATGAGGAAAGATTGGATAGCCTGAGTCTGTTTTCTTTGGAACAGAGGAGGCTGAGGGGAGACCGAATTGAGGTGTATAAAATTATGAGGGGCCTATATAGAGTGGATAGAAAGGACATAACATGATCGATTTCTCACTCGAAATGGAGAGCGAAGAAATTGACTCAGAGACTCAGGTCCTGAATTTAAACAAGGGGAATTATGATGCCATTAGACGGGAACTGAGTAGGTCTGATTGGACAACGTTCCTGGGAGGACTGGAGGTAGATAAACAATGGCAAGCATTTAAAGATAGAATGACAAAATTGCAAAAATTGTTTATACCAATCTGGCATAAAAGGAAATCTAAAAAGGTGACTCAACCGTGGATAACAGGGGAAATTAGAGACAGCATAAAATCCAAAGATAGGGCGTATAAAATAGCCAAAAAACGCGCCAGAGCGGAAGATTGGGAACAGTTTAAGATAGAGCAAAGGAGGGCAAAGGGCTTAATCAAGAAGGGCAAAATAGCTTACGAAAGCAAGCTGGCGGAAAATATAAAAACTAACTCCAAAAGCTTTTATAAGTATATCAAGAGGAAAAGACTGGTGAAAACCAAAGTTGGTCCATTGCAGTCAGATACGGGGGAATATATAATGGGAAATAAGGAAATGGCAGACCAACTAAATGCATACTTTGGGTCAGTCTTTACGAAGGAAGACACAAAAAACCTCCCTGGGATATCGGGAAAAATAGGGACATTGGCAAAGGAGGAACTGACGCAAATCAATATCTCTAAGGATATGGTGTTAAGGAAGCTAAAGGGATTGAAGGCGGACAAATCCCCAGGGCCTGATAACATGCATCCTAGGGTACTGAAGGAGGTGGCCCTAGAGATAGCGGATGCACTAAGCATGATTTTTCAGAATTCATTAGACTCGGGAACAGTGCCCATGGATTGGAGGGTAGCTAACGTTACCCCACTATTCAAAAAGGGGGGTAGGGAAAAAGCAGGTAATTACAGACCTGTAAGCCTTACATCAGTTGTGGGCAAAATGCTGGAGTCCATCATTAAGGATGAAATAGCCGAGCACTTAGCAAATGGGGACAGGATAGGACAGAGTCAACATGGATTTACAAAGGGTAAATCGTGCTTGACTAATCTATTGGAATTTTTTGAGGGAGTAACTGGTAAAATAGATGGGGGAGAGCCAGTAGATGTGGTGTACCTGGACTTCCAAAAGGCCTTCGATAAGGTCCCACATAAAAGATTAGCATGGAAAATTGAAGCTCATGGGATAAAGGGGAAAGTATTGACGTGGATAGAGAACTGGCTGTCAGATAGAAAACAGAGAGTTGGAATAAACGGCTCATTTTCTGAATGGCAGGCAGTAACAAGTGGGGTACCACAGGGATCTGTCCTGGGTCCCCAGCTGTTCACAATTTATATTAATGACCTGGATCAGGGAGTCGAATGCAGCATTTCCAAATTTGCAGACGACACTAAACTAGGAGGGGGGGTGGGCTCAGAGGAGGAGACCAGGAAGCTCCAGAGCGATTTGGACAGACTGGGTGATTGGGCGGATAAATGGCAGATGCACTATAATGTGGACAAGTGCGAAGTTATCCACCTTGGGTGCAGGAACGGGAGGGCAAATTATTATTTAAATGGCAATAAATTGGGAGAGGGGGAAGTACAGAGAGACCTGGGTGTTCTTGTACACCAGTCACTGAAGGCGAGCATGCAGGTGCAACAGGCGGTCAAGAAGGCAAACGGTATGCTGGCCTTCATAGCAAAAGGGTTGGAATACAGGAACAGGGATACCTTGCTGCAGCTGTACAGGGCACTGGTGAGACCACACCTCGAGTACTGTGTACAGTTTTGGTCGCCTCATCTGAGGAAAGATGTTCTTGCCATGGAGGGGGTGCAGCGGCGATTCACCAGGCTGATACCAGGAATGGCGGGATTGACCTATGAGGAGAGACTATGTAGTTTAGGGATGTACACACTGGAGTTTAGAAGATTGAGAGGGGACCTCATAGAAGTGTATAAAATTCTGACAGGTCTAGACAGATTAGATGCAGAAGGAATGTTTCCCTTGGCGGGTGAGAACAGAACTAGAGGACATAATTTAAGGATAAGGGCTAAACCATTTAGGACAGAAATGAGGGGGAATTTCTTCACTCAGAGAGTGGTGAACCTGTGGAACTCATTGCCACAGAGGGCAGTGTACGCCAGCTCATTAAATATATTTAAGAGGGAATTAGATATATTTCTACAGGCAAAAGGGGTTAAGGGTTACGGAGAGAAGGCGGGGACGGGATACTGAATTGAAGGATCAGCCATGATCTCATTAAATGGCGGAGCAGGCTCGAAGGGCCGGATGGCCTACTCCTGCTCCTATCTTCTATCTATGTATCTATGACCTATTTCCCTTAGCAGAGAGGTCAATAACCAGGGGGCACAGATTTAAAGTAATTGGTGTAAGGTTTAGAGAGGATTTGAGGGGAAATTTCTTCACCCAGAGGGTTGTGGGGGTCTGGAACTCACTGCCTGAAAGGGTGGTAGAGGCAGAAACCCTAACGACATTTAAAAAGTACTTGGATATGCACTTGAAGTGCCGCAAACTGCAAGGCCACGGACCAAGTGCTGGAAAGTGGGATTAGGGTGGAGAGCTCTTTGTCGGCCAGCACGGACAAGATGGGCCGAATGGCCTCCTTCCGTGCTGTAAATTTCTATGATTCTATGATTCTCAGGATGTGGGCATCGCCGGCAAGGCCGGCATTTATTTCCCATCCTAGTTATCCTGAAAAAGTGGTGGTGGGCCGCCTTCTTGAACCACTGTAGCGGATTTGATACAACTGAGGGGCTTGCCAGGCCACTTCAGAGGGCAGTTAAGAGTCAATCACGTTGGTGTGGGTCTGGAGTCACACGTAGGCCCAGACTGGGTAAGGACGGCAGATTTCCTTCCCTAAAGGCCATTAATGAAGCAGATGGGACTTTACGCCAATCTGACAGCTTCGTGGTCACCTTTACCGATCCAGAGCTCTTCCACATTCAGGTCCAAGGTGAGATCATTGCCCATGCCAGTTATTCACTGGGTGCAAGCAATTCTGGCCTCTTGCACATCCCCCCGATTTCCATCGCTCCACCATTGGCGGCCGTGCCTTCAGCTGCCGGGGCCCTAAGCTCTGGAATTTCCTCCCTAAACCTCTCCGACCCCCGCGCTCCCGCCATTGGTCGCCCAACAGACCCATCCTCACATCGCCCCGCCTTCCCACGGCCAATCGGAAAGCGAACAGACTCTTTGTTACCCAATTGGATGACTCGGGACTGTCGGTCAAACAGCCTTTCTTTCCCCATCGTCAATATTTTTAGAACTAATAAACAGAAATGTTGAAAGAAAATGAAAACAAAACACACAATTCTTTTCAACGCCCCTACGGTTTCTTTTCCTCCCGGATCGCTCGCTTGCAGCAGTGTCTGGGAGATTAATCTTTAATTCCTGGAGACTCCAGGACAGCCCGGGTGGGTACTTGGCAACCCTAGGATGTGGTGTAACAAAGTTTCAGTTACCTCCTCAATGCAGAAGTGGACGGTTTAGCAACCAGTTCCTGTAATGTGGCACCTGGAACTTCCCTCCACATTCTCGAAAAAGAAAGAAAAGAAAGACTTGCATTTCGATAGCGCCTTTCATGACCACCGGACGTCTCGAAGCGCTTTACAGCCAATGAAGTACTTTTGAAGTGTAGTCACTGTTGTAATGTGGGAAACACGGCAGCAAATTTGCGCACAGCAAGCTCCCACAAACAGCAATGTGAAAATGACCAGATAATTTGTTTTTTTGGTTATGTTGATTGAGGGCGAAAGATTGGCCAGGACACCAGGGATAATTCCCCAGCTCTTCTTCGAAATAGTGGCCATGGGATCTTTTATGTCCACATGAGAGAGCAGACAGGGCCTTGGTTTAATGTCTCATCTGAAAGATGGCACCTCCGACAGCGCAGCACTCCCTCAGCACTGCACTGGAGTGTCAGCCTAGATTTACATGTACAAGTCCCTGGAGTGGGACTTGAACCCACAACCTTCTGACTCAGAGGCAAGGGTGCTACCCACTGAGCCACAGCTGACAGCTCAAATGGTAGAGATTGGTTGATCTGTAGCGCAGAGCTGACACAGACCCGGGATATTTTTTTAATTTATTCATTCATGGGATCTGGATGTCGCTTGCAAGGCCAGCATTTATTGTCCATCCCTAATTGCCCTTGAGAAGGTGGTAGTGAGCCGCCTTCTTGAAGGTACTCCCACAGTGCTGTTAGGGAGGGAGTTCCAGGATTTTGACCCAGTGACGATGAAGGATCGGTGATATACTTCCAAGTCAGGATGGTGTGTGACTTGGAGGGGAACGTAGAGGTAGTGGTGTTCCCATGCGCCTGCTGCCCTTGTCCTTCTAGGTGGAAGAGGTCGCGGGTTTGGGAGGTGCTGCCAAAGAAGCCTTGGTGAGTTACTGCAGTGCATCTTGTAGATGGTACACACTGCAGCCACGGTACGCCGGTGGTGGAGGGGGTGAATGTTTAAGGTGGTGGATGGGGTGCCAATCAAGCGGACTGCTTTGTCCTGGATGGTGTCGAGCTTCTTGAGTGTTGTTGGAGTTGCACTCATCCAGGCAAGTGGAGAGTATTCCATCACACTCCTGACTTGTGCCTTGCAGATGGTGGAAAGGCTTTGGGGAGTCAGGAGGTGAGATACTCGCCACAGAATACCCAGCCTCTGACCTGCTCTTGTTGCCACAGTATTTATATGGCTGGTCCAGTTAAGTTTCTGGTCAATGGTGACCCCCAGGATGTTGATGGTGGGGGATTCGGCGATGGTAATGCCGCTGAATGTCAAGGGGCGGTGGTTAGACTCTCTCTGGTCATTGCCTGGCATATACAGGTTCATGGACAAAAAGCGGGGGTGTAGGACTGAGCATGACCGCTCTTTCAAAGAGCCGGCACAGGCACAAGGGGCCAAATGGCCACCTTTGAGTTTCTACGATTCATTTGCCTTGACTTATCTGCCACTCTTCTCTACTTCAATGACCTCTTGCACAAAGCCAGCTGGAGGGTGTCAGTGCGAGCTGATTTGTATAATGTCTTTCTCTGCTATTTTTGTGCAGGACAATGGATTATAATCTCAGTTTATTACTGCAGCCTGATGAACCAGATCAAAACACTGAAGCAAAAGACAAACCGAGGTCAGTAAATTTACAAATGATATTACATAGGATTACGTAGGATATACGGCACAGAACTGTACGCAGTATTCGAAGTGTAGTCTAACCAAGGTTCGATACAGGTTTAGCATAACTTCCCTACTTTTCAGTTCTATCCCTCTAGAAATAAACCCTAGTGCTTGGTTTGCTTTTTTTATGGCCTTGTTTGAAGGGATAATTACTAGTCCTAGGGCTACCCCGGATCAGGCATATTTCTCAACTGAAGTTTGAGGTAGCTGAATCCTAAAGACGCTTAATTGGGTCTAAAGGTCTGGACTATCTCTCCCTAAAGGAGAGGAACAACCTGAAAATGTTACCATCCTCCAGATAGCACTTTTAATAAGTTTAGCTAGACTGTAATGTTCCGGATATTATGTAGGTCTGGAAAACTCCCCCAGAATTCTGCAACTCCTCACCAAAGAGTGTACAGAGATTGAGTTTGCGAGTTTGATACAGAAGTCTTATGTAAGACAATTCTAAAAATATATAGATTTAGTAAAGAACCGACATGTAATTTACAGTTGATGAGTCATTCACATAGAAGCATAGAAGATAGGAGCAGGAGTCGGCCATTCGGCCCCTCGAGCCTGCTCCGC
The DNA here is from genome assembly GCA_030390025.1 of Squalus acanthias. Lineage (NCBI taxonomy): Eukaryota > Metazoa > Chordata > Chondrichthyes > Squaliformes > Squalidae > Squalus > Squalus acanthias. The sequence continues at coordinate 5,943 of JASTWF010002526.1, read as the reverse complement.
CATATAATGAGGTCATGGCTGATCATCCAAATTACAGTTCCAAAAAGAGAAAGCTCACAATCCTATTATCAGAGAACCTTACTCTCAAATCTTAACTTCGCTACAGTTTTACAGTTCTTAAAGTTCTGTTCAGGATATCCACCAAAATCAAATACCTTTGATCCCCGAGGTACAAAGAGTTGGAGACTTACAGAGCTGCCTCTGAAGCCGAGAATCGCTTTGCCCGATTACAGCGAGTCTACTATCCCATTTGAGAGTTCAATATTTATATCCTTTTCCAGTGGTATTTCCTTTAAGGTTTTCTGCTGATGTAAGCTAATTATCTCTAGTCATTTTTCTGCTGACCCCTGCAATTCTTACAATCACCTCAGCATTACAGAATTATGTCTCTTCTCTAGGTGTTCTAAGTTTACCATAAAAAACGGTGTAACGGCAGGTGTGTTTTACTTGATGTCATTTTTACGAAGGCAGATGTTTCTTACTTTTATGTGCTTCTTTACAAAGTGTAAATTAAAACATCTTAACCAGGGTGAACCATTGTTTTGTTCCCAAAGGTTCAGCCTACCAGAGCCTTTAACCTTCTGTTTCAATAAGGTTATTGATTCAGTGTCAACAACTATCTTATCTCTATAGCCAGAATGCTTTCACAGCTTTTCATAGTTAGGTTTCTAGATTTCCAGACCCAGTTTGTCATGTTTTAATAAGGCCAGAATTCTTTCAAAAGGTAGTATTTTTCTGAATAGGTTATATGGCTTATTCCTTCACATGCTAACCTATGTTGCAACTTTTAGTGATTTGTGCATTTGTACTCCAAAATCCTTTTGTTCCTCTACCCCACCCAGACTCGCACCCTCCAAGTGATAAGTGACCTCCCTATTCTTCCTATTCTTCCTACCAAATTTATCTGTGTTGAACTTCATTTGCCAATTATATGCCCATTCTGCGAGTTTATTAATGTCCTCCTGTAATTTGTTGCAGTCCTCCTCAGTATTGACTATCCCACCCTCAATTTAGAAATTGTGTTTTTGATTCCAAAATCTAAATCGTTAATATAAATTGTGAACAGCAGTGGTCCCAGCACTGATCCTTGTGGAACAACACTACCCACCTTCTGCCACTGTGAATATCTACCCTTTACCCCTACTCTCTGCTTTCTGTCCTGAAGCCAGCTAGCTATCCCCTGACTCTGCATTCTCTGACCTTATTCATCAGCCTATTATGGGGTACCTTATCGAAGGCCTTTTGAAAATCTAAATAAATTACTGCATTACCGTTGTCTACTCTGTTATCTCTTCAAAAAATTCAATGAGGTTGGTCAAGCAAGACTTTCCCTTTTGAAATCCATGCTGACTGTTCATTACTATGTTTTTGGTTTTGAGATGTTCTTCTATTCTCCCCTTTAGTGGGGATTCCATTATTTTTCCTACCACTGATGTTAAGCTGACTGGTCTATAATTCCCTGGACATGTTCTACCCCTCTTCTTAAATATCGATATTACGTTAGCTGTCCGCCAGTCCTCTGGCACTGCACCTTTTTCTTACAAATTATTGAATATGTGTAGTAATGCCTCTGCTATCTCTTCCCTAGATTCTTTTAATATGCATGGATGCAATCCATCCGGATCAGCGGTTTTATCCTCTTTGAGTTTGAATGGTTTATTTAATATATTCCCTCTTTTTATTTTAAATGCACTTATCTCATTACTAATCTCCTCATCCAATGTCTTGTCCACCTGTAAATACAGAAGCAAATTAATTATTTAATATTTCTGCCATCTCTCTATCGTTACCTGTGGTATTATCCTGTCTATCCCTTAATGGCCCTATTCCCATCCCAACCTTCGTTTTTTTATTGATGTGCCTGTAAAGTATTTTACTATTTTGTTTTATGTTCCTTGATAATTTAATTTCATAGTTCCTCTTTGCCTTCCTAATTGTTTTTTTGAATTCTCTCCTAATCTCTTCGTATTCTCCCTTATCATGCACTCCCCTGCTGTCTATGTACATAATGTATGCCTCTTTCCTTACCCTCAATTTTTTTCCTTATGGCTTTATTCATCCATGGAGTCTCATTAGTGTTTAGTTTGTTCTTTCCTTTTAGTGGAATGTATTGTTCCTGCACTCTGTTGAACACCATTTTAAATGTTTCCTATTGCTGTTCTACATAGTTATTTGCCAATATTGTTGCCCATTTTATTTTCCCAAGTTCTATTCTCATCCCCTCAAAATCAGCTTTTCTCCAATCTATTACCCTGGTTTTTGTCATACTTATGTCCTTCTCAATTATCATCTTAAAGCATATTATATTATGGCCACTATTACCTATATGTTCCCCTACTTTTACTTCTCTTATCTGCTCTGTTTCAATCCCCATTACTAGATCCAATAGTGAATCCTCCCTTGTTGGGCTTTTTACATATTGGGTTAGAAAGGAGTCCTGTACACATTGTAGGGACTCCATTCCCTTATCCCCTTTACCTACCTCTTCTGTCCAATTAATATCGGGGTAGTTGAAATCCCCCATGATTATTATTCTATGTTTTTTACTAATTTCCTTAATTTGTCTGTATATTTCTTCCTCCACCTCCCTTCCACTTTTAGGTGGTCTATAGACTACACCTATTAGTGTGATTGATCCTTTATTAATGGCCCAGATATTCCGATCGCAAGCCTCCCGCGGGCGGAGGACTGCGATCTGGAAAAATCTGCGCCCTTACCTGAGGGCTCCCGGGACGCACACGATTCCGGTGCTGGGCCTCTCCAAACTGCCGGTGCGCAGGGCCCACGTATCCCAGGGGCGCAGGTAGTTTGCAGCATCCTTGAGATCACGTGGGCCATGGGGAGCCAATCACAGAAGGGAATCTCCCTTCATACACTTGACAGGAAGACCTGTCAAATATATGAATGGAGATCACCCCCAAAACATAGTAAAACTTTAAATAATTTTTTTTAAAAATCACATTTTTAAAATGACTTGAAATTACAATAAATTAACTATTTTAAACAAAATTTTACATTTTTGAAAAAAATAATTAAAGTTTTTTACGGGGCTAAAAATAAACTTAGTATTTTGAAATGATAAATCAGTGGGGAAAAAAAATGTAAAACTTTTTTTCAACTTTTATCCTGGTAAAAGCAGGCCTTATGCCTGCTTTTACCAGGCGCAAGAATTGTAAGGGTTTTCTGCGGGCGGAGGGTCTCCAAAAAGCGGAACTCTCCGCCCGCAGAGGCCCTGCTCCAGGGCAGATGGAGGATCTGTCAAGAGCATTCTTGACAGATCGGAAATGACGGTTTTCAGCGCATGCGCAGTGCATGCCTGAAACCGGCATTTCCGAAGAACCTACGGATGAGTGCACAGCGCATACTCACCTGTAGGGATCGGAATATTCGGCCCATTATCTTTTATCTCTATCCATATGAATTCTATTTTTGTCTTGCTGATAGCTGCGTCACTTTTTTCTACTGCCATTATGTTATCCCTAATAAGTACAGCGACTCCACCTCCCCTTTTTCCCTCTCTATCTTTTCTAAATTCCCAGTCCTGATTTTTCTGTAGCCATGTCTCAGTAATCCCTATTATGTCTGGTTCATCGCAACGCATGATTGCCTCCAGCTCCCCTGTTTTATTACCGACACTCTGTGCATTGCTGTACAGAGAGTTTAACTCATTTTTAATAGGATATCCTCTCACTTTATGTTTAACCATCTGTTTAGACTCCTGTTCTATAACTCTATTTATTCCCTTGCCATCAATGTCCTCCCTTACTTTATTCTTTCCTATGTTCTCTTTTCCTGTATTGTTTATAATTAGGCTGGTTACGTTTCTTGTAGATCCCTCCCCTCTTCTTACTAGTTTAAAGCCTTTGCCACCTCCCTATTTACCCTTTCCACTAGGACACGGGTCCCATCCCGGTTCAGGTGGAGCCCGTCCCATTGGTACAGCTCCTTTCTGTCCCAGAACTGGTGCCAGTGTCCCATGAAAAGGACCCCACTTTCCCACACCAGCCCTTTAGCCATGTGTTAATTCTGGTCTGTCTGCTTCTATGCCAATTTGCACGTGGCTTGGGCAATAATCCAGAGATTATTACCCTCGAGGTCCTGCTTTTTAATTTACAGCCTAACTCCTGATACTCTTTCAGCAGGCCCTCCTCCCAGTTCCTACCTATGTCGTTTGTTCTAACATGGACCACGACAACTGGATTTACCCCCTCCCTTTCCAAGTTCCTCTCCAGCCGCCGTGAGATATCCCTCACCCTGGCAACACACCCTTCGGGATTCTCGTTATGAAACAACAAGGAGCAATGTGATCAGATTCTTTTACTCAAGTGTCAGTATATTCTTGTGAGCTGGCCTTTAGCTCAGTGTGAGCACTCCTGCCTCTGAGTCAGACGGTGTTAGGGTTCAATCCCCACTCCAGACAGTCCCAGTGAGGTGAGTGGAGACCAGACCTCCAGCTAGGAATTCTGAGTTGACGTCCAGTGGGGTACTTGTGCCCAGTGGGTGTGGTTGCCCCCATCCCAATGTATGGGTTGTATGAGCCCATAAACCCCTCCTGCCCTATAGGACTAACCCCACCCCCACCCACCCCCCTGGCCATATTGACTGGTATAAAAATGGTTATGACTATTGAAGTAATGTTCATGTCACGGCCTGTCAGATAGTTAATCAACCTGCAAATCCTCCCACTGCTTTGCACCCTTCTCCAAGGGTGGAGTGTGAAGATACAAAACAGCACCCCTGTCTGCCCTCCCAGGTGGACATAAAAGATCCCATGGCCACTATTTCAAAGAAAAGCAGGGCAGTTCTCCCTGATGTGCTGGCAAATATTTATCCCTCAACCACCATCACTAAAAAAAAAGTAATTGCTGTTTGTGGGAGCTTGCTGTGCGCAAATTGGCTGCCACGTTTCCTGCATTACAACAGTGACCGCACTTCAAAAAATACTTCATTGGCTGTAAAGTGCTTTGGGATGACCCGAGGTTGTGACCGGTGCTATAGAAATGCAAGATCTTTCATTACTGCCCAAACCAACTGGGCACGAGTGTTAGAATCAGCATGAGGTTTGGTGAGACATTGGCGGGATGGGGATAATTGTCCTCTCTTCTTGATTGGCAAACAAGGTAACGGTCAATTTTTTTCTAGATTCTGTCTGACATTGAATTATGATCTGAGAGATCAGTTTTTCTGTTCCATTGCTGACGGGAATATGGAAAAGTTTGATCAAATACTGCACATCTTTCAGGTGACCAGAATGAAGCTGACAGAACCTTGGCTCACAGGTAGCTTCTCACACCTCCTCATTATTGCACTGAATTACACAGAAACAGGCCATTCGGCCCAAAGGGTCCGTGCTGGTGTTTCTGCTCCACTCGAGCCTCCTCCCACCCTTCTTCATCACACCCTATCACCGTATCCTTCGATTCCTTTCTCCCTCGTGTACTAACCTAGCTTCCACTTAAATACATCTATGCTAATCACCTCAACCACTCCAGCCAACAGTGGGGGAAAAATCGAGGGAGGGAGGGAGGGGATGAGGGAGGGAGGGAGGAGGGGAGGGAGGGGAGGGAGGGGGAGGGGAAGGGAGGTGAGGGAGGGAGGGAGAGAATGGAGGATGGAGCGGGAGGTTGAGGGAGGGGAGGGGAGGGAGGGGGAGGGTGAGTGAAGGAGGGATGGAGGGAGAGAATGGAGGATGGAGCAGGAGGGAGGGGAGGGAGGGTGAGGGAGGGGAGGGAGGGGGAGGGTGAGGGAAGGGGAGGAGAGGGAGGGTGAGAGTGAGGGAGGGAGGGAGGGAAAGGGAGGGGAGGGAGGGTGAGGGAGGGGAGGGAGGGGAAGGGTGAGGGAAGGGGTGGGGAGGGAGGGGAGGGTGAGGGAAGGGGAGGGGAGGGAGGGGAGGGTGAGGGAGGGAAAGGGAGGGGAGGGAGGGTGAAGGAGGGAAGGAGAGGG
>JASTWF010002525.1:0-23717 GCA_030390025.1 Squalus acanthias | reverse complement strand
GAGGGCTAGGTCACTGAGGGATGAAGGAGGCGAGTGTGCAGTGGAGAGTCAGGGTCGGGCTAGGTCACTGAGGGATGAAGGAGGCGAGTGTGCAGTGGAGAGTCAGGGTCGGGCTAGGTCACTGAGGGATGAAGGAGGCGAGTGTGCAGTGGAGAGTCAGGGTCGGGCTAGGTCACTGAGGGATGAAGGAGGCGAGTGTGCAGTGGAGAGTCAGGGTCGGGCTAGGTCACTGAGGGATGAAGGAGGCGAGTGTGCAGTGGAGAGTCAGGGTCGGGCTAGGTCACTGAGGGATGAAGGAGGCGAGTGTGCAGTGGAGAGTCAGGGTCGGGCTAGGTCACTGAGGGATGAAGGAGGCGAGTGTGCAGTGGAGAGTCAGGGTCGGGCTAGGTCACTGAGGGATGAAGGAGGCGAGTGTGCAGTGGAGAGTCAGGGTCGGGCTAGGTCACTGAGGGATGAAGGAGGCGAGTGTGCAGTGGAGAGTCAGGGTCGGGCTAGGTCACTGAGGGATGAAGGAGGCGAGTGTGCAGTGGAGAGTCAGGGTCGGGCTAGGTCACTGAGGGATGAAGGAGGCGAGTGTGCAGTGGAGAGTCAGGGTCGGGCTAGGTCACTGAGGGATGAAGGAGGCGAGTGTGCAGTGGAGAGTCAGGGTCGGGCTAGGTCACTGAGGGATGAAGGAGGCGAGTGTGCAGTGGAGAGTCAGGGTCGGGCTAGGTCACTGAGGGATGAAGGAGGCGAGTGTGCAGTGGAGAGTCAGGGTCGGGCTAGGTCACTGAGGGATGAAGGAGGCGAGTGTGCAGTGGAGAGTCAGGGTCGGGCTAGGTCACTGAGGGATGAAGGAGGCGAGTGTGCAGTGGAGAGTCAGGGTCGGGCTAGGTCACTGAGGGATGAAGGAGGCGAGTGTGCAGTGGAGAGTCAGGGTCGGGCTAGGTCACTGAGGGATGAAGGAGGCGAGTGTGCAGTGGAGAGTCAGGGTCGGGCTAGGTCACTGAGGGATGAAGGAGGCGAGTGTGCAGTGGAGAGTCAGGGTCGGGCTAGGTCACTGAGGGATGAAGGAGGCGAGTGTGCAGTGGAGAGTCAGGGTCGGGCTAGGTCACTGAGGGATGAAGGAGGCGAGTGTGCAGTGGAGAGTCAGGGTCGGGCTCGGTCACTGAGGGATGAAGGAGGCGAGTGTGCAGTGGAGAGTCAGGGTCGGGCTAGGTCACTGAGGGATGAAGGAGGCGAGTGTGCAGTGGAGAGTCAGGGTCGGGCTAGGTCACTGAGGGATGAAGGAGGCGAGTGTGCAGTGGAGAGTCAGGGTCGGGCTCGGTCACTGAGGGATGAAGGAGGCGAGTGTGCAGTGGAGAGTCAGGGTCGGGCTAGGTCACTGAGGGATGAAGGAGGCGAGTGTGCAGTGGAGAGTCAGGGTCGGGCTAGGTCACTGAGGGATGAAGGAGGCGAGTGTGCAGTGGAGAGTCAGGGTAGGGCTAGGTCACTGAGGGATGAAGGAGGCGAGTGTGCAGTGGAGAGTCAGGGTCGGGCTAGGTCACTGAGGGATGAAGGAGGCGAGTGTGCAGTGGAGAGTCAGGGTCGGGCTAGGTCACTGAGGGATGAAGGAGGCGAGTGTGCAGTGGAGAGTCAGGGTCGGGCTAGGTCACTGAGGATGAAGGAGGCGAGTGTGCAGTGGAGAGTCAGGGTCGGGCTAGGTCACTGAGGGATGAAGGAGGCGAGTGTGCAGTGGAGAGTCAGGGTAGGGCAAGGTCACTGAGGGATGAAGGAGGCGAGTGTGCAGTGGAGAGTCGGGCTAGGTCACTGAGGGATGAAGGAGGCGAGTGTGCAGTGGAGAGTCAGGGTCGGGCTCGGTCACTGAGGGATGAAGGAGGCGAGTGTGCAGTGGAGAGTCGGGCTAGGTCACTGAGGGATGAAGGGGGCGAGTGTGCAGTGGAGAGTCAGGGTCGGGCTCGGTCACTGAGGGATGAAGGAGGCGAGTGTGCAGTGGAGAGTCAGGGTCGGGCTAGGTTACTGAGGGATGAAGAAGGCGAGTGTGCAGTGGAGAGTCAGGGTCGGGCTAGGTCACTGAGGGATGAAGGAGGCGAGTGTGCAGTGGAGAGTCAGGGTCGGGCTAGGTCACTGAGGGATGAAGGAGGCGAGTGTGCAGTGGAGAGTCAGGGTCGGGCTCGGTCACTGAGGGATGAAGGAGGCGAGTGTGCAGTGGAGAGTCAGGGTCGGGCTCGGTCACTGAGGGATGAAGGAGGCGAGTGTGCAGTAGAGAGTCAGGGTCGGGCTAGGTCACTGAGGGATGGAGGGGGCGAGTGTGCAGTGGAGAGTCAGGGTAGGGCTAGGTCACTGAGGGATGAAGGAGGCGAGTGTGCAGTGGAGAGTCAGGGTCGGGCTAGGTCACTGAGGGTTGAAGGAGGTGAGTGTGCAGTGGAGAGTCAGGGTCAGGCTAGGTCACTGAGGGATGAAGGAGGCGAGTGTGCAGTGGAGAGTCAGGGTTGGGCTAGGTCACTGAGGGATGAAGGAGGCGAGTGTGCAGTGGAGAGTCAGGGTCGGGCTAGGTCACTGAGGGATGAAGGAGGCGAGTGTGCAGTGAGAGTCAGGGTCGGGCTCGGTCACTGAGGGATGAAGGAGGCGAGTGTGCAGTGGAGAGTCAGGGTCGGGCAAGGTCACTGAGGGATGAAGGAGGCGAGTGTGCAGTGGAGAGTCAGGGTCGGGCTAGGTCACTGAGGGATGAAGGAGGCGAGTGTGCAGTGGAGAGTCAGGGTCGGGCTAGGTCACTGAGGGATGAAGGAGGCGAGTGTGCAGTGGAGAGTCAGGGTCGGGCTAGGTCACTGAGGGATGAAGGAGGCGAGTGTGCAGTGGAGAGTCAGGGTCGGGCTAGGTCACTGAGGGATGAAGGAGGCGAGTGTGCAGTGGAGAGTCAGGGTCGGGCTAGGTCACTGAGGGATGAAGGAGGCGAGTGTGCAGTGGAGAGTCAGGGTCGGGCTAGGTCACTGAGGGATGAAGGAGGCGAGTGTGCAGTGGAGAGTCAGGGTCGGGCTAGGTCACTGAGGGATGAAGGAGGCGAGTGTGCAGTGGAGAGTCAGGGTCAGGCTAGGTCACTGAGGGATGAAGGAGGCGAGTGTGCAGTGGAGAGTCAGGGTCGGGCTCGGTCACTGAGGGATGAAGGAGGCGAGTGTGCAGTGGAGAGTCAGGGTCGGGCTAGGTCACTGAGGGATGAAGGAGGCGAGTGTGCAGTGGAGAGTCAGGGTCGGGCTAGGTCACTGAGGGATGAAGGAGGCGAGTGTGCAGTGGAGAGTCAGGGTAGGGCTAGGTCACTGAGGGATGAAGGAGGCGAGTGTGCAGTGGAGAGTCAGGGTAGGGCTAGGTCACTGAGGGATGAAGGAGGCGAGTGTGCAGTGGAGAGTCAGGGTCGGGCTAGGTCACTGAGGGATGAAGGAGGCGAGTGTGCAGTGGAGAGTCAGGGTCGGGCTAGGTCACTGAGGGATGAAGGAGGCGAGTGTGCAGTGGAGAGTCAGGGTCGGGCTAGGTCACTGAGGGATGAAGGAGGCGAGTGTGCAGTGGAGAGTCAGGGTCGGGCTACGTCACTGAGGATGAAGGAGGCGAGTGTGTAGTGGAGAGTCAGGGTCGGGCTAGGTCACTGAGGGATGAAGGAGGCGAGTGTGCAGTGGAGAGTCAGGGTCGGGCTAGGTCACTGAGGGATGAAGGAGGCGAGTGTGCAGTGGAGAGTCAGGGTAGGCTAGGTCACTGAGGGATGAAGGAGGCGAGTGTGCAGTGGAGAGTCAGGGTCGGGCTAGGTCACTGAGGGATGAAGGAGGCGAGTGTGCAGTGGAGAGTCAGGGTCGGGCTAGGTCACTGAGGGATGAAGGAGGCGAGTGTGCAGTGGAGAGTCAGGGTCGGGCTAGGTCACTGAGGGATGAAGGAGGCGAGTGTGCAGTGGAGAGTCAGGGTCGGGCTAGGTCACTGAGGGATGAAGGAGGCGAGTGTGCAGTGGAGAGTCAGGGTCGGGCTAGGTCACTGAGGGATGAAGGAGGCGAGTGTGCAGTGGAGAGTCAGGGTCGGGCTAGGTCACTGAGGGATGAAGGAGGCGAGTGTGCAGTGGAGAGTCAGGGTCGGGCTAGGTCACTGAGGGATGAAGGAGGCGAGTGTGCAGTGGAGAGTCAGGGTCGGGCTAGGTCACTGAGGGATGAAGGAGGCGAGTGTGCAGTGGAGAGTCAGGGTAGGGCTAGGTCACTGAGGGATGAAGGAGGCGAGTGTGCAGTGGAGAGTCAGGGTCGGGCTAGGTCACTGAGGGATGAAGGAGGCGAGTGTGCAGTGGAGAGTCAGGGTCGGGCTCGGTCACTGAGGGATGAAGGAGGCGAGTGTGCAGTGGAGAGTCAGGGTCGGGCTAGGTCACTGAGGGATGAAGGAGGCGAGTGTGCAGTGGAGAGTCAGGGTCGGGCTAGGTCACTGAGGGATGAAGGAGGCGAGTGTGCAGTGGAGAGTCAGGGTCGGGCTAGGTCACTGAGGGATGAAGGAGGCGAGTGTGCAGTGGAGAGTCAGGGTCGGGCTAGGTCACTGAGGGATGAAGGAGGCGAGTGTGCAGTGGAGAGTCAGGGTCGGGCTCGGTCACTGAGGGATGAAGGAGGCGAGTGTGCAGTGGAGAGTCAGGGTCGGGCTAGGTCACTGAGGGATGAAGGAGGCGAGTGTGCAGTGGAGAGTCAGGGTCGGGCTAGGTCACTGAGGGATGAAGGAGGCGAGTGTGCAGTGGAGAGTCAGGGTAGGGCTAGGTCACTGAGGGATGAAGGAGGCGAGTGTGCAGTGGAGAGTCAGGGTCGGGCTCGGTCACTGAGGGATGAAGGAGGCGAGTGTGCAGTGGAGAGTCAGGGTCGGGCTAGGTCACTGAGGGATGAAGGAGGCGAGTGTGCAGTGGAGAGTCAGGGTCGGGCTAGGTCACTGAGGGATGAAGGAGGCGAGTGTGCAGTGGAGAGTCAGGGTCGGGCTAGGTCACTGAGGGATGAAGGAGGCGAGTGTGCAGTGGAGAGTCAGGGTCGGGCTAGGTCACTGAGGGATGAAGGAGGCGAGTGTGCAGTGGAGAGTCAGGGTCGGGCTAGGTCACTGAGGGATGAAGGAGGCGAGTGTGCAGTGGAGAGTCAGGGTCAGGCTAGGTCACTGAGGGATGAAGGAGGCGAGTGTGCAGTGGAGAGTCAGGGTCGGGCTAGGTCACTGAGGGATGAAGGAGGCGAGTGTGCAGTGGAGAGTCAGGGTAGGGCTAGGTCACTGAGGGATGAAGGAGGCGAGTGTGCAGTGGAGAGTCAGGGTCGGGCTGGTCACTGAGGGATGAAGGAGGCGAGTGTGCAGTGGAGAGTCAGGGTCGGGCTAGGTCACTGAGGGATGAAGGAGGCGAGTGTGCAGTGGAGAGTCAGGGTCGGGCTGGTCACTGAGGGATGAAGGAGGCGAGTGTGCAGTGGAGAGTCAGGGTCGGGCTAGGTCACTGAGGGATGAAGGAGGCGAGTGTGCAGTGGAGAGTCAGGGTCGGGCTAGGTCACTGAGGGATGAAGGAGGCGAGTGTGCAGTGGAGAGTCAGGGTCGGGCTAGGTCACTGAGGGATGAAGGAGGCGAGTGTGCAGTGGAGAGTCAGGGTCGGGCTAGGTCACTGAGGGATGAAGGAGGCGAGTGTGCAGTGGAGAGTCAGGGTCGGGCTAGGTCACTGAGGGATGAAGGAGGCGAGTGTGCAGTGGAGAGTCAGGGTCGGGCTGGGTCACTGAGGGATGAAGGAGGCGAGTGTGCAGTGGAGAGTCAGGGTCGGGCTAGGTCACTGAGGGATGAAGGAGGCGAGTGTGCAGTGGAGAGTCAGGGTCGGGCTAGGTCACTGAGGGATGAAGGAGGCGAGTGTGCAGTGGAGAGTCAGGGTCGGGCTAGGTCACTGAGGGATGAAGGAGGCGAGTGTGCAGTGGAGAGTCAGGGTCGGGCTGGTCACTGAGGGATGAAGGAGGCGAGTGTGCAGTGGAGAGTCAGGGTCGGGCTAGGTCACTGAGGGATGAAGGAGGCGAGTGTGCAGTGGAGAGTCAGGGTCGGGCTAGGTCACTGAGGGATGAAGGAGGCGAGTGTGCAGTGGAGAGTCAGGGTCGGGCTAGGTCACTGAGGGATGAAGGAGGCGAGTGTGCAGTGGAGAGTCAGGGTCGGGCTAGGTCACTGAGGGATGAAGGAGGCGAGTGTGCAGTGGAGAGTCAGGGTCGGGCTAGGTCACTGAGGGATGAAGGAGGCGAGTGTGCAGTGGAGAGTCAGGGTCGGGCTAGGTCACTGAGGGATGAAGGAGGCGAGTGTGCAGTGGAGAGTCAGGGTCGGGCTAGGTCACTGAGGGATGAAGGAGGCGAGTGTGCAGTGGAGAGTCAGGGTCGGGCTAGGTCACTGAGGGATGAAGGAGGCGAGTGTGCAGTGGAGAGTCAGGGTCGGGCTAGGTCACTGAGGGATGAAGGAGGCGAGTGTGCAGTGGAGAGTCAGGGTCGGGCTAGGTCACTGAGGGATGAAGGAGGCGAGTGTGCAGTGGAGAGTCAGGGTCGGGCTAGGTCACTGAGGGATGAAGGAGGCGAGTGTGCAGTGGAGAGTCAGGGTCGGGCTCGGTCACTGAGGGATGAAGGAGGCGAGTGTGCAGTGGAGAGTCAGGGTCGGGCTAGGTCACTGAGGGATGAAGGAGGCGAGTGTGCAGTGGAGAGTCAGGGTCGGGCTAGGTCACTGAGGGATGAAGGAGGCGAGTGTGCAGTGGAGAGTCAGGGTCGGGCTAGGTCACTGAGGGATGAAGGAGGCGAGTGTGCAGTGGAGAGTCAGGGTCGGGCTCGGTCACTGAGGGATGAAGGAGGCGAGTGTGCAGTGGAGAGTCAGGGTCGGGCTAGGTCACTGAGGGATGAAGGAGGCGAGTGTGCAGTGGAGAGTCAGGGTCGGGCTAGGTCACTGAGGGATGAAGGAGGCGAGTGTGCAGTGGAGAGTCAGGGTCGGGCTAGGTCACTGAGGGATGAAGGAGGCGAGTGTGCAGTGGAGAGTCAGGGTCGGGCTAGGTCACTGAGGGATGAAGGAGGCGAGTGTGCAGTGGAGAGTCAGGGTCGGGCTAGGTCACTGAGGGATGAAGGAGGCGAGTGTGCAGTGGAGAGTCAGGGTCGGGCTGGTCACTGAGGGATGAAGGAGGCGAGTGTGCAGTGGAGAGTCAGGGTCGGGCTAGGTCACTGAGGGATGAAGGAGGCGAGTGTGCAGTGGAGAGTCAGGGTCGGGCTAGGTCACTGAGGGATGAAGGAGGCGAGTGTGCAGTGGAGAGTCAGGGTCGGGCTAGGTCACTGAGGGATGAAGGAGGCGAGTGTGCAGTGGAGAGTCAGGGTCGGGCTAGGTCACTGAGGGATGAAGGAGGCGAGTGTGCAGTGGAGAGTCAGGGTCGGGCTAGGTCACTGAGGGATGAAGGAGGCGAGTGTGCAGTGGAGAGTCAGGGTCGGGCTCGCCTCCTTCATCCCTCAGTGACCTCACTCTGCCCTGACACGCGCCCAGGGGGCGGGGTCTGATCCGCCGTTTCCGGTCACTCCCACCAGAGGCCCCGCCCCCTTACTGATCAGCCCCACGTGACCCTCTCCGGCGGTCCGCACCGCGCATGCTCAGGACACACACGCTGGGACCTGTCAATCATCCACCCCTGCGTCTGCGCGCTGGGCTCCGGAGCTGCAGGCTGCTGCGCGGGACTTTCTTTGTAAAGTCGGATGTTCGTTCAGAGCCGCGATCAGTGAGAGAAAGTGAGTTTTCCCCGAGATCCGATTGAGATCAGAGGCGGGGAGAGAATAAAGGGAAACACAAACCTGAGAGTCCGCGGATCCGGGCCCCGAGCCGAGCTTCTTCAGTTTGGCGGAGCGCACTCGAGGGACACGTGACCCGGGCCCACGGCCTGATTGACGTGAGCTTCTGACCAATAGGGAGCGAGTGGGGCGGGGCTGGAGGAGCGAGCCGGCGGCGGGTCCTCCAACCAATCGGGGAGCCCGAGGGGCGGGACTAGCGCCGGCTGATTGTCTGATCCGCGGGGCAGCGAGTTTCTCCAGTCCCTTGTTCAGGGCCCGGGGCCAGGGGAGGCTGTGGGCCTTTATTCCCCTTATTGGACACAAGGCTCTTTGTCTCACAACACACTGGCTCAGGTTTTAATACAGACTTTTTAAATTCATGAATAAAAGCAGATAAACCCCGTGCTTCTGTGGAACAAACTTTCTAATATTTTATAGAATCATAGAATGGTTCCAGCACAGAAGGAGGCCATTCAGCCCGTCGAGCCCGTGCCGGCTCTCTGCAAGATCACTTCAGCTAGTCCCACTCCCCGCCCTTTCCCCGTAGCCCTGCAAATTTCTTTACTTCAGGTACTTATCCAATTCCCTTTTGAAAGCCGTGATTGAATCTGCCTCCACCACCCTTTCAGGCAGTGCATTCCAGATCCTAACCACTCGCTGCGTAAAAAAGTTTTTCCTCATGTCGCCTTTGGTTCTTCTGCCAATCACCTTAAATCTGTGTCCTCTGGTTCTCGACCCTTCCGCCAATGGGAACAGTTTCTCTCTATCTACTCTGTCCAGGACCCCTCATGATTTTGAACACCTCTATCAAATCTCCTCTCAACCTTCTCTGCTCTAAGGAGAACCACCCCAGCTTCTCCAGTCTATCCACGTAACTGAAGTCCCTCATCCCTGGAACCATTCTTGTAAATCTTTTCTGCACCCTCTCTAAGGTCTTCACATCCTTCATAAAGTGCGGTGCCCAGAGTTGGACACAATACTCCAGTTGAGACCGAACCAGTGTTTTATAAAGGTTCATCATAACTTCCTTGCTTTTGTACTCTATGCCTCTATTTATAAAGCCCAGGATCCTGTATGCTTTTTTAACCGCTTTCTCAACCTGCCCTGCCACCTTCAATGATTTGTGCACACATACCCCCAGGTCTTTCTGTTCATGCACCCACTTTAGAATTGTTCCCTTTAGCTTATATTGCCTCTCCTCGTTCTTCCTACCAAAATGTATTATTTTGCACTTTTCTGCGTTAAATTTCATCTGCCACGTGTCCGCCCATTCCACCAGCCTGTCTATGTCCTCTTGAAGTCTATCACTGTCCTCCTCACTGTTCACTATACTTCCAAGTTTTGTGTCATCTGCAAATTTTGAAATTGTGCCCTGTACACCCAAGTCTAAGTCATTAATATACATCAAGAAAAGCAGTGGTCCTAGTACCGACCCCTGGGGAACACCACTGTATACCTTCCTCCAGTCTGAAAAACAACCATTCACCACTACTCTCTGTTTCCTGTCACTTAGCCAATTTCACATCCATGCTGCCACTGGCCCTTTGGGAGTAAAAATACTACTTTTTTTCCCTCTGTGGAATTTATTGTTAGTTTCAGACAACAACAACAACTTGTATTTATAAAGCGCCTTTAACGTAGTAAAACGTCCCAACGCTCTTCACAGTATGTGTTATAAAGCAAAATTTGACACCGAGTCCCATAAGGAGAGATTAGGGCAGATGGTCAAAGCGGTTGGTTTTAAGGAGCATCTTAAAGGAGGACAGAGAGGTGGAGAGGTTTAGGGAGGGAATTCCAGAGCTTAGGGCCTCTGCAGCTGAAGGCACGGCCACCAATGGTGGAGCGATTAAAATCGGGGATGCGCAAGAGGCCAGAATTAGAGGAGCGCAGATATCTCGGAGGGTTGTAGGGGCTGGAGGAGATTACAGAGATTGGGAGGGGTGAGGCCATGGAGAGATTTGAAAACAAGGCTGAGGATTTTAAGGATGAGACACAAGGAAAAGCAGGGAGTGGGCGAGGGTAAAGCCCTTAAAGGAACAGGGTCTCTAATTCTGTTCTGCGACAGTTCCTGGGACAGACTGTGTCTCCCCTCTCCTTTGGGGGAACAAGAGAGGAAAGAATGTCCCATAGACACTTGAACTTAGAGTCTCAGAATAAAGGGTCGGCCATTTAGGATTGAGATGAGGAGAAATTTCTTCACTCAGAGGGTTGTGAATCTTTGGAATTCTCTCCCCCAAAGGGCAGTGGCTGCTCAGTCGTTGAGTATATTCAAGACAGGGATCGATAGATTTTAGGATACTCAGGGAATCGAGGGATATGGGGATAGTGCGGGAAGGTGGAGTTGAGGTAGAAGATCAGCCATGATCTTATTGAATGGTGGAGCAGGCTCGAAGGGCCGAATGGCCCACTCCTGCTCCTATTTCTTATGTTCTTAATTATCTATTTTGAATTTCTATCTTGTACTTACAGTGATGACTTTTGTAAACTCCTTTTACAGGGTATTAGAAGGGAAGGATTTACAGATGGGAAACTCAAACCAGACATCACATCAAGATCTGACAGAGTGAATCGATTCATCAGGACCTGAATATCATCGGATTTTGAATATGGAAGGAAAAAGCACCAATCACAGCAGGCAGAAATCATACACGTGCTCGGTGTGTGGATGAGGCTTCAACCTATCATCGGGCCTGTCAAGACACAAATGCAGTCACTCCAGGGAGAAACCGTATAAATGTGGGGACTGTGGGAAGGGATTCAATTACCCGTCTGAGCTGGAAACTCATCGGTGCTGTCACACTGGGGAGAGGCCGTTCATCTGCTCCGTGTGTGGGAAGGGATTCACTAAATCATCCAACCTGCTGAGACACCAGCACATTCACACCGGAGGGAGGTCATTCATCTGCTCTGTGTGTGAGAAGGGATTCAAAGAATCATCCAACCTGCTGAGACACCAGCACATTCACACTGGGGGGAGGTCATTCACCTGCTCCATATGTGGGAAGGGATTCAATAATTCATCTGGCCTGCAGAAGCACGTGATAGTTCACACTGACGAGAGACCATTCGAGTCCTCTCACTGTGGCAAGAGGTTAAGGCACTCGTTCCACCTGCGGACACACCAACGCAGTCACACCGGGGAGAGGCCGTTCACCTGCCCCGTGTGAGAAGGGATTCACTCAGTCCGCTAACCTGGTGGAACACCAATGGGTTCACAAGGGAGAGAAACCAGTTAAATGTCCCGTGTGTGGGAAGGGATTCACTCATTCCTCCCGCTTGATGGTGCATCAGCGAGTTCACTCTGGGGAGAGGCAGTTCACCTGCTCCGTGTGTGGGAAGGGATTCAGTCTATCATCCAACCTGCTGACACACCAGCGAGTTCACAAGTGACTGCAGGGCTTGGATTCTGCTGTTATTGCTGCTGTTAATCACATCCGGGACTGAACCATGTTCATTCTGACAGTTGGAGTTTGTTTCTGCTGATGTTAATAACCCTATAACTGGGCTGGAGTTTAATATTCTGGTTATATGTTGTTGTGGAGTATTTTAAACCAACACTCGACACAAGGTTTTCGGATCGATAATCAAGTCATCTTTATTACACCGGTGGGGAGACAGCCTGCTCTGTCTTAGCCAGACCTCTCCAAATTGTTACAGCAAACACTACATTTTTATACATTACAATACATATGTCCAGCTGATGCAAAATTCATTCCTGCCACCTGATTGGACCTTGGCCCGCATGCATCTTCACTGATTGGTTGCTGATGCCGCGTTACATTAAAGTACCGCCTTATTATCGGAAAAGTATATGTCCGTTATCCCCCAAGCTGTTGTTGCACCTCTGACCTTTGTTTATGCCAAATGGGGTCTCATCAACATTGTACTTCTGACTCATTGTCCTCCTTTCCTGCCTCTCTCGGCCTCTTTACTTCCAACTCATTGTTTTACTTTCCTGCCAGAACAGGACTTACATCCTCTCGGCCTCTTAGGGTTCCAGTTATCTTAAGTTATCTCAACTGCCAGTTCAGCAATTTAGAAAAAGCTTACGACTGCAAAGGCCCATTAGATTATTGTCTTTATTACACCATTCAGTGAGACTGCCAGCGATGTCAGTTTAACTCTTTCCCCACTGCATATGTCAAATAAATCAGCTTTGTTTTCAACACATTGTTGTAGATTTCACGTCTGTCTTCACTGACATCAAAGTCCTCATGTGGGTTAATCTTGAGGCCTGTAAGAAATGTGTCCCAGCCGCTCTTTTCCATGGTTCAGAGCTCCTAGACATGGAACAGAAGGCTCCTTTACAACTGTGTTTAGAGTCAGGAAGAACAACGGTGAATGCTGGAAACATGCTGTCAAATCAGAGATTGGTGTAAAACTGTGATCTGTTCCTGACTGAAAGTGAAACAGCAGGTTAAAGATTCCAGTCAAAAAATGACTGTGGTAATTATTCTATGAAGATTTAACATGTTTATGTCAAATAAATCAGCTTTGTGTCAAACACACAGTGTGTCAAATATTTGATTTCTCCAAGATAAGAGGAGACTAATTGATGTCTTGTTACAGACTGTTCCATTTTTGGGCCTTTTCTCCTTTCTAACTCTAGATTATTTCAGTTCTCATACCTTCGGTTACTCTCATGGACAAGTCCCAGCTCCCCATACATTCCAGAGTGCCTCTCCTAGCCTTGGTATCCAGGGAAGGTATCGGTAACACGCCCGGGATCACTAAACACAAAACCCAGTCTGTTAATCACTGCCAGCTACTGGGCTTAGCGTGTGACCCACAGCATCTCTCTCACCTTCCATGTGTGAATAGAGCATCACGCCTCAGAACCTGGTTCAAATTTAAATTTGAATCCACTCAGCAAATGTATTTAAAAAAGATGAACAAGTAAACAGATCACATCAAACAATTAGCAAAGGTTTAGAGTCAATAAGATGAACAATTAAACACATCACGGCCCAATAATCCAGCTCTATATTCGCAGGAGTAAGTCTGTTATCTAACTCCTCGAGTGGACAGAATACAGAAAGATCCCAGCTCTGAGAAACCCTCAGATCATTTGTAATCATTGTCTCCTGCAATGGCTCCTCTTCCTGCTCCCGCACTGTTAGAATATTTTAAAGTGGCCCAAATGGTCGGGGTATCCCAGCGTGCTTTGCTTGACCATTCCAGCCAGAGAGCGAATGTGGAGAAAAGGGGAAGTTGAATCTTGTCTCTGTGTGTGAGCAGAAGACAGTTTGGAAACTCAAAGACAGAGAATACTGAAATGATAAACACCCAGGTCAAGAGAAGGCCGTTACCGAGATAAGGGAGGCGGTTGCTCAGAGAGCCACATATCTAAAGACCCAATAACACTGGAAATTGCTCGGGCAGTAGACTTGTTGATACCGTGCGGGGCCAGGGGTAAGTTCATATTCTGATAACAGAAGCTTACACATTCCTAACAGGGACACGCTGTTTCTTCAGCCCAGATAAGAGCTGAGATCTGGAAATACAGGGCATTACGTGGCACAACCCATCCGTGGTTAACGCAGTGTCAAGATGGGGGTGGGATTAATGACTAAGACATAAGGACAGCAATGCCTCGATTTTAAAATTCTCATCCTTGTTTTCAAATCCCTCCAGGGCCTCACTCCTCCCTATCGATGTAACCTCCTCCAGCCCTACAATCCTCCGAGATCTTTGCGCTCCTCCAATTCTGCATCTTGCCCATCCCCTATTATAATCACTCCACCATCGGCGGGCGTGCTTTCAGCTGCCAAGGCCCTGAGTTCTGGAATTCCCTCCATAAACCTCTCTTTCCCCAGTCCCCAACCCTAACCCCAGCCCCTGACCCTAACCCCAGCCCCTAACCCCAGCCCCTGACCCTAACCCCAGCCCCTGACCCCAGCCCCTAACCCCAGCCCCTGACCCTAACCCCAGCCCCTAACCCTAACCCCAGCCCCTGACCCTAACCCCAGCCCCTAAACCTAACCCCAGCCCCTGACCTCTAACCCCAGCCCCTAACACCTAATCCCAGCCCCTGACCTCTAACCCCAGCCCTGAACCCTAACCCCAGCCCCTAACACCTAATGCCAGCCCCTAACCCCAGCCCTGAACCCTAACCCCAGCCCTGAACCCTAACCCCAGCCCCTGACCTCTAACCCCAGCCCCTAACCCTAACCCCAGCCCCTAACACATAATCCCAGCCCCTAACCCCAGCCCTGAACCCTAACCCCAGCCCCTAACCCCAGCCCCTGACCCTAACCCCAGCCCCTAACCCTAACCCCAGCCCCTAACACCTAATCCCAGCCCCTGACCTCTAACCCCAGCCCCTAACACCTAATCCCAGCCCCTGACCTCTAACCCCAGCCCCTAACCTTAACCCCAGCCCCTAACACATAATCCCAGCCCCTAACCCCAGCCCTGAACCCTAACCCCAGCCCCTGACCCTAACCCCAGCCCCTAACCCTAACCCCAGCCCCTAACCCTAACCCCAGCCCCTGACCTCTAACCCCAGCCCCTAACACCTAATCCCAGCCCCTGACCTCTAACCCCAGCCCCTAACCCTAACCCCAGCCCCTAACACATAATCCCAGCCCCTAACCCCAGCCCCTAACCCTAACCCCAGCCCCTGACCTCTAACCCCAGCCCTGAACCCTAACCAAGGATTATTGACAGGGATCAATGGAGGAGCTAAAGACCTGATAAAGGAAGTATTTGAAACAATGATCTCGATTGAAGAAATAGTGCAAGGTCTGTTAGTAACAAGTCAGAAGTGCCAAGTGGATGATCCATATTGGCCGACTCCTGAGGTCCCCACCATCACAGAAGCCAGTCTTCAGCCAATTTGATTCACTCCACGTGATATCAAGAAACGGCTGAGTGCACTGGATACAGCAAAGGCTATGGGCCCCGACAACATCTCCGCTATCGTGCTGAAGACTTGTGCTCCAGAACTAGCCGCGCATCTAGCTAAGCTGTTCCAGTACAGCTACAACACTGGCATCTACCCGACAATATGAAAAACTGCCCAGGTATCTCCTGTCCACAAAAAGTAGGACAAATCCAATCCAGCCAATTACCGCCCCATCAGTCTACTCTCAATCATCAGCAAAGTGATGGAAGGTGTCAACGACTGTGTTATCAAGCGGCACTTACTCACCAATAACCTGCTCACTGATGCTCAGTTTGGGTTCCGCCAGGATCACTCGGCTCCCGACCTCATTACAGCCTTGGTCCAAACATGGACAAAAGAGCTGAATTCCAGAGGAGAGATGAGAGTGACTGCCCTAGACATCAAGGCAGCATTTGACCGAGTGTGGCATCAAGGAGCCCTAGTAAAACTGCAGTCAATGGGAATCAGGGGGAAAACTCTCCACTGGCTGGAGTCATACCTAGCACAAAAGAAGATGGTTGTGGTGGTTGAAGGTCAATCATCACAGCCCCAGGACATCGCTGCAGGAGTTCCTCAGGGCAGTGTCCTAGGCCCAACCATCTTCAGCTGTTTCATCAATGGCCTTCCCTCCAACATAAGGTCAGAAATGGGGATGTTCGCTGATGACTGCACAGTGATCAGTGACAATTACAACTCCTCAGAAAATGAAGCTGTCCATGCCCGCATGCAACAAGACCTGGACGACATTCAGGCTTGGGCTGATAAGTGGCAGGTAACATTCACGGCACAGAAGAGCCGCTTGACATTCAACAGCATTACCATCGCCGAATCCCCCACCATCAACAACCTGGGGGTCACCATTGTCCAGAAACTTAACTGGACCAGTCACATAAATACAGTGGCAACAAGAGCAGGTCAGAAGCTAGGTATTCTGCGGCGAGTGTCTCACCTCCTGACTCCCCAAAGCCTTTCCACCATCTACAAGGCACAAGTCAGGAGTGTGATGGAATACTCTCCACTTGCCTGGATGAGTGCAGCTCCAACAAGACACAAGAAGCTCGACACCATCCAGGACAAAGAAGCCCGCTTGATTGGCACCCCATCCACCACCACCAGCGTACCGTGGCTGCAGTGTGTACCATCTACAAGATGCACTGCAGCAACTCGCCAAGGCTTATTTGGTAGCACCTCCCAAACCCGCCACCTCTTCCACCCAGAAGGACGAGGGCAGCAGGCGCATGGGAACACCACCACCTCCAAGTTCCGCTCCAAGCCACACACCATCCTGACTTAGAAGGAAATCGCCGATCCTTCATCGTCGTTGGGTCAAAATCCTGGAACTCCCTCCCTAACAGCGCTGTGGGAGAACCTTCACCACACTGACTGCAGCTGTTCAAGAAGGTGACTCACCACCACCTTCTCTTGGGCAATTAGGGATGGACACTAAATGCTGGCCTATCCAGCGATGCCCACATCCCATAAACGAATAAAAAATATCCTCCCAGCCCTGCAAGTTTAACCTCGCGTCACAATCGGCCCGAGCGCTCTTGAGCTGGTCACCAGGTCCCGCCCTCTTGCTGCGCCGCCATTGGTTGGAGGACCCGCCGCGGTCGGTCATCCAGCCCCGCCCCGCTCTTCCTATTGGTCCGAGCTCCCGTCAATCACCCGGGCAGTGTGAGCTGAGCATGCGCGGACCTTGGCAGCAGCCGCTGACACATCAGGTGAGAGAGCTCAGGGAGCGGGTTAATAAACCCCGGAGGGACGCGGGCTGCACACACCCCGAGTGCGGCCCCAGGCCCCATTATTAAAACACTCAACATTATCCGCCCGCCGCTTCCCGGTTTCTCCCGATTCGCTCAGCAAAGGGGCCCCGCGCCAAACTCCGGGACAGACAGGAAGTCAGGGAGCGTCTGTAAATGGAGGAGAAATGGTGACTGGTCAGGGAGCGTCTGTAAATGAAGGAGAAGTGGAGACTGGTCAGGGAGCATCTGTAAATGGAGGGGAAATGGAGACTGGTCAGGGAGCGTCTGTAAATGGAGGGGAAATTGTGACTGGTCAGGGAGCGTACGTAAATGGTGACTGGTAAGGGAGCGTCTGTAAATGGAGGAGAAATGGTGATTGATCAGGGAGCGTCTGTAAATGGAGGAAAAATGGTGATTGGTCAGGGAGCATCTGTAAATGAATGAGAAATGATTCAGTATTTTGGGGTTTGGTTTGTGTGAATAAATATATTACTAATTTGAATGAGACTCTTTCCGTGCCCCAGCTCCTGTAAATACTGGCTGGAAAGGGGCCGGACTCTCAGGAGGCTCCACACCGCTGACTGCTCGTGTGTCAGTGATCTCCCATCAGATTAATGTGCGTCTGCTGTGTGTGTGTTTAACAAAGTGCCCATATCAGTTCAAAAGGTGGGGAACCAGTGAGTGTAGAACTGAACCCAGCCAGAGTCAGCACCTTCAGGGGAGGAGAGGGAGGGGAACCGGTGAGTGTCGAACTGAACCCAGCCAGAGTCAGCACCTTCAGGGGAGGAGAGGGAGGGGAACCAGTGAGTGTAGAACTGAACCCAGCCAGACTCAGGGGAGGAAGAAAACTGGGAGCTGAGGAATAAATTTGGAGATGGTGCAATGGGTTTGAATTTCAGCACAGGGAGGAGGGAGAGTGTGTGGGACGGAGATTTACAGCTTTTGGGGAACAAGAGAGGAAAGAATGTTCCACTAGAATGAAACTAGAATTGTCTGTTCTGAATTTCTGTCCTGTACTTACAGTAATGATTTTTGTAAACTCCTTTTACAGGGTATTAGAAGGGGAGGATTTACAGACGGGAAACTCAAACCAAACATCACAACAAGATCTGACAGAGTCACTCCATTTATCAGGACCAGAATATCATCGGCCTTTGAATGTGGAAGGAGAAATGTTTGTCTGTTCTGTCTGTGGGAAAAGATTTCAAACATCAGTGTGACTGGAAAAGCACCGAGACACACACACCCGAGTGAGAGTGTTCCAGTGCACTGACTGTGGAAAGAGCTTTAACCAGTTACACAGACTGAAAAAACATCGCACCGTTCACAGCGGGGAGAAACCATGCACGTGTTCTGTGTGTGGATGAGGCTTCAACTGATCATCCAACCTGGAGAGTCACAAGGACACCCTCACTATGGAGAAACCGTGGAAATGTGGGGACTGTGGGAAGGGATTCAATTACCCGTCTGAGCTGGAAATTCATCAACGCAGTCACACTGGAGAGAGGCCATTCACTTGCTCCGAGTGTGGGAAGGGTTTCACTCACTCATCCAGCCTCACTGCACACCAACTTGTTCACTCTAATAAGAGACCGTTTAAATGTTCTGACTGTGAGAAGAGCTTTAAAAGCAGAAAGCATCTGATGCAACACCAACGCACTCACACCGGGGAGAGGCCGTTCACCTGCTCCGTGTGTGGGAACAGATTCACAAATTCATCCAACCTGCAGACACACCAGTCTGTTCACACTGGGGAGAAGCAGTTCACCTGCTCCGTGTGTGGGAAGAGATTCACTCAGTCATCCCACCTCGCTGCACATCAACTTGTTCACACTGGTAAGAGACCATTTAAATGTTCTGACTGTGAGCAGAGCTTTAAGAGCAAAAGGGATCTGCTTAATCACCAATGCATTCACACCGGGGAGAGGCCATTTACCTGCTCCGAGTGTGGGAAGGGATTCACTCAGTCATCCAATCTGCTGAGACACCGTCGTATTCACACTGGGGAGAGGCCGTTCACCTGCTCCGTGTGTGGGAAAGGATTCACTCATTCATCCAACCTGCTGACACACCAGCGAGTTCACACTGGAAAGAGGTCGTTCACCTGCTCCGTGTGTGGGAAGGGATTCACTCGTTCATCCCACCTGCTGAGACACCAGCAAGTTCACAAGTGACTGCAGGGCTTGGATTCTGCTGTTATTGCTGCTGTTAATCACATCCAGAACTGAACCATGTTCATTCTGACAGTTGGGGTTTGTTTCTGCTGATCTTAAACTCCAGGCCAGTATTTGGAGTTATTAATATTCTGGATATCTGTTGAATAAATCAGTTTTGCTTCAAATACACAATGTGTCGAGTATTTGATTTCTCCAAGATAAGAGGAGACTAATTGATGTCCTGTTACTGACTGCTCCATTTTTGGGGCTTTTCTCCTTTCTAACTCTAGATTATTTCAGTTCTCATACCTTCGGTTACTCTCATGGACAAGTCCCAGCTCCCCATACATTTCAGAGTGCCTCTCCCAGCCTTGGTATCCAGGGAAGGTCTCGGTAACACGCCCGGGATCACTAAACACAAAACCCAGTCTGTTAATCACTTTCAGCTACTGGGCTTAGAGTGTGACCCACAGCATCTCTCTCACCTTCGAAGTGTGAATAGAGCATCGCGCCTGCAAACTGCGTTTTCAATTTGCCCTTGCCCTGGGTTTTCCGATGAGCTTGTCCTGGGGCCCAGTGGGCTTTCACTGCTCCGGGGTATTTCCGGGCATGTCCTCACTGCCCCTGGAATTCCCACACATTGCCCCCTGGGTGTGAGGCCAGCGCTCTGTGCCTTTAAACACTGGAGTGAAGCCGAGTCCTGCAGGCACACAGTCACCAGGAGGAGTTTCTAACTGTCCGGACCGACCTTTTGGGGAGATTATCCCACTTTTGGGCCGGTTGTGGTTTCTTCCCATTGTCCCGTTGCTTGTTCCCTTGGATTGGATCTTTATTTGTTCCCTTTGGTTCGGTTTCAGTTTCACTGCTGGACCCACCACTCAAAGCACTTTGTCTGATCTGCCCCCGGGAATGAGCAGACTCCTCCCTCACCTCCCACACTGCACCATCTATGTTTAAATGAGGGGAGAGTGTAAACCCGGGGAGTCCGCCGGATTCACCGGGCGAAATGTACCAGTGGCAGCGATGGACCAGGAGTGGAGTTTCAGCCCTGATATCTCACTCCCTCCACACAAGTCCAGATCAGCATCAGCCCCCCACCCCAGGTTCACCTCCTCCACCCCTTGAAGCCCAATCGGGTGAAAGAAGGGCACCCTCTGTATAAAGAGACTCCTTGTGTTCTCTCCCACCACTCGAATCCCTCAGATATCTGGGGAAGTGCACAGACTCACAGCTAAGGGTTCGACAGTCAATGGAAACACCAGGGGGGCAATGGACCCCCTGCCCAGAACCCTGAACGGTTCAAAAGGGACCGACCCAATCCCATTGGTGACCATTGAAGGTGGAGGGTGAGAGCACAGTGAGGAGACCCACTGAGTGAATGTTTCAAACCCCATCGACTCCAGCACCATCTCCAGAGAGACTCTCAACTCGGGACAAAGTCTTCTGAGAACGAACGGAGAGGGCAAGGGCTGGGATCTGCCACAGAACCTGCAGCCTGGGGAGTGTTTAATAGTCATCGGATCAAACCTTCCTCGCAAACAGTGGACAACCATCAACCGCCTCAGAAACGGTCATGGTAGATGCTGCCACCTTCTCCATAGATGGAAGATTAAAGCATCCCCATCATGTGACTGTGGAGCTCCTGATCAGACCCTGGAGCCCATCATTGAGCACTGCCCTCAGAGGAAATTCACAGGCAACCAACAAGATACCCACACTGTTACACAGGAAGCTTTGGCCTGGATATCTGACTTAGATATTGACATTTGATTTGCTTTGCTATCATACGAAAGAAGAAGATCGGACTTTATCTGAGAGTCTCCTTCAGACAGAGCCTGTCTGATCGGGTGGGGATCGGCGAATCAGACCCATTCAGGTGAAGGTTTGCACAATATCTTTGAATCACCATTGAGAGGTTAGATGGGTCTGTGGGGTCTGTCCCCAGGAACCCTGGTCTGTTACAGGATAAGAGGTGTAAGAGGGAGGGTTTTAAATTTTTGAGGCATTGGGACCAGTTTTGTGGTAGGTGTGACCTATACAAAAGGGACGGTCTACACCTGTGCAAAGATGGAACTGAGGTTCTCGGGGTAAATTTTGATAAAGCAGTTCGGGAGCATTTAAACTAGTATGGCAGGGGGCTAGAAACCCATGTAGTGAAATAGAGGAAAGTGAAAGGCAGACAGAAATAAATGGTAAAAAGGAGAGGAACAAAAAACAAAGGGCCAAACTAATTCATAAAAAATGTGAGCATAAAAAAAGCCTGAGGGTTTTATACCTTAATGCGAGAAGCATCAGGAACAAGGTAGATGAATTAGCTGTGGAAATAGAGGTTAATAATTATGATCTAATTGGGATTACGGAAACATGGTTGCAGGGTGAGCAGGGCTGGGAGCTTAACATACAGGGGTATTCAGTATTTAGGAAGGATCGACAAAAAAGAAAGGGAGGAGGGGTAGCATTGCTGGTAAAAGAGGGGATAAATGCAATTGAAAGGAAGGATATTAACTCAGTTAATACAGAATCTATATGGGTGGAGCTAAGAAATAGCGAGGGGCGAAAAACATTAATAGGAGTGGTATATAGGCCTCCAAATAGTAAAATAGAGGTTGGGGAGGGCATCACGAGGGAAATTAGAGAAGCGTGCAATAAGAGCACAGCTGTCATCATAGGTGACTTTAACTTACATATAGATTGGACTAGCCTAATCAGTAAAAATAATGAGGAGGAGGAATTCCTTGAGTGTTTAAGGGATGGTTATCTGGATCAATATGTCGAGGAACCAACTCGGGAGCAGGCTATATTGGACTGGGTACTGTGCAATGAGAAGGGACTAATTAGTAATCTTGTTGTACGGGGACCCTTGGGTCAGAGCGATCATAACATGATCGATTTCTCACTCGAAATGGAGAGCGAAGAAATTGACTCAGAGACTCAGGTCCTGAATTTAAACAAGGGGAATTATGATGCCATTAGACGGGAACTGAGTAGGTCTGATTGGACAACGTTCCTGGGAGGACTGGAGGTAGATAAACAATGGCAAGCATTTAAAGATAGAATGACAAAATTGCAAAAATTGTTTATACCAATCTGGCATAAAAGGAAATCTAAAAAGGTGACTCAACCGTGGATAACAGAGGAAATTCGAGACAGCATAAAATCCAAAGATAGGGCGTATAAAATAGCCAAAAAACGCGCCAGAGCGGAAGATTGGGAACAGTTTAAAATAGAGCAAAGGAGGGCAAAGGGCTTAATCAAGAAGGGCAAAATAGCTTACGAAAGCAAGCTGGCGGAAAATATAAAAACTAACTCCAAAAGCTTTTATAAGTATATCAAGAGGAAAAGACTGGTGAAAACCAAAGTTGGTCCATTGCAGTCAGATACGGGGGAATATATAATGGGAAATAAGGAAATGGCAGACCAACTAAATGCATACTTTGGGTCAGTCTTTACGAAGGAAGAAACAAAAAACCTCCCTGGGATATCGGGAAAAATAGGGACATTGGCAAAGGAGGAACTGACGCAAATCAATATCTCTAAGGATATGGTGTTAAGGAAGCTAAAGGGATTGAAGGCGGACAAATCCCCAGGGCCTGATAACATGCATCCTAGGGTACTGAAGGAGGTGGCCCTAGAGATAGCGGATGCACTAAGCATGATTTTTCAGAATTCATTAGACTCGGGAACAGTGCCCATGGATTGGAGGGTAGCTAACGTTACCCCACTATTCAAAAAGGGGGGTAGGGAAAAAGCAGGTAATTACAGACCTGTAAGCCTTACATCAGTTGTGGGCAAAATGCTGGAGTCCATCATTAAGGATGAAATAGCCGAGCACTTAGCAAATGGGGACAGGATAGGACAGAGTCAACATGGATTTACAAAGGGTAAATCGTGCTTGACTAATCTATTGGAATTTTTTGAGGGAGTAACTGGTAAAATAGATGGGGGAGAGCCAGTAGATGTGGTGTACCTGGACTTCCAAAAGGCCTTCGATAAGGTCCCACATAAAAGATTAGCATGGAAAATTGAAGCTCATGGGATAAAGGGGAAAGTATTGACGTGGATAGAGAACTGGCTGTCAGATAGAAAACAGAGAGTTGGAATAAACGGCTCATTTTCTGAATGGCAGGCAGTAACAAGTGGGGTACCACAGGGATCTGTCCTGGGTCCCCAGCTGTTCACAATTTATATTAATGACCTGGATCAGGGAGTCGAATGCAGCATTTCCAAATTTGCAGACGACACTAAACTAGGAGGGGGGGTGGGCTCAGAGGAGGAGACCAGGAAGCTCCAGAGCGATTTGGACAGACTGGGTGATTGGGCGGATAAATGGCAGATGCACTATAATGTGGACAAGTGCGAAGTTATCCACCTTGGGTGCAGGAACGGGAGGGCAAATTATTATTTAAATGGCAATAAATTGGGAGAGGGGGAAGTACAGAGAGACCTGGGTGTTCTTGTACACCAGTCACTGAAGGCGAGCATGCAGGTGCAACAGGCGGTCAAGAAGGCAAACGGTATGCTGGCCTTCATAGCAAAAGGGTTGGAATACAGGAACAGGGATACCTTGCTGCAGCTGTACAGGGCACTGGTGAGACCACACCTCGAGTACTGTGTACAGTTTTGGTCGCCTCATCTGAGGAAAGATGTTCTTGCCATGGAGGGGGTGCAGCGGCGATTCACCAGGCTGATACCAGGAATGGCGGGATTGACCTATGAGGAGAGACTATGTAGTTTAGGGATGTACACACTGGAGTTTAGAAGATTGAGAGGGGACCTCATAGAAGTGTATAAAATTCTGACAGGTCTAGACAGATTAGATGCAGAAGGAATGTTTCCCTTGGCGGGTGAGAACAGAACTAGAGGACATAATTTAAGGATAAGGGCTAAACCATTTAGGACAGAAATGAGGGGGAATTTCTTCACTCAGAGAGTGGTGAACCTGTGGAACTCATTGCCACAGAGGGCAGTGTATGCCAGCTCATTAAATATATTTAAGAGGGAATTAGATATATTTCTACAGGCAAAAGGGGTTAAGGGTTACGGAGAGAAGGCGGGGACGGGATACTGAATTGAAGGATCAGCCATGATCTCATTAAATGGCGGAGCAGGCTCGAAGGGCCGGATGGCCTACTCCTGCTCCTATCTTCTATGTATCTATGTAAATATA
>JASTWF010002524.1:0-23719 GCA_030390025.1 Squalus acanthias | reverse complement strand
CCCCCACCCGCTCTCTCTCCCCTCCCCCTCCCGCGCTCTCTCTCCTCCCGGCCGTCAACCCTGGAGTGACAGCAGATTCCATGAACACAACCCAGAGCCCGAGCGGGCAGTTTAAAAAGGAAAGTGTTTGAATAAATCACAGCAAGAAACTAAACCACTGACTGTGTTATTTTAACTTTCCCCCAGCTCCAGCCTCTCTGACTCTGGATCCGAACACAGCGAATCCCCGGCTCATCCTGTCTGAGGACCGGACCAGTGTGAGACTCGGAGACAAACAGCAGCCGCTCCCTGACACCCCGGAGAGGTTTGATCGCAGGGCCTGTGTCCTGGGATCGGAGGGATTCACATCAGGGAGACATTACTGGGAGGTGGAGGTGGGGAACAAGACTCAGTGGATTGTGGGAGTGGCCCGAGAGTCTGCCGGGAGGAAAGGGGGAATCAGACTGAGCCCTGATACCGGATACTGGACTGTGTGGCCGTTCCCTGGAATTGGCTTTTCCCCCAACACCTCCCCCTCACCCCGAGTGTGAAGCCCCGGATGATCGGGGTGTACCTGGACTATGAGGGCGGACAGGTGTCATTTTACAATGCGGACAACATGTCCCATCTCCACACTTCCACCCACACTTTCACTGAGAGAATCTTTCCCATCTTCAATCCGGGACCGAATGACGGGAAAAACTCCACCCCGCTGACAATCTGCGGGGTTAAAGGTCACTAACAAATCGGTGCTGAATTGTAGAGAGGAACTGACTGGGTGGAATGAGCTGTGAGCTGCAGGAACCCGGTGACCTTCCTGCCTGTAATGTTGCTCCACAGGCGGAAGGTGGCGCTACATGGCGGTGTTTGAGATGAATTAGTGCAACACCTCTGCTGCCAAGCGCTGTTATTAAACTGCACAATAGAAGCGGCATTCATTAAAATCAAAGCGATTCGGGGCTTAATTACAACCCAGAAGCATGAACTAAACGTGTTGTTTGTTTTATTTGCACCTTGCTCCAGACTCTGGCTCCTGACAATTCCCATCCCGAACTGACGGGCCGATTTTAAGAGCCCCCGCCTGGTGTAACCGGAGTGATAGAGCCCAGAATTGGACCCAATGCTCCAGCTGGGGCCTCTCCAGAGTTTAATATCGCTGTTTTATAAATTTTATTTATTTAGTAAAACAATATCAGATTGCTGTTTGTGGGAGCTTGCTGTGCAAGCACTGTGTCGCGTTTCTTACATTACAACAGTGACTACACTTCAAATGTTCTTCATTGGCCGTAAAGCACTTTGGGTGTCCTGAGGCAGTGAAAGGCGCTATATAAATGCTTTCTTTCATCTTCAGATCAAACTCGTATTTTAAAATTGCAACTGTGTTTCAGAGTTTGATGAGCTGGCTTTAAATGTTGTATCCTGCAGAGTTTAATAGGAAACAAAGTATATCATTGTAAGCAAGTATTGAAAGTGTTTGATAAATTGTAAAGTGCTGTCTGCTTGTACCCTGCACACAGAAATAAAAGTATCTGCTTCATCTGTCTGCAGAGTCTGTGTCTAAATCAGAAGGTGGTGTCAGAATTGCCGAGCGCTGCTTGGTGTGTTTACTGAGACACACAGACCAGGGAGGGTCCAGGCTGGATTGCTGGTGAGACACACTATCTGAAGCAGAGTGACAGTGGAGGTGCAGAGATGGGCCTCAGCATCCCAGGGTTCGGGGAGGGGAAGGATCAGCCAGGGGGCCTGTTTCTTCCGCTATCTGGTGACTTGGCATTGGGTGGATCTTTGTTCAGAATGGGTCCGGCTTGTTTTCCAGAGCTCATTACCGGCTGACACTCAGTTTCTAGGCTGACACAGGAACAGGAGTAGGCCATTCAGCCCCTCGAGCCTCTTCCACCATTTATTAGATATTGGTTGCTCTGCATCTTAACTCCATTTCACTTGGGTATAAAAGGCAACATTTCAAAGATTGCAGATGACACAAAACTCGGACAGGCAGTAAACAGTGAGGAGGATAGTAATACATTTCAGGAGGATATAGACAGACTGGTGAAATGGGCAGACACATGGCAGATGCAATTCAACATAGTGTGAAATGATGCATTTTGGTAGGAAGAATGGGGAGAGGCAATATAACATAAATGGTCCAATTTTAAAGGGGGTGCAGGAAGAGAGAGACCTGGGGGGTGTTTGTACTCAAATCTTTGGAGGTGGCAGGACAAGGTGAGATGGCTGCTAAATAATATACGGTATCCTTAGCTTTATAAACAGAGTCATAGATTACAATAGCAAGGAAGTTATGCTGAACCTTCCTAAATCACTGGTTCGGCCCCAGCTGGAGTATTGTGTCCAATTCTGGGAAATACAGTTTACTGGACTGGTACCAGGGATGCGGGACTTCAGTTACGTGGAGAGACTAGAGAAGGGCTGTGGGGAAAGGGCAGTGGAGTGGGATTAATTGTTTAGCTCTTTCAAAGAGCCGGCACAGGCACGAAGGGCCGAGTGACCTCCTCCTGTGCTGTATGATTCTGTGATTCTGTGGTTCTGTGAAATAGTGACCCGGACACTGGGGAGAATTTCAAGGACGCCTGAAAATGGTGCGAGCCAATTGGGCGCCAGACGTTGGTCCCCAAATCTGTCCCTCACTGCGCCCATTTTACCCCCAAAAACCGGACAACCAGGTCCAATTTCTACCCCATTAACCACAAGCACAGACTCAACTTCCACATCAACCATACAAAACCCTCCACTAACACCATCAACTCCAAGGCTGTTATATACCCGAAGGACATTAAATCCTGGAGGCATTTATCCTCTGAGCCAATGGGGGCCTTCCCCCTCCCACTCCCCCTCCAGGGGCATCACTGTCCTTGTGAACCTTCAGAGACAGTCACCGCTTCTTGGGCCGTTTTTAATGGGGAATTCTGTCCTGCAGCACTGATATCCTGCCAGCAGGTGGCAGCGGTGCACTTTGTAACAATGAAAGACTTGCGATCAAACAGCGTCTCAACCCAGCCCAGAAACTCACTGCACCCGCAATGCGTTACTCGCAGGTGCAGTAGCCGTGGTTAGCGAGGAAAATGCAGCAGTCATTTTACACACAGCAAGATCCCACAGAGAGCCAATGAGATGAATGACCAGTTAATCTCTCTTTGGCGGTGCTGGTTGAGGGAGGAATGTTGGCCCGGACACCGGGAGAACTCCCCTGCTCCTCTTTGCCGTGGGATCTGAAACACCCACTTGAGGCAGACGCGGCCTTGGATTAACATCTCACCTGAAGGGCAGCCCCTCTGCCGATTAGCAGACTGAGCTAGTTGTAGGAACAGGAGTGGGCCATTCAGCCTCTTGAGATTTTTTCCACCTTTCAATTAGATCGTGGCTGATCTGCACCTCAACTCCATTTACCCGCCTTAGCTCCAAAGATCAAACCTTCCTCACAAACAGTGGACAACCATCCACCGCCTCAGAACCGCTCATGGTAGATGCTGCCACCTTCTCCATAGATGGAAGATTAAAGCATCTCCATCATGCGACTGTGGAGCTCCTAATCAGACCCTGGAGCACATCATTGAGCACTGCCCTCAGAGGAAATTCACAGGCAGCCTACAAGATATCCACGCTGTTACACCGGAAGCTTTGGCCTGGATATCTGACTTAGATATTGACATTTGATTTGATTTGCTACTACCATACGAAAGAAGAAGAAGCTCCAATGCACTGTATCCTACATCACAGAAGAATAGAATCATAGAAATTTATGGCACAGAAGGAGGCCTTTCGGCCCATCGTGTCTTTGCCGGCTGAAAAGCTCCATCCAGCCTAATCCCACTTTCCAGCTCTTGGTACATAGCCCTGTAGGTTTCGGCACTTCAAGTGCATATCAAAGTACTTTAAAATGTGATGAACGTTTCTGCCTCTATCACCCTTTGAGGCAGTGAGTTCCAGACCCCCACCACCCTCTGGGTGAAAAAAATTCTCCTTAACTCCCCTCTAATCCTTCTACCAATTACTTTAAATCTAGGTCCCCTGGTTATTGACCTCTCTGCTAAGGGACGTAGATCATTCCTATCCACTCTATCAAGGCCGCTCAGAATTTTATACACATCAAGTCTCCCCTCAGCCTCCTCTGTTCCAAAGAAAACAACCCCGGCCTATCCAATCTTACCTCATAGTTGAAATTCTTCAGTCCAGGCAACATCCTCGTAAATCTCCTCTATACCCTCTCTAGTGCAATCATAGCTTTCCTGTAATGTGGTGACCAGAACTGAAACGTTAACTCTGTTTCTCTCTCCACAGATGCTGCCTGACATGTTGAGTACTCTCAGCATTTTCTGTTTTTATTTTATTGTTTTATACAGTTCAAGCATAACCTCCCTGCTCTTATATTATATGTCTTGGCTAATAAAGGAAAGTATCCCGTTTGCCTTCTTAACCACCTTATCTAACTGTCGCCCTACCTTCAGGGATCGATGGACATGCACTCCATGGTCCCTCTGTCCCTCGTGGACATGCAGTCCAATGTCCCTCTGTACTCAGTATCCTACCATTTATTGTGTATTCCCTTGCCTTGTTAGCCCTCCCCAAATCAGATCAGCCATGATCTTATTGAATGGCGGAGCAGGCTCGAGGGGCCAAATGACCAACTCCTGCTCCTACGTCTTATGTTATGTTCAAATACATAACCTCACATTTCTCCGCATTGAGTTCCATTTGCCACCTTCCTGCCCACCTGGCCAGTCCATTGATATTTTCCTGCAGTCTACAGCTTTCTTCCTCATTATCAACCACACGGCCAATTTTTGTATCAAACTTCTTAATCATGCCCCCTACGTTGAAGTCTAAATCATTGATGCATACCACAAAAAGCAAGGTACCTGGTACTGAGCCCTGCGGAACCTCACTGGAAACAGCCTCCCAGTCACAAAAACACCCGTCGACCATTACAGCCTTTGCTTCCTGTCATGGAGCCAATTTTGGATCCAGCTTGCTACTTTCCCTTAGATCGCGCGGGGTTTTACTTTTCTGACCAGTCTGCCAGGTGGGAACTTGTCAAAAGCCTTGCTAAAAATGCATTGAAAAATCCACAAGGAATACCAGCAGCTTTCCTCCTCCTGCTGCTCCTGCCAGACGACACTGGCCACCTGGAATTCTGTCCATGATCTCAGTGGCTGTTTGTGGGATCTTGCTGTGCGGACACGGGCTGCTGCGTTTCCCCCATGACAGCAGCGCCTGCCCTTCAGACAAAGTGCTGCCTGGGCTGTGGGGCGCTCGGGGCGGGCTGAGGCTGTGACACGCGCTGTCTATCAATGCAAGTTCTTTCTCTCCAACTCTTTTATTCAAAAACAATAATACCTATTGTACACACGCACATCACAACAGGAGACACCTCGTCCGCTCACAGGGACAAAGATTGACGCCCGTTAAAAAAAAAATATTTAAACCCAACCGGCGAGATCCGAGCGCGAGCCTCCATCAACCGAAATCATCGCCGCAAACCCCGCCTCCGGCGGCGCTGATTGGCCAGTGGCAGCCCGGTGAGGGGCATTGGGGGAAGCTGATTGGCTGGAATGCCTATCAGTCAGACTGAGGGGGCGGGTTTCCGGGTCGGGGCTCTCCCGATGGGAAGCGGATTGGTCGGACGACCTGTCACTCAGAGTGAGGAGGCTGGTTTCCGGGGCGGTGTTCTCGCGGGGGAAGCGGATTGGCCGGTCAGTCTGTCACGGTGGAAGCTGATTGGCCGGAGCGCCTGTCAGTCAGAGTGAGGGGCGGGTTTCCGGGGCGGGGCTCTCGCGGGGGAAGCTGATTGGCCGGAGCGCCTGTCAGTCAGAGTGAGGGGGCGGGTTTCCGGGCGGGGCCTCAGTGGGAGTCGGACTCGGAGCTCGGGCAGTGAGTTGGGGCCGAGCGGCAGTGACGCCGCGCTGGGCTCTGGTCTGGCCCAGTTGGAGCGGCTCACGGCGGCCGCCGCCTGCTTTTATACTCGGGCCGCTTTATTTCAAACTTTCCATTCTTCTTGTTTGCTGAGCGAGCTGGACAGTCGCTTCTTCGCCGATAACCTGCTGACCAGTGAGGACTGGGGTAAGGAGGAGGGGGAGGGGGTGATAGTCACAGTTATTCAGCACAGAAACAGGCCCTTCGGACCATCCTGTCCGCGCCGGCCATCAAGCCCTGTCTATTCTAATCCCATTTTCCAGCACTTGGTCCCTAGCCTTGTCTGCTGTGGCGTTTCAAGTGTTCATCTAAATGCTTCTTGAATGTTGTGAGGGTTCCTGCCTCTACCGCCCTTTCAGGCACTGAGTTCCACATTCCAACCACCCTCTGGGTGAAAAAGTTTTTCCCCAAATCCCCTCTAAACCTCCTGCCCCTTACCTTGAAACTATGCCCCCTGGTTATTGACCCCTCTACTAAGGGGAAAAGTTCCTTTCTATCTACCCTATCTATGCCCCTCATAATTTTGTACACCTCAATCAGGTCCTCCCTCAGCCTTCTCTGCTCCAAGGAAAACAACCCTAGCCTGTCCAGTCTCTCTTCATAGCTGAAGCGCTGCAGCCCAGGTAACATCCTGGTGAATCCCCTCTGCACCCTCTCCAATGCAATCACATCCTTCCGATAGTGTGGCGACCAGAACTGCACACAGTATTCCAGCTGTGGCCTAACTAGCGTTTTCTACAGCTCCATCATAAGCTCCCTGCTCTTATATTCTATGCCTCGGCTAATGAAGGCAAGTATCCCATATGCCTTTTTAACCACCTTATCTACCTGTCCTGCTGCCTTCAGGGATCTATGTACATGCACACCAAGGTTCTTCTGTCCTTCCTAGGGTCCTACCATTAATTGTGTATTCCCTTGCCTTGTTAGACCTCCCAAAATGCATCACCTCACTTTTCAGGGTTAAATTCCATTTGCCACTGTTCTGCCCATCTGACCAACCCGTCTATATCGTGCTGTAGCCTGAGGCTTCCCTGCTCGCTATTTACCACCCCACCAATTTTCGTGTCATCTGCGAACTTATTGATCATACCTCCTACATTACGATAGAATCCCCTATCATTATTGCTCTCCCACTCTTTTTCCTCCCCTGCTGTGCAGCTGAGCCACTTGTAGTGCCACGGACTTGGCTCTTGCTGCATTCCCCTGAGAAACCATCTCCCCCAGCAGTATCCAAAATGGTGGAGGGGGGGGAATGGTGGAGGGGGGGATGATGGAGGAGCGGGGTGACGGAGTGGGGGGGGGGATGAAACGTACTCACGGTTGTAATGTAGGAAAAGTGA
This sequence comes from Squalus acanthias, assembly GCA_030390025.1. NCBI lineage: Eukaryota > Metazoa > Chordata > Chondrichthyes > Squaliformes > Squalidae > Squalus > Squalus acanthias. The sequence goes on along the minus strand of JASTWF010002524.1, from coordinate 16,472 downwards.
GAGCTGATTTATGCACAGCAAGCTCCCACAAACAGCAATGAGATAATGACCAGATAATTTCTGTTTTAATGATGTTGATTGAGGGATAAATATTGGCCAGGACACCGGGCAGAACTCCCCTGCTCTTCTTCACAATAGTGCCATGGGATCTTTTTAGTCCACCTGAGTGTAGACTGGGCCTTGGGTTAATGTCTCATCCGAAAGACGGCACCTCCGACAGTGCAGCACTCCCTCAGTACTGCACTGGAGTGTCGGCCTAGATTTTTGTGCTCGAGGTTCTGGAGCGGGACTTGAACCCACAACCTCCTGAGTTTAAAAAAACCCAAATTGGTAATCCTGAAAAATAGACAGCAGGAGTTGGGGCAGTTCTTGATGCAATTATCGTCCTCCTGTCACACTATGTAAAGGGGCAGATTTTACAGGATTACTTCTTCACCCAGAGAGGGGTGAGAATGTGGAACTCGCTGCCACATGGAGTGGTTGAGGCGAATAGCATCGATGCATTTAAGTAGAAGCTGGATAAACACATGAGAGAGCGAAAGGATCTGCTGATGGGGTGAGATGAAGAGGGGAGGGAGGAGGCTCGTGTGGAGCATAAACACCGGCACGGCCCAGTTGGACCGAGCGGCCTGTTTGTGTGCTGTAATTCTACACTAACTCTGTAGTGGGGAGATGTGCAAAGCCCATTTCAAAAGCAGCTGTGTACAAGTGTTAGGTGATGCGTAGTACTGTATTTCTGTCCCGATTTCAGAAGGAACACGTGTCTCATTTGCGAGCACTTTGCCAAGCAAGTTAAACTTGTATGTGAGCCTTTTTTTGCTGATGTTTTTGTCTGGTATTAAATACTTACTCCAGCGTGGTGAGCTAAACCATGCCACTGAATCAATGCTCTACCACTTGCGCAGTCTTTCCTCCTCCCCCGAGCTAATTAAATCTCATTTAATTTGTTTTGGGAAATTGGTTCAAGCTGGAATTTTTGCCTTGGTAGGCCCATTTCAAAGCCTGCAGCTTTATTTTAACCGAGCATGCTGGCTGCCGGGCAAAGATTACACCTGCAGCAGGCTTGACCTTTGTGTCTGCATCAATATTTTTTTTAAATGGTGAGTGTGGTCGTTTCACCGCACCGAGGAGTCATTTCCTCTGTATAGGTTTTAAAAATAGTGCTCTGTCTTGCAAGAGCTTTTTTACCTTGGCAACACTGCGCAAAGCATAAAGTGGTGATGGGCCCCTAATGAACATAAAGACTTACATTTATACAGCGCTTTTCACCACCACCAGACGTCCCAAAGCGCTTTACAACCAATGAAGTACTTTTGAAGTTCAGTCCCTGTTGTAATGTAGGAAACGCGGCAGCCAATTTGCGCACAGCAAGCTCCCACAAACAGCAATGTGATAATGACCGGGTAATCTGTTTTTTGTGATGTTGTTCGAGGGATAAATATTGGCCAGGACACCGGGGATAACTCCCCTGCTCTTCTTCACAATAGTGCCATGGGATCTTTTACATCCGCCTGACAGCAGACGGGGCCTCAGTTTAAAGTATCATCCGAAAGACAGCACCTCTGACAGGGCAGCACTCCCTCAGTACTGCACTGGGAGTGTCAGCCTAGATTTTGTGCTCAAGTCTCTGGAGTGGGACTTGAACCCACAACCTTCTGACTCGGAGGTGAGGGTGCTGCCCACTGAGCCACGGCTGACACAACATGCAGGACACCACAAAAGCAGTTCTGCTGACTATCTCTCCCGGGGCTTTCGCTGTGTGATTTTAGCAGAGGCACGACACCTGCAGTTTTGACCCTCTCTTGGAGACTTGGACTGTTTGACTGTGAGATCGGCCGAGAGTGAGGTGGTTTTACTCACACAAATAAACCCGTTCCACAGGGAGTGTGGATGTGATGGAAAGTTTAAATGTGATATTCTCTTGATCTTCTGTTACTCTCCTATATAATTGGCCTGTTTTTTAAAAATTTCATTTGTCTGGCAATGTTAGATTAATGGAAATATCCAGGCACTTTGTCCAGATTTGTTTTGAACTAACCATTTTCCAGAGGGAATATATTCTGCGTGTCTGCTGTGTTGAAGCCATGGCTCTTGTGCATAGTATTGGTGCAGACTTGCTTCTGAGTTGAGAATCTACTAGACGGGAAAATAAGAACATAACATTAGAATTAGGAGCAGGAGTCGGCCCTACGGCCCCTCGAGCCTGCTCCGCCATTCAATAAGATCATGGCTGATCTTCAACCTCAACTCCACTTTCCCGCTCGATCCCCATATCTCTTGATTCCCCCAGAGTCCAAAAATCTATCGCTCTCTGTCTTAAATATACTCAATGGCTGAGCATCCACAGCCCTCTGGGGCAGAGAATTCCAAAGATTCACAACCCTCTGAGAGACGAAAGTCCTCATCTCAGTCTTAAATGGCCGACCCCTTATCCTGAGACTGTGACCCCTAGTTCTAGACTCTCCAGCCAGGGGAAACAACCTCTCAGCATCTACCCTGTCAATCCCCCTCAGAATCTTGTATGTTTCAGTGAGCTCACCTCTCATTCTTCTAAACTCCAGAGAGTATAGGCCCAATCTACGGAGGCTGGTGAGGAGATGGGGAGATGGGAGAGAAGTTTGAATGAGGGGTGAGGAGGAGGGGAATGGGAAGAGGAGGGTGTTTGAGGGGTGAGGAGGAGGAGGGGTAATGGGGCTGATGGGGGATCAGGAGCGTGGGGTTGAGGATGAGGAGATTGGGGGTGCTGGGGATGAAAGGCATTGGGGGAAGGAGGAGTGAAGTCTCTCAAATCTTGTGTATCAACATTTTTATGTCTTTCTGTCTCTAACTTACCAGTGTGTTATTTCTGTTGCTGTCTGCTGGTCAGTAACTTCTGCAATGAGGCCATTGTTTCCTTTGGGGAATTGACGCTGTGTTTTATAAGTTAGGACAAGGGCTCTCTATGTGTGGGCAGGGGGACGGGGGAGGGTGGTGTCAGTGTTTACAGGGGCTCCCTGGGTGTGTGTCACAGGGGGTCCTCAGCAGGGAATAGTTTGGAAGCCTCTCCTGTTGGTAGTCTGACAGTTTCTAGCAGAGGGCAGGCCATGCTGCAATAATGGGGAGTATTAATCCCGTAGAAAGACAGACTTGCATTTATATAGCGCCTTTCACCAGCTCAGGGCGTCCCAAAGCGCTTTACAGCCAATGAAGTACTTTTGAAGTGTAGTCACTGTTGTAATGTAGGAAACGCGGCAGCCAATCTGCGCACAGCAAGCTCCCACAAACAACAATGTGACAATGACCAGCTCATCTGTTTTAGTGATGTTGGTTGAGGGATAAATATTGGCCCAGGACACCGGGGAGAACTCCCCTGCTCTTCTTCCAAATAGGAAACTTGGTGTTGCCTGACTTTGCATTTTATTTAAATTTCAGGATATCTTGTGAGCTGGAGGAGGGCGGGAATCTTATTGTGAATCTGTAATGTTGTTGAAGTATAGAAAGCTCAGTACTTGTGTTTATAGTTCAGCTGATGCTGCATGTCTTAACTCAGTGTGTCCTGGCTCAGTGTGATTGGGACAGTCATGTCACTTACTGTGTTGATGCAAAGCAGTTTGAGATTGATGGCGAGGGGAGATCTGCAGAGTAACTCTGAAGATCAATAGTTTCCATTGACCGTGGGCCAGGAGAGAGTTTGACTCCACTTCAGCTTTGCACCAGCTGCAACCATTGTGAAGTGAAGTTAAAGTCGGTCCCACTAAGAATTTTTTTTAAAATTCACATTTAATCCTTCTAATCTTAGCAGAGCCCTGACTCTATTGTCAGCACCTAGAATCATAGAAGCACACAGCACAGAAGGAGGCCATTCAGCCCATCGTGCCTGTGCTGGCTCTTTGAAAGAGCTATCCCATTAGTCTCACTCCCCTGCTCTTTCCCCAGAGCCCTGTGACTGTCTCCTATTCAACTATTTCTCCAATTCCCTTTTGAAAGTTACCATTGAATCTGCTTCCACTGCCCTTTCAGGCAGTGCATTCCAGATCACCATAACTCGCTGCGTAAAAATGTTTTCCCTCATTTCCCCCCTGGATTTTTGCCAATTGCCAATTATTTTCAGACCTCACTGAGTTTCAATTCCAGGAGAAAATGAACACAATCCTACATTCTCTGAAGCAGAAGAAAACCATTTTTAAGATTTTGAGTTTAAGCAGCAAGAGAGCATCTGTGAAATGAAGGTGAATTCTCAGTGGGCCGTTGTGGGCTGTGCCTGGACGGGTAGCGTGTGATGCACCCCATGCCCGGATAACAGAACTCTATCCCTGTGCATTTTCAGCAGCGTGGCTCAGCGTTTATTCAGCATGGTGATCAATGTGCTTGTGACCTGCGATAGTTTTGCTTCCTTCTTGAACAAACTCTTTTTGTCTTCACAGGAACAGTCGAATCAGTCGCCGAACCTCATCGACTCCGAATTGTCTAAATCGCGCTATATTTTGAACGAGAGAGAGTGGAACTTGGTCGAAGGACGGAATGAGGAAAAGGAGGATATTTTATTCAGAATGGAGACAAATCTGCAAGAAATCTGAGACAATTCACAAGAAGCTTTTCTTGTATATAAATGACCTGGACTTGGGATAGAAAGTACAATTTCAAAGGTTGCAGATGATACAAAACTTGGTAACATCGTAAATAGTGAGGAGGATAGTGGCAGACTTCAGGAGGATATAGACAGACTGCTGAAATTGGCAGATGCAATTTCAGTGTGAAGTGATGCCCTTCAGGATGAACAACATGGGGAGGCAGTATAATCTAAATGGGACTATTTTGAGGGGCTGCAAGAGCAGAAGGACCTGGGGTGCCTGTTCACAAATCTCTGAAGGTGGCGGGACAAGTTGATGAGGCAGTCAAGAAAGCTCGTGGGATACTTGGCTTTGAATTCAAAAAGAAGGAAGTGGTGCGAAAGCTTTTCAAATCACTGGTTAGGCCTCAGCTGGAGTATTGTGTTCAATTCTGGGCACCAGACTTTAGGAAAGATGTCAAGGCCTTGGAGATGGTACAAAGGAGGTTCACCAGGATGATACCAGGGATGAGATACTTCAGTTATGTGGAGAGATTGGAGAAGCTGGAATTGTTCAAATTAGAGCAGAGAAGGTTAAGGGGAGACCTAATTGAGGTATTCAAAATTATGTGCAGTTTTGATGGAGCAAATAAGGAAGAAACTGTTTCCTCTGGCGAGTGGGTCAGTAACCAGAGGTCAGAGATTTAAAATAACTGGCAAAAGAACTCGAGGTGAAATGAGGAGAAATGTTTACAGACGGAGGGTTGTTAAGATCTGGGACACACGACCTGACAGGCTGGAGGAAGCAGATTCCATCGGAACTTTCAAAAGGCAATTGGACATGTACTTGAAGAGACTCATTTTCAGGGTTATGGGAAAGCTGGGTGTGGGAATAAATTGGACAGCTCTTTCAAAGAGCCGGCACAGGCATAACGGGCCAAATGACCTCCTTCTGTGCTGTAAGATTCTATGATTCTAAGCTCAGCAAAGGTTACCGTACACAGAGATGGGATTGAATGAGCAGGACGCAGTCACCTTGCTCACGGTAACACGGTTACTTTGGTCTCTTAAACTCCTCTCTCGTTGCATTTAAGTTTTTAAAAATTACTTCCATGGCTGCTGCTCCTGGGCATTTCTCAATCCCAGATTATGTGAAACTGGCTCATTCTGTGGCCACTGCTCCAAAGGTCTCCTCGGTCACTAACCATCATCGAGTCAAAATGTACATTGCCTCCCGTGGCTTCGCTAATGCAATGGGCCGTGAAGCAGTCATGCATTATATTTATCAAACTAGATTCAGAACCACTTTGGTATCCACATTGGGGAGATCAAACGCAGATTGGGTGACCGCTTTGCGGAACACCTCCGTTCAGTCCGTAAGGGGGACCCCGAGCTCCCGGTGGCCTGTCACTTTAATTCACCGCTTCACTCCCACTCTGACCTCACCGTCCTCGGCCTATTACACTGTTCCACGGAAGCTCAGCGTAAGCTCGAGGAACAGCACCTCATCTTTCGTTTAGGCACGCTACAGCCCTCTGGACTCAATATCGAGTTCAACAATTTTAGATCATAACCTCAGCTCCAATCACATTTATATTTTATTTTATCCACCCTTTTATTTGTCCCCCCCCACCTTTTTTTTCCTCCTAGAAGCTGGCAGCTGTCCTTCATTCTGCCAGTGGATTTCACACTTCATTCAGCCTTAATCTGTCACATTAACACCACCTCTAGCCTTGCATATCTCTTAATGTCTCTTAATGTCTCTTCATCTCTCCTTTTGTTCCTTTATCCCCTCCCCCTTTTCCCAGCTTTACTCTGGCCTTAAATCTATTTGATTTCCGGCTCTTCCCAGTTCTGATGAAAGGTCATCGACCTGAAACGTTAACTCTCTTTCTCTCTCCACGGATGCTGCCTCGCCTGCTGAGTTTTTCCAGCGTTTTCTGTTGTTATTTCGGATTTCCAGCATCCGCAGTATTTTGCTATCGTATTGGTATCCACTTGGTTGGTTGAAGGAGATATTAACATAATCCTTCCTGCTTTCACATTCCCTTCTCATCTCTTCATAGAATAAAATGCCTGCCGCCTTATTCTGATCTGACGGTGTGTAGTTAATGGTGTAACTTTCCACTACCCACAGGATGAACATCTTTAATCTCCTGGGTGTCTTTGACAGCCAGGGCCACATCACATCCTTCTTGTCTTCTATCCCCGACTACTTAATTCTTTATTTTTTATTCATTCACAGAACGGGTTGTGGAAATCTGAAACACTCTCCCTCCAAAGACTGTGGATGTTCGGATCAATCAATTCAAAATTTTCAAGACTGAGATGGGTAGATTTTTGTTGGTTAAGGGCATCGAGGGATATGGAGCAAAGGTGGGTAAATGCAGTTGAGGTACAGATCAGCCATGATCTAACTGAATGGTGGAACAGGCTCGAAGGGCTGAATGACCTCCTCCTGTCCCTGTGCACCATCCTCTGCAGTCAGCCATGTTTATAATATTCCCACAACACTGTAGTTCCCGAGTGCTACAGTAGCCTCGACTCAGAATTGCTGATTCCTAATGCATTCAGCATTCACGTCTATACAGCTTACTGTAGATGTTCCCATCTTTTGGCCCCTAGTTTACCCTTGTTAATGTTACCTGGTTCTTGTATATCACCCACCTGCTGTCTAGATTCCACTCTTTAATCAATGTCATGTGGGATCACATTTCCTCCTGGCCTTCTCCCTCCTATCCAATGTAAATGCTTCTTGCAGCTACTTCAACGTTCCTGACCAGTTCCATTGTTTTTATTTGGCCATCTCGCTCCCTTTGTTATCACAAGGAGAACGCCATTTACTTTTCAAAGTCCCAGTATTATTTTCGCAGCAGATTGACAGACAGTTATTCATATTCGCGATTTTCTTTGCAAAACATCTTTTTCACCATAAACAGGAAGTATAAGAAAGGAAATTGCCTTGATTTTCTAGGCCATCCTTACATGGGAGGTTTCAGAGCCCTTACATGATTTCTTACATTGTCATTTAGCCCTTCCTGCTCCTCCAGTACCTTTTGTCATTTATCTTCAATGTGCACAGACCTATCTCTAGGTAACCAACTCATCATCATTACCACACTCATCACTACCCACCTCCCTACAGCCAGAATCTCCCTGCACCTCACCAACTGCATCTTTGTCCTAACCATGTTCTCTGGCTTCTGAACTACTTCTTCCTCCATGACTTGGTCTTCTGCATTAGGAGTTAGTGCTTGATCTAATTGAATGGTGGAACAGGCTCGAGGGGCTGAATGGCCGACTCCTCTTCCTATGTTCCTGTATCTGCACATTGTTGTGTCTTTCTCAGAGTCTTTACAAGCGTTCTTCCTGTCGTCAGTGCATCCTCTATATATTGTGTGCTCGGTTTCCTCCAGCACTTATTTCTGTTTCTTGCTGATCCTGTACCTGTTTGCAAAAATCCCTGTCACAGCTCCCCAGTGACTCGCCCTTAATATTGAGTACCAGCCCATCCACTTCACTAAACTCTGACTCAATTAGTCCAATACTATCCACTCGCCTTTGCTAATTAGCTTTACAATCGTTTCCTTCCATTAGTTCTCGTCCGCTCCTCTCAAAGGCCCAAAGCTTTTCCTTCAGGTTTTTGGCAGCTGAGATCAGCGAGTTGCTCCACACTTTACTATTGACTCTCGAGCTCTTTCATGCTGCAAAGTCGAGCCTTGTTTAGTCTGTTTGAGCTCTGCCAGCGGTCTGCTGTGTGTTAACATTTGTGTTTCTGTCTATTTCAGGAGAGTCCGCCCGAGGAGCAGAGGTACAACACGCTCTCCAAAAATAACTGAACAACATTATAAAGTAGGATATTGAAGAGCTGGTTTTATTTTCTGCTGTTCAATATTTCATATTTACATTATTAGTGAAGACGACTATCAGCCAAACATAGCGGAAGGCAGCCTGTCTCTGGGAGCATTTAAAGGACCCACCCAGTATAGAGTGTGGAGACCTGTAATGGACATTCTCAACCCTGGTACGGAGGGCCTTTCCTGTTTTCTTACTTAACCCGTAAAATCCTCAATAAGTGAGCTCACCTTAAGAATACCCGACAAGAGTACAAGAATGTAAATATTATTCATACTGACTTCAAATGAGAAAATAAATGAAATGGAAGTATGTAATGTCTGATTCATGAATTATATAATGCAACAATCAAATAATATTTTTTTAAAACAATCAACCAATTTATTCAATTCATTAGTAAGAAACACTGATCTAAATCATTAACCTGTCACAGTGGGTTGTTTCATGGCTTAAAACTGGAAAAAAAAATTCACAAGGATATTCACAATTGATTTGGTCAAATCACTTTCGATCACCTCCTGACTCCCCAAAGCCTTTCCACCACCTACAAGGCACAAGTCAGGAGTGTGATGGAATACTCTCCACTTGCCTGGATGAGTGCAGCTCCAACAACACTCAAGAAGCTCGACACCATCCAGCACAAAGCATCCAGCACAAAGCAGCCCGCTTGATTGGCACCCAATCCACCACCTTAAACATTCACTCCCTCCACCACCGGCGCACCGTGACTGCAGTGTGTACGAAAGGCTGATATTTAGAGATATTCAGGAGATGAGAATCATATACATATCAATTCAAGTGTAGCCATTGACCAAATAATATTACAAATAATTACTCCTGGGTAACTAAAAAGCTGAGACTTGTTCAAAATGTAGCTGCAGACAGTCAAAAGCAGTTTTGACTAAATTTTGATAACAAACAGCCACAGACTGCGAGTGAAGGTTAAATCATTAAATAACATATTATAATGCTGTATAGAACTTAGAATTCGCTTAACAAAACTAATTGCAACGATATTTAAAAAATAATTAGTATAAGGACATAAAATGAGAGAGATCATGGAGATAAGGTATTTATCTGGTAGATTAAAGTGAGATAGTTTGGATACCTCAAGACTAGTGAAACAGCGCTGATATGGGCCCTTGGTATAAAGGCCTTGTACCAGGGAAGCTAGAAATGAAAGAGATAAAGTAAATTCCAATGGGGTGAAAAACTATAAACAAGATAACACTGAACATGGCAAAGTTGGTGGAAAAATCCTGGAAAGGCGGGATGCTGCCTTAGTATGAGTGACAATGGTATTCTGACCATTAGAACCAATTATAAAAGGTGATTTTGTTAAAGACCATATATGGACACTGGCCAAACGAACTCTTGATAAGAAAAGGGTTAAAACCTCAATACTCAGAACAACTTTACACAGACTTACTGCGAGAACAAACGAACAGACTTAAGATGACGTCATCTGTGTCCGAGAGGTTCCAGAGACCAAGGGCTGCGAGCGACTCGTTAAAACTAACGCCTAATATTAAGTACACTGTATGCTTAATAAATCTTGATCTAGTGCTCAAACATACTGGCTGCTGCCTATTGGTGTCTTGTCCAAGAACTCACAGATCATTTAAATCTTACAAGTGTGTACCATCTATTAATTGATGAATAGATAAAACAAGGTTAGAGATGACCGGGCAGGTGGTGTGTCGTAACTGCAGCATGTGGGAGTTTGTGGAGAGCTTTGCGATCCTGAGCAATCACATCTGCAGTAAGTGTCTGCAACTCGAGGAACTTCGGCTCAGAATTGTTGAGCTGGAGTACGAGCTGCAGACATTGCGATGCATCAGGGAGGGGGAGAGTTACCTGGACACTTTGCTCCAGGAGGGAGTCACACCCTTTAGGTTAAGTAGTACTTTAGAGTTCTTCAATGGTCAGGGACAGAAGGGTGTGACTGCGAGTCAGGAAGGTATGGGGACCCAGGAGGTAGTGATGGAGGAGGCTCAGCCCTGGACCTTGTCCAACAGGTACGAGGTACTTTCTACCTGTACGGATGTGGAAAAGGACTGCAGGGAGGATGGGGAAACTGACCATGGCACTGTGGTACAGGGGGCCATCCAAGAGTGGGGAGGAGGAAGGAATGTGGTGTAGTAGGGGACCGTATAGTCAGGGGGGTAGATACTGTTCTCTGCAGCCGTGAAAAAGAGTCCCGAAGGCTGTGTTGCCTGCCCGGTGCCAGGGTTAAGGATATCTCCTCACGGCTGGAGAAGAACTTGGGAGTGGGAGGGGAGGATCCAGTTGTCGTGGTCAATGTAGGAACCAACGGCATAGGTAGAACTAAGAATGAGGTTCTGCTGAGGGAGTTTGCGGAGCTAGGGTCTAAATTAATAAGCAGAACCACAAGGGTTATAATTTCTGGATTACTGCCTGAGCCACGCACAAATTGGCATAGGGTCAAGCTGATCAGAGAGTTAAATGCGTGGCTCAAAGAGTGGTGTGGGAAAAAGGGGTTTCAATTCATGGGGTACTGGCACCAGTACTGGGGAAAGAGGGAGCTGTTCCATCGGGACGGGCTCCACTTAAACCGGCCTGGGACCAGCGTCCTGGCGAATCGAATATCTAGGGCTGTAGATAGGGCTTTAAACTAAAAAAAAAGGGGGGGGGAGGGGTCAGGTGAGGGGAAATTTAGAAATCTAAATAGAAAGGTCAAGGCCATAGAGCAGTGTAGCGATTTGAGTAAAAATAAGCAGAGTGTGACAGGAAGGGACAGAGAGTTTAATGGTAGCAGTGCAGCAGAGAATAAGGTCAAAGCAGGGAATAATGGTAAAAAAATTAAATTAAAGGCTCTTTATCTGAATGCACGAAGCATTCGTAACAAGATAGACGAACTAGTGCCACAAAGAGAGATAAATGGGTTTGATCTAATAGCCATTACAGAGAAATGGTTGCAAGGTGGCCAAGGTTGGGAACTAAATGTTCCAGAGTACTTGAAGTTTCGAAAAGACAGGCAGAATGGAAAAGGAGGGGGAGTAGCCCTGGTAATAAAGGATGACATAAGGACAGTAGCGAGAAAGGATCTCGGCTTGGAAGATCAGGAAGTAGAAACAGTATGGTGGAGAACAAGGGGCACAAAAACTCCACGGGAAAAGTGATCCAACTGTGGCTAAAGAAGTTAAGGATAGCATTAGATTGAAAGAAGAAGCTTATAATGTTGCAAAGAATAATAGCCTGAGGAGTGGGAGTTTCAGAAACCAGCAACAATTGACCAAAAATTTTTTTAAAAGGGAAAAAAATAGAATGAGAGAAAACTAGCAAGAAATATAAAAGCAGATTGTAAGAGTTTCTACAAGTATGTAAAAAGCAAAAGTGTAGCAAAGGTAAACGTTGGTCCCTTAGAAACTGAGACAGGAGAAATTATGGGGAATAAGGAATAGTCAGAAAAGTTAAATAAATATTTTGTATCTGTCTTCAAAGTAGAAGACACAAAAAGCACACCAAAAATGGTGGGGAAGCAAGGGTCCAATGAGGGTGAGGAATTTAACGTAATTAATATAAGTAGAGAAAAAGTACTAAAGAAACTTATGGGACTAAAAGCTGACAAATTCCCTGGACCTGACGGCCTACATCCTAGGGTTCTAAAAGAGGTGGCTGAAGAGAATAGTGGATGCATTGGTTTTGATCTTGCAAAATTTCCCAGATTCTGGAGAGGTCCCAGCGGATTGGAAGGTCACAAATGTAACACCGCTATTCAAGAAAGGAGGTGAGAAAAAACAGGGAACGACAGGCCAGTTAGCCTGACATCAGTCGTTGGAAAAATGCTGGAATCCATTGTTAAGGAAGTGGTATCAAGTCACTTAGAAAATCATAACATTATTAGGCAGAGTCAACATGGTTTTATGAAAGGGAAATCATGTTTGACAAATTTATTAGAGTTTTTTGAGGATATAACTAGCAGGGTAGATAAAGGGGAACCAGTGGATATAATGTATTTGGATTTCCAAAAGGCATTCGATAAGGTGCCACATAAAAGATTATTCCACAAGATTAGGGCTCATGGGGTTGGGGGTAATTTTGTAGCATGGATAGAGGATTGGGTAACGGACAGAAAACAGAGAGTAGGGATAAACTGATCTTTTTCAGGTTGGCAGGCTGTAACTAGTGGGGTGCCGCAAGGATCAGTGTTGGGGCCTCAGCTATTTACAATCTATATTAATGACCTAGATGAAGGGACCGAGTGTAATGTATCCAAGTTTGCTGATAATACAAAGCTAGGTGGGACAGTAAGCTGTGAGGAGAACACAAAGAGGCTGCAAAGGGATATGGATAGACTAAGTGAGTGGGCAGTAAGGTGGCAGATGGAGTATAATGTAGGGAAATGTCAGGTTATTCACTTTGGTAGGAAGAATAGAAAAACAGAATATTTTTTAAATGGTGAGAAACTTTCAAATGCTGGTGTTCAGAGAGATTTGGGTGTCCTCGTGCAAGAAACACAAAAAGCTAGCATGCAGGTACAGCAAGCAATAAGGATGGCAAATGGCATGCTGGCCTTTATTGCAAGGGGGTTTGGAGTATAAGAGGAAGGAAGTCTTGCTACAATTGTAAAGGGCCTTGGTGAGACTACACGGGGCAACACGGTGGCATAGTGGTTAGCACTGTTGCCTCACAGCGCCAGGGACCCGGGTTCGAATCTGGCCTCGGGTAACTGTCTGTGTGGAGTTTGCACATTCTCCCCGTGTCTGCGCCGGTTTCCTCCGGGTGCTCCAGTTTCCTCCCACAGTCCAAAGATGTGCAAGTTAGGTTGATTTGGCTGTGATAAATTGACCCTTAGTGTTAGGGGGGATTAAATACGTGGGGTTACGGGGATAGGGTGGGATATGTGTCGGTGCAGGCTCGATGGGCCGAAATGGCCTCTATCTGCACTGTGGGGATTCTGTGATTCTGCGATTCTGTGATACACCTGGAGTACTGGCACAGTTCTGGTCTCCTTATCTAAGGAAGGATATACTTGCCTTAGAGGCGGTGCAACAAAGGTTCACTAGATTGATTCCTGGGATGAGGGAGCTGTCCTATGATGAGAGATTGTGCAGAACGGGCCTATACTCTCTGGAGTTTAGAAGAATGAGAGGTGATCTCATTGAAACATACAAGATTCTGAAGGGGATTGACAGGGTAGATGCTGAGAGGTTGTTTCCCCTGGCTGGATTGTCTAGAACTAGGGGGCATAGTCTCAGGATAAGGGGTGGGCCATTTAAGACTTCGATGAGGAGGAATTTCTTCACCCAGAGGGTTGTGAATCTTTGGAACTCTCTGCCCCAGAGGGCTGTGAATGCTGAATCTTTGAGTATATTCAAGGCTGAGATAGGTAGATTTTTGGACTCTAGGGGGATCAAGTGATATGGAGATGGGCGGGAATGTGGAGTTGAGGTTGATGATCAGCCATGTTATTGAATGGCGGAGCAGGCTCGAGGGGCCGTATGGCCGACTCCTGCTCTTACTTCTTATGTACAAGATGCACTGCAGAAACTCGCCAAGGCCTCTTCAACAACACCTCCCAAACCCGCGAACTCTACCGCCTAGAATGACAAGGGCAGCAGGCGCATGGGAACACCACCACCTCCAGGTTTCCCTCCAAATTACACACCATCCTGACTTGGAAATATATCGGCCGTTCCTTCATTGTCGCTGGGTCAAAATCCTGGAACTCCCTCCCGAACAACACTGTGGGAGAACCTTCACCACACAGACTGCAGCGTTTGAAGAAGGCGGCTCAGCAACACCTTCTTCAGGGCAATTAGGGATGGGCAGTAAATGCTGGCCTTGCCAGCGACCCCCACATCCCAGGAACGATTAAAAAAAAAAATCCAGAAGAAACTTTCAACATGGAATGTTCGCACTTCTGTGAAAAAAGAATAAGAAACGTACTTGAAGGGGGCGGAACACGAGGAAGGTTGAAAATATTTTTGAACAAAATGAAGTAAATCAGAAAGTAATGGTTAAATGACGTCAGGGATATGTTTTTTTTTATCTGTAGATTTTAGGATCGACAGAGAGAGAGAGATCTGTTGAAAAAAATGGCAAGAATCTTTGTCTGATTTCAGAGCGGCCTCCAGCGGGTGTTTGAAAAGCAGCTGGTTCGGTCGCTCAACGCGCCCACACTCCGCCCATTTGTATCTGAAAATTACAATCCGGGTCCTCTGTACTTCACGGGACCCTGGTTTGTAAATGACGTTGTTTCCCCCCTGAAACAGGCGGGCGTTCCCGCTGCCCATCTCAGGACCCTACCCAAGGTGGCGATGGCTGAAGCTCCAGTGTAAACTTTAGTGCCATTTCCAGGCGACTCTCACTCCGGTTACACCAGGCGGGGGCTCTTAAAATCAGCCCCATTAGTTCAGGATGGGGACAGGAAGAGGCCATTCAGCCCCTCGAGCCTGTTCCACCATTCAATGAGATCATGGCTGATCTGTGACCTAACTCCAGACACCCGCCTTTGGCCTTTATCCCTTAATATCTTTGGTTACAAAAATCAATCTCAGATTTAAATATAACAATTGACCCAGCAGCAACTGCAGTTTGCGGAAGAGAGTTCCAAACTTCTACCACCCTTTGTGTAAAGAAGTGTTTCTTAATTTCACTCCTGAAAGATCTGGCTCTAATTATTAGAGGCCCTTGCTGACCTTTCAGTTCCCAGTTCCGATGCAGGGTGTATTCCCGGAATGTTAACCTGTCTTCTCTCTCCACAGGTGATGACCTTGTCCACTCTCTATTCTAAACACTCCACACGCTTGAATGTTCTGATCATTTCCATCCCCTGGGTTTTCCCATGTTTCTGATACTCCCACCTGTTCCCTTTTGATTTCACTTCTGTCTGGTGCCCCTTTTACTTGTTCCTTCCCTCGGGTATTATTTAATTTGCCGGGTCTCGGATGGTCCCTTTGTCATGTCCTTCCCACTGGTGTTCTATCTCACCCTAGTTCCTCTGCCCTGCCCCTCTTTACCTTTAACTTCCCAGCTGGAGTCTGTGGTTCCCTTGGTGTATTTCTGCCCGTGTTTTAATTCTCCTCTGTCTCTGGGCCCCGATGATTCTCGATGTTCTTGAGGTTTTTATTTAATTTTACAGGAGTCTCTGGAGCAGTTGCCACGAGTTTGTTCCCCTGCACCGATTAAACAAACAAATCTCACCAACAAGACATTGTCACTCGGTTGTAGCCGCCCTGACCTCAGGTGACATTTCGACCATCCGCACCACCTGTGACTGAGACCGACGCCCATCAGTTTGCAGCTGGCAGGAGGCAGGGTGAAATTATGGGATGGACCTGTTAGTGACCTTTAACCCCGCAGATTGTCAGCGGGGCGGAGTTTTCCCCGTCGTCATTCGATCCCGGATAGAAGAAGGGAAAGATTCTCTCAGTGAAAGTGTGGGTGAAAGTGTGGAGATGGGACATGTTGTCCACATTGTAAAATGACACCTGTCCGCCCTCATAGTCCAGGTGCACCCCGATCATCCGGGGCTTCACACTTGGGGTGAGGGGGGTCAGTGAGGGGGAGGTGGCGGCAACATAGTCACTTCCGGGGGACAGCCCCACAATCCAGTATCCGGTCTCGGGTATCGCCTCGATTCTCCCTTTCCTCCCGGCAGACTCTCGGGCCACTCCCACAATCCACCGAGTCTTGTTCCCCACCCCCACCTCCCAGTAATGTCTCCCTGATGTGAATCCCTCCGATCCCAGGACACAGGGCCAGAGATTAAACCTCTCCGGGGTGTCAGGGAGCGGCTGCCGTTTGTCTCCGAGTCTCACACTGGTCCGGTCCTCAGACAGGATGAGCCGGGGATTCGCTGTGTTCGGATCCAGAGTCAGAGAGGCTGGAGCTGGGGGAAAGTTAAAATAACACAGTCAGTGATTTAGGTTCTTGCTGTGATTTATTCAAACTCTTTCCTTTTTAAACTGCCCGCTCGGGCTCCGGGTTGTGTTCATGGAATCTGCTGTCACTCCAGGTTTTACACCACCGGCCCCGCCCGGATGAAAAGACCGGCGAACCACAGGAGAGAGAGAGGGGGGGGGGGGGGGAGAGAGGGGTGGGGGGGGGGGGGGAGAGAGGG
>JASTWF010002523.1:0-23759 GCA_030390025.1 Squalus acanthias | reverse complement strand
TGTACCTGCCCTGGGAGTGTTTGATGGGGCTGTGCAGAGGGAGCTTTACTCTGTATCTAACCCGTGCTGTACCTGCCCTGGGAGTGATTGATGTGACAGTGCAGAGGGAGCTTTACTCTGCTCCCTGGTCAGGTTAAATGCATACTGTTCCATTCCCATTCTGAATTCTGTGCCCCCTATCCACAGCCTGGCCATTTCCCAGGCGGGACCATATGTCAGGGACCTACCCACAGAACTATTTTACTGCACAGCTGGCTATATTGAAAATGTTCTCCAAACAGGCCTCATATTGACCCTGCGTGATGAGGTTGTGAAGAGATGGAGGGGGGGGTGGGGTGTATTTTGGGTGTCTGTTGGGGAAGGTGGGGTGTTTTTCGGGGGTGGGGGTTTACTGTCACTCGCCACCCTTGGATGGGGTTTGGTCCCTGGGATTGTAAATTGAGATCGGAGACGTTACTTGGCAGCGATGGAACTTTCTCTCTTCAACCCCTCGTTGCCTCTGCAGGTGAGCCGGACTGAGAGCACCTGGCATTTGCGGATGGAGTGCGTGGAGCTGGTGAACGACGTGGTGGAGTGGATCCGGGAGCCCTGGGAGGACATGTTCGGGGTGCAGCTGAAAATCACTGTGCACCAAACACTGGACTAGACCGTGAAACGCAAACACAGCCGGGAGGGGGCGGGGCATGGGGGGAAGGAAATGACAAGTGACTAGAAGAGGCTGTGCAAAATCATGACTTGTGAAAATCCGAGATGAACAGCGATTGATTCCTGACGGTGGGAAGGACTTGCATTTAAACTCTCGGCGGAGGCGAGTATTGCCATCAGGGCAGGATGGAGACTGCAATCACCAGGCTGCTCCTTAACCAGTGAATATTTGCCTCATCTCTATGTTTACTGCCCTTTTATACAAAAGGGTGGTGGGTGTTTTATTTTAAGTAAGTTTTCTGTCCCTCTGACAGTTTCCACCCCCTGCTGGTGGAATAGGTCCGTGGACAGAGCGACTCTGAGTTACGGGGCTGGGATCTGCCAATCTCCAGGCTAGGCTGCCTCGAACCTCACAGTGCCGGCAGGCAGGGGGTTCCCAGGAGAGCAGTGGCGATCCGGCGTAGACAAGACTCCCAGCCCCCGTCTCCCCCCCTGCTCGCTCGATATGAGGCCCGAGGGGGGGCAGCGGAGGGGAGCGATTTACTTGCGTACTCGTGCTTGTGGAGTCTGTGTCAGTGTTTAAACTGGGCTCGTCAGCCGTTTTACAGAGTGCGGAGGGGGTTGGATTTTAATTGAAACGCTGTGGTGTGTTACGATCGGGTGATGTTTGCACCTTTACCTCGCTCACCAGGCTATGGTGACTAGGCGCCAGCTCGCTATCGAATGAACACCACAGGGGGGTGGGGTGTTGTCGTATTGCTGCCCGAGTTACAGGAGAGCGCTGGGAAGCAAGAAATTCACTCCGCACCTTTTTAAGCGCACCCGAGCTGTCTGTCCTTTGTCGGAGGGTCAGCTCGTGGCTCCGTCTGTTAGACTCGTGAATGGCGGAGCCCACCTTTCGTGCAGCAGTGTGCCGGGAATACCAGCTGCCTGCCGCAGGCCCCACACCAGCCACGTTAAAGAGCCCACAGCTACCCAGAGAAGCTGGGGCTCTGCCCCCTGTTGGAGAGACACCGAGCTCTTCGCTGCTTCTCTCTGGGTTACACCGACAGCCCTGCCTGCATTTCAGATCAGCTCTGTGCTGCCAGATGAATGTATTGCCCATCTCCACTTGCCCACTGGTTGGGGCATGAGGGGGGCCATTGGGGAAACCAGGAAAGGCTGCACTGTCTGCGATACTTGGTTCTAACGCTGTATCCACTCCTGCCCTCTCCGTCCTACGGGTAGCCAATCTGCTTGTGCAGCCCTGTTTGAGCCCAGTAGCGCATCAGGCGCACGGCGTGGCGTGCGCTGGATCGGGCTTGGGTGCACCAGGTAGATTAATTTGGGTTTCCTTGTGTTAAAAAAAAATATCCGTGTCAAAACAGGCAGCGGCAACTGCGCAGTCAGGCCGGGCGAGGCCTGGTATAACCGCTGCTCCCTGCTGACATCTCAGACCTGTGGCAGAGCAGGGGGAACTCGGCTGGCTTTCACGTCCGTAGGTTGAGGGGGTGCTTTGAGAGAATGGGGAGGCATCACGCCATTCTCTGGACTCTACCCAGGTAGCTGTGAATGCGGGCACCTTGCCCCCGACGCAGGTCTCTGCACCAGAGCGCGTCACTCAGCGGCTTCTGTGTGCGCGGCCTTTCAGCCCGTTGTACCTGCACCACCTGTCCGTGCTGCGGTTGCTGCTGACCTCTGGTCTCGGCGCTCCTGTCGCGCGATGGAGGAGGCGCCAATGTAATTATAACCCGGTAACTGGATTCATTTCTCCATTTATGCCAGCTCGTGTCAGGCTCTGTTACTTTCCTGTTTACTGACCCGTGATGATGTAATGCCTATTCCTTTTCTGTTTTGCTCTCCCTCGCCCCTCTCCCCCGCCACCACCCGATCAGTGTTGCTGCTTCCTGGATGGGCTTTGAGTGTTTCCACTCTCTTCCTCGAGTGTCGCCTGTATATTGGAGGAGGGCAGGTGACACTCATTGGCTGAACCCATCTTCTCTTGGTGGCACAGCTCTTTCTAAGTTTGCTTCAAGCTGTTTACATCAACTATTCTTTTTTTTTAAGATATTGCTGTCTCCTCCGTCCCGTCCCTTCAAGAAGATTCTGTTCTGGGGCTTTTAGTTTAATTCACAGGCCTGGGGGTTGGTTAGAGGCTTGAGTGCCAGCGTTTCCATGCCAACGTTTGATCACTTTGTTCCTTTCTCTCGCTTCACCCCCGCACCCAGTCCCACACACGATTGACTGGTCACCAAGGTAGCGAAGGCCACTCGCTCACTCCTGCTCGGACCTTCGTCCATGCTGTTGACCACTAGGGTGGCGCTCGAGAACACAGAGCGGCTGAGTCTCTTCCCCCACCCCCCCCCCCCCCCCCACCCCCACCTCCAACACATCCCTCTCACTCCAAGCATACGCACACGCACACACCCCTCCCTCCCCGATCTAGGCAGGGAGCTTAACGCACGCCTGATGATCACGGGTGCTGACCGGCAGTCCCACGGTGGGGTTCCGGCTGTTTGTTGGGTCACCGGCATGATTGACTGGAGATGTAGAGAGAGACTCTAGGGAACAGGGTATGGGCTCTCTGCGAGGTGCCACTCCTCACCCCAGCCCCATCAGATAAGGGCTCAATGCTGGAACTCGCCCGCACTTCCTCTGAGCCGCGCAGCCCAAGGGAAGGGGAACACGGAAGGATTTTAGAACAACCATTTTTTTTTACCCTTTTTTGTGTAAAATGAGGGAGAGAGTGTGCCCACCTTTACTGTGTGTGTGACACTCGGAATCTGTACAGTACATCGAGCCTGTTCTTGCACTGATGCCAGGAATGTATTTATTTTAAAAGTATATTTGCTACATAAACTGTAAGTGTTGAGTTGCCTATCCTGTATTTTTGATAATTTTGCGAATAAATTTCAATGTGAAGCTGGTGCTTTGTATTCCTACCCCACACTTTACGACTTTTTCCCCCTTTGACCTCCCCACCCCACTAACCCGCTGCTTGTTGGGGTACAGTTCCACGGGCAACTTCTAATACCTCACCAACGTCTTCATTCCTCATCCATGACCCCAGACATTGAGTTTTTGCAGGCTATTCAATGGAGCCCGTCATTCCCTGTGCTCGCTGACCTACATTGGCTCCCATCGATTTTAAAATTCTCATCCTAGGCATCCAATCCCTCCCTGGCCTCGCCCCTCCCTATCTCCGTAACCTTCAGCCCCACAACCCTCCGAGATCTCTGCGCTCATCCAATTCTGGCCTTTTGCGCATCCCCGATTTTTATCGCTCCACTTTTGGTGGCCGTGCCTTCAGCTGCCTCGGCCCTAAGCTCTGGAATTCCCTCCCTAAACTCATCCGCCTCTCTCCGCCTCTCTCCACCTCTCTCCTCCTTTAAGACGCTCCTTAAAACCTGCCTCTTTGACCCAGCTTCCTGTCCTAATGTCGTCGCCTTTGACTCGGTGTCAATTTTTGTTTTGATAGCACTCGGGACGTTCTACATAGGATTAGAACATAAGAACATAAGAAATAGGAGTAGAAATAGGCCACTTGGCCCCTCGAGCCTGCTCTGCCATTCAATAAGATCATGGCTGATCTTGGGCTCAAAGCCATTTCCCGGCCCGCTCCCCATAATCCTTCACTCCCTTATCTTGCAAAAATTTGTCTATCTCCACCTTAAATGTATTTAATGACCCAGCCTCCACAGCTCTCTGGGGCAGAGAATTCCACAGATTTACAACCCTCTGAGAGAAGAAGTTCCTCCTCATCTCAGTTCTAAAAGGGTGACCCTTTATTCTGAGACTGTGCCCCCGATTTCTAGATTTCCCCATGAGGGGAAACATCCTCTCTGCATCTACCCTGTTGCGCCCTCTCAGTATCTTATATGTTTCGATAAGGTCATCTGTTAGGCTAACTGGTCTATAGTTTCCTGCTTTCTGTCTCCCTCCTTTCTTAAATAGGGGTGTTACATTAGCGGTTTTCCAATCTGCTGGGACCTCTCCAGAGTCCAGGGAATTTTGGTATATTGCAACCAATGCATCCACTATCTCTGCAGCCACTTCTTTTAAGACCCTGGGATGCAGGCTATCTGGTCCAGGGGACTTGTCGTCTTTTAGTCCCATTATTTTACCGAGTACTATTTCCTTAGTGATAGTGATTGTCTTTAGTTCCCCACTCCCTGTGGCCCCTTGATTATCCATTATTGGGATGTTGTTAGTGTCTTCTACAGTGAAGACAGATGCAAAATATTTGTTCAGAGTCTCTGCCATTTCCCCGTTCCCCATTATTAATTCCCCAGTCTCATCCTCTAAGGGACCAACGTTTACTTTAGCTACCCTCTTCCTTTTTATATACCTGTAGAAGCTCTTACTGTCTGTTTTAATGTTTCTTGCCAGCGTACTCTCATAATTCATCTTTTTTTTTAGTCATCCTTTGCTGGTTTTTAAAAATTTCCTAATCCTCTGGTCTCCCACCAATCTTGGCAGCATTGTATGCCTTCATTTTCAATTTGATACCATCCTTTACTTCCTTAGTTAGCCACGGATGGTGCACCCTTCTCTTAAAATCTTTCTTTCTCACTGGAATATATTTTTGTTGAGTGATGAAATATCTCCTTAAATGTCCGCCACTGCATTTCAACTTTCTTACCCTTTAATTTGTTTTTCCAGTCCACTTTAGCCAGTTATGCCCTCATGCCATTATAAATTGCCTTTGTTTAAGATCAGGACACTGGTTTGGGATACAACTTTCTCACCCTCCAATTGAATTTGAAATTCAACCATGCTATGATCACTCGATTACATAGGATATACGGCACAGAAACAGGCCATTCGGCCCAACCAGTCCATGCCGGCGTTTATGCTCCACTCGAGCCTCCTCCTGTCTTTCCTCATCTAAATTTATCAGCATAACCCTCTATTCCAGCGGTTCCCAACCTGTGGTCCGCGGACCACCAGTGGTCTGCGAGGGTACTGCAGGTGGTCCGTGAAAAAAAATAATGATACTGTAATAATATCATCACGTGTACCTCGTATGTATCATATTCGATATTACATTATTATTCGCAATGTAATATGCTTCACAAACATCCTTGTGATTCTCTGAATTTTAATAGTGTGGCGCTTTTACGTGACGTCAATGTGAACCGACGCTCTTAGAAAATTCGACGGTTAGAGCGCGGGAATCAAAAAATGGATCGGTGGCTTTTATCTGGCACGCGTAAGCGAACTCTACTATGGTCAAAATGACAGTGAGACATCAGCAAATGAAACTCAGCACAACAAAAGTAAGCGAAAAGTGAGGAGAAAATACAGCAGTGAATACTTAAAACTGGGATTTACTTACACTGGAACTGAGAACGAACCGTTACCAGTATGTGTCCTGTGCTATGATGTTCTGTCGAATGAAAGCCTAAAGCCCGCTAATCTTCGCCGTCATCTTGAGACTAAGCATGGGGAATACGTGTCCAAGCCAATTGGATTTTTTTTACAACCAGCTCAAAGAATTTCAACGTAGCAAGACAATTATGGAATGCACATCTAAAGGCAGTGATAATGCTAAGGCGGTGGAGGCCTCGTACCGGGTAGCTAGGCTCATAGCAAAGACAGGGAAGCCGCACACAATTGGGGAGGAGTTGATATTGCCAGCGGTGGGTGTTATGCTGGGAGAGGGGGCCTGCAAGCAAATTAACATGATTTCATTGTCGGATAACACAGTTCAACGCAGAATTGATGAGATGGCTCAGGACTTGTGTGATCAGCTAATAGCGAGAATGCAAGCGAGTCGTTTTTATGCACTTCAACTGGATGAATCAACGGACATTGCAAACCTTTCAAACCTGATCACCTATGTAAGGTATGAACACAATGGAGATACACATGAGGACTTTCTCTTTTGTAAATCGTTGCCCACACGCTCAACTGCAGAGGCTATTTTTGGAATGTTGAACAGTTTCATTATTGAAAATGGGATTGATCGGTCAAAATGTGTCGGACTTGGCACAGATGGGGCCCGTGCGATGTTAGGCCAACACAGTGGGGTTGTTGCACGTGTAAGAGCAGTGGCTCCGCTAGCATCATCCATTCACTGCAGCATCCATAGGGAGGCGTTAGCTGCAAAGAAAATGCCTGCTGATCTCAAGACCATTTTGGAGGAAGCCGTTAAAACTGTTAATTATATCAAGGCCCGTCCACTGAATTCGCGAATATTTGCAGCTATTTGTGACGAGATGGGCAGTGATCACCATCAACTACTTCTGCACACCGAGGTCCGCTGGCTGTCCCGAGGAAAGGTACTCACTCGTATTTTAGAGTTGCATAATGAGGTGAGAATTTTTTTACTAGACTCAAAGTTTGAACTTTCACATCGCTTCGGTGATTTTCAGTGGCTTGCCAAATTGGCATATATGGCAGATATTTTCGATCATTTGAATGGTCTCAATCTGCATCTTCAGGGAAAATCAGTGACAGTTTTTCATGTGCAGGACAAAATAGAAGCGATGATCAAGAAAATAGAGATGTGGGCCAAACGACTTGAGCAGTCAAATTACGACTCGTTTGCGAATCTGTCTGATTTTTTTGGTCACGGCAGAGATGCAGCTTCCAAACAGTGTGAAACATATCATCAGAGAGCACCTCCAAAGTTTGAAAATAAACCTACGCGAGTACTTCCCTGTGCCTGACACAAAATTCAACTGGATACGAAATCCCTTTGCGAGCCTTGATGATGACATCCTCGCAAGCCTGACCTCGACAGAGCAAGACAGCCTTGTGCAACTGTCCTGTGACAGTGCTTTAAAGCAGGATTTTTCTCGGCAATACCTGACTGACTTTTGGCTTAAAGTTGCTTCGGAATATCCAGCACTGTCCGACAAGGCAGTAAAGTTTCTAATGCCTTTTCCCACAACCTACCTTTGCGAAACTGGATTTTCTGCGCTTGTCGCATTGAAAACCAAATACCGGAATAAACTTCACGTTGAACCAGATCTCCGATTGAGACTGTCATCGCTGGAACCTGACATCCAGCGTTTGACGTCTGCGAAACAACATCAGCCTTCTCATTAGGTAAGTGTTATCTTTTCCCCACTGGTAGGCCTACTGCAGGTAAATGTGCTGTGACGAGTGCAATGTATTTGTGAGTGAGCATAATAAATGATTAGAAACGGCTGCGTTTTTAATACCTGTTGATATATAAGTTTGACTCCCGTCAGCCATAGGCTCTATTAAAAATGTTTTAAACGGCTAGTGGTCCGCAAAAGCTTTTGATGACTATGTAGTGGTCCACATAAAGGAAAAGGTTGGGAACCGCTGCTCTATTCCCTTCTCCCTCATATGCTTGTCCAGCCTCCCCTAAAATGCATCGATACTATTCGCTTCAACCACTCCCTGTGGTAGCGAGTTCCACAGTCTCACCACTCTTTGGGTAAAGAAGTTTCTTCTGAATTCCCTATTGGATTTCTTGGTGACTATCTTATCTTGATGGCCTCTAGTTTTGCTCTTCCCCCACAGTGGAAACATTCTGTATCCACGCTATCAAAATTTTTCATAATTTTAAAGACCTCTATTAAAGGCCACTCCTCAGCCTTTTTTTCAAGAGAAAAGAGACCCAGCCTGTTCATCCTCTCCTGATATGTATACCCTTGCATTTCTGGTATCATCCTTGTAAATCTTCTCTGCACCCTCTCCAGTGCCTCTATATCCTTTTTATAATATGGCGACCAGAACTGTACGCAGTATCTAAGTGTGGTCTAACCAAGGTTCGATACAGGTTTAGCATAACTTCCTGACTTTTCAATTCTATCCCTCTAGTGCGCAAATTGGCTGCCGCATTTCCCACATTACAACAGTGACTACACTTCAAAAAAAAAAGTATTTCATTGGCTGTAAAGCGCTTTGAGACGTCCGGTGGTCGTGAAAGGCACTATATAAATGCAAGTCTTTTTAGAAATAAACCCTAGTGCTTGGTTTGCTTTTTTATGGCCTTGCTAACCTGTGTCGCAACTTTGTAATTTGTGCATTTGTACTCCGAGATCCCTTTGTTCCTCTACCCCACCTAGACTCGCACCCTCCAAGTAATAAGTGATCTATTCTTCCTACCAGAATGTAATACCTCACATTTATCTGTGTTGAAATTCATTTGCCAATTATATGCCCATTCTGCGAGTTTATTAATGTCATCCTGTAATTTGTTGAAGTCCTCTTCAGTATTAACTATCCCCCCCAATTTGGTGTCATCTGCAAATTTAGAAATTGTGTTTTTGATTCCAAAGTCTAAATTAATGTAAATTGTGAGCAACAGTGGTCCCAGCACTGATCCTTGTGGAACACCACTACCCACCTTCTGCCACTGAATAGCTACCTTTTAATCCTACTCTCTGCTTTCTGTCCTGAAGCCAGCCAGCAATCCATTCTGCTACTTGTCCCCTGACTCCGCATTCTCTGACCTTGTTCATCAGTCTAATATGCGGTACCTTATCAAAGGCCTTTTGAAAATCTAGATAAACTACATCTACTGCATTACCCATTGTCTCTGTTACCTCTTCAAAAAATTCAATAAGGTTGGTCAAGCAAGACCTTCCCTTCAGAAATCCATGCTGACTATTCATTGTTATATTTTTGGTTTTTAGATGTTCTTCTATTTTCTCCTTTAGTAGGGATTCCATTATTTTTCCTACCACCAATGTTAAGCTGACTGGTCTATAATTCCCTGGACATGTTCTATCCCCCTTCTTAAATATCGGTATTACGTTAGCTAGCCGCCAGTCCTCTGGCACTACACCTTTTTCTAACATTATTAAATATGCGTAGTAATGCCTCTGCTATTTCTTCCCTCGATTATTTTAAAATGCGTGGATGCAATCCATCCGGACCAGGGGTTTTATCCTGAGTTTGATTAGTTTATTTAATATATTCCCTTTTTTATTTTAAATGCACTTCTCATTACTAATCTCATCATCCAATGTCATGTCCACCTGTTCCATCTCCTTGGTAAATACTGAAGCGAAATAATGATTTAATATTTCTGCCATCTCTCTATCGTTACCTGTGGTATTATCCTGTCTATCCCCTTAATGGCCCTATTCCCATCCCAACCTTTTTTATTGATGTGCCTGTAAAATATTTTACTATTTTGTTTTATGTTCCTTGATAATTTAATTTCATAGTTCCTCTTTGCCTCCCTAATTGGTTTTTTTAAACTTATCTTTTTGTATTCTCTTATCATGTACTTCCCTCCTGTCTATGTACTTAATGTATGCCTCTTTCCTTACCCTCAATTGTTCCCTTATGGCTTTATTCGTCCATGGAGTCTCATTATTCTTTAGTTTGTTCTTTCCTTATAGCGGAATATATTTTTACTGTACTCTGTTGAACACTGTTTTAAATGTTTCCCATTGTTGTTTGCCAATATTGTTGCCCATTTTTTTTCCCCCAAGTTCTATTCTCTGCCCCTCAAAATCAGCTTTTTTCCAATCTATTAATCATTGTTATGTCCTTCTCAATTATCATCTTAAAGCGTATTATATTATGGTCACTATTGCCTAGATGTTCCCCTACTTTTACTTCTCTTATCTGCTCTGGTTCATTCCCCATTACTAGATCCAATAGTGAATCCTCCCTTGTTGGGCTTTTTACATATTGGGTTAGAAAGGAGTCCTGTAGACCTTGTAGGAACTCCATTCCCTTATCCCCTTTACCCACCTCTTCTGTCCAGTTAATATCGGGGTAGTTGAAATCCCCCATGATGATTATTCTGTTTTTTACTCATTTCCCTAATTTGTTTGCATATTTCTTACTCCACCTCCCTTCCACTATTAGGTGGTCTGTAGTCTACGCCTATTAGTGTGATTGATCCTTTATTATCTTTTATCTCTATCCATATGGATTCTATTTTTGACTTGCTGATATCTGCGTCACTTTTTTCTACTGCCATTGTTATCCCTAATAAGTACGGCTACTCCACCTCCCCTTTTTCCCTCCCTATCTTTTCTAAATATGTTATACCCTGCAATGTTTAATTCCCAGTCCTGATTTTTCTGTAGCCACGTCTCAATAATCCCTACTAGATCTAGTTTCTCGCAACGCATGATTGCCTCCAGCTCCCTTGTTTTATTACGGACACTGTGCGTTGCTGTACAGACAGTTTAACTCATTTTTAATGGGATTTCCTCTCTTTATGTTTAACCATCTTTTTAGACTCCTGTTTTTTAACTTTATTTATTCCCCTGCCATCAATGTCCTCCCTTACTTTATTCTTTCCTATGCTCTCTTTTCCTGTTTTGTTTATATTTAAGCTGGTTACGTTTCTTGTAGATCCCTCCCCCCATCTTACTAGTTTAAAACCTTTGCCACCTCCCTATTTACCCTTTCCGCTAGGACACAGGTCCCATCCTGGTTCAGGTGGAGCCCGTCCCATCGGTACAGCTCCTTCCTCTCCCAGAACTGGTGCCAGTGTCCCATGAAAAGGAACCCCTCTTTCCCACACCAGCCCTTTAGCCACGTGTTAATTCTCCTGATCTGTCTGCTTCTATACCAATTTGCACATGGCTTGGGCAATAATCCAGAGATTATTACCCTCGAGGTCCTGCCTTTTAATTTAGAGCCTAACTCCTGAAACTCGTTCAGCAGGACCTCCTCCCTGTTCCTACCTATGTCGTTTGTTCCAACATGGACCACGACAACTGGATTTACCCCCTCCCTTTCCAAGTTCCTCTCCAGCCGCCGTGAGATATCCTTTACCCTGGCACTGGGTAGGCAACACACCCTTCGGGATTCTCGTTCTTGGCTGCAGAGGACGCTATCTATCCCCCTAATTATAGAGACCCCTAACACTACCACATTTCTATTCTGCTCTTCCCCGCCTTGGACAGCCTTCTGAGCCACGGTGCATTGGTCCTCCCTGCAGTCTTTCTCCTTGTCCGCACAGGTAGCGAGTACGTCGTACCTGTTGGACAGGATCAGTGTCTGCAGGACCTCCTTCTCAACCTTTCCTAAGTCCCTGCTACCCGTCTCCCTAACAGTCACACCCTCCCTTTCCTGAAACTGCTTTCCTCTGGAGTGTGACTGTATTGTGGATAAAACTGTCCAGAAATTTCTCCCCCCTCCGTTATGTGTCAAATGTCTTCAACTCGCACTCCAGCTCAATGACTCTGAGCTGGAGAGATTCGAGATGGAGACATCTCCTGCAGACGTGTTTGCTCGGGACAGTCTCGCAGTCCACAAACTCCCACATACTGCAGTCCAGACACACAACCTGCCCTGCATTAGCTTAGACTAGCCTTATTTTATTTATTTAATTAGTTAAAGTCTTTATTCAATGATTATTTATAGTTATATTAATTAGTTTAACTAGTTAAGCTATAAATTTAATACAGTACATTATAGTTTCAGGCACCTAGTTTAAACCACTGTCTTAGTATAGAGAGAAAAAAACCTTAATACTCACCAACCAATCACCTACCTGCTGTCCTATGATGTCACACTTTTTTTTTTGGAAATCGTGGAAGGTTCGGCCGCCGCCTCCGATTAGGTCCACGTTGTTCCTCTGCTGTCTCCTTTATGTCCCGCCGCTGTTTTACTGTTAAAGGTGCTATATAAATGCAAGTTGTGATTGTGAGGCCCTGGAGATGTGATGACTGAACCAGTTCCCGTTCTCATCCCATGTCCAATTGTCACTGGATAGCGATCAGGAGCAGGAACCCTGGCCAATTTCCCCCCCTCCTCCTCCTCCATAACCCAGGTCACTGATGCTGACTGTAGCACCACCTTACTGCCGCCAGACTCTGTATCCAACCCCTCTCCATCACCAACACACTGTGGCTGTACCACCTAGAGGAAACACTGCAGTAAATCAGCGAGAAGGGTGGGGGCAGTCCCAGTGTCGAGTGGTGTTTTGGATGGGAAACTAATAAGAACATAAGAAATAGGAGCAGGAGTAGGCCATTTGGCCATTTGAGCCTGCTCCTCCATTCAATAAGATCATGGCTGATCTTCTACCTCATCTCCACTTTCCTGCACTATCCCCATATCCCTTAATATTCAAAAATCTATTGATCTCTGTCTTGAATATACTCAACGACTGAGCCTCCACAGCCCTCTGGGGTAGAGAATTCCAAAGATTCACAACCCTCTGAGTGAAGAAATTCCTCCTCATCTCAGTCTTAAATGGCCGACCCCTTATTCTGAGACTGTGACCCCTGGTTCGAGACTCCCCAGCCAGGAGAAACATCCTCCCTGCATCTACCCTGTCAAGCCCTGTAATAATTTTGTATGTTTCAAGGAGATCACCTCTCATTCTTCTAAACTCCAGAGAATATAGGCCGAGTCTACTCAATCAGTCCTCATACGACAATCCCCCCCATCCCAGGAACCAGTCTGGTGAACCTTCGTTGCACTCCCTCTATGGCAAGTATATCCTTCCTTGGGTAAGGAGACCAAAACTGTACACAGTACTCCAGGTGTGGTCTCACCAGAGCCCTATATAATTACAGTAAGACGTCTTTACTCTTGTACTCAAATCCTCTTGTAATAAATGCCAACATACCATTTGTTTTCCTAATTGCTTGCTGTACCTGCATGTTAACTTTGTGATTCGTGTATAAGGACACCCAGGTCCCTCTGAACACCAACATTTCCCAATCTCTCTCCATTTAAAAAAAAAAAATACTCTGCTTTTCTGTTTTTCCTACCAAAGTGAATAACTTTACATTTCTCCACATTATATTCCATTTGTCATGTTCTTTCCCACTCACTTAGCATGTCTATATCCCCTTGAAGCCTCCTTGCATCCTCCTCTCAACTTACATTCCCACCCAGCTTTGTATCATCAGCAAACTTGGATATGTTTCATGTTAATAGATGCACCTCCCAAACCTGTGACCTCTACCGCTTAGAAGGACAAGGGCAGCAGGCGCATGGGAACACCATCACCTGCAAGTCGCACACCATTGTGACTTGGAAGTATATTGTCTGTTCCTTCATCGTCGCTAGGTCAAAATCCTGGAACTCCCTCCCTAACAGCACTGGGAGTGCCTTCACCTCCAGGACTGCAGCAATTCAAGAAGGTGACTCACCACCACCTTCTTGAGGGCAATTAGGGATGGGCAATAAATGCTGGCCTTGCCAGCGACGCCCACATCACATGATTAAATAAATTTAAAAAGACAAATTAAAGTCCCTTTATGAAGAAGTGTAGTGGTTACGTTACTGGGCGAGTAATCCCGGGAATGCGGGTTCAAATCCTACTATGGGAGATGAGAATGTGAATTCCATTTAAAACAAATCTGGAAAGAAAAAGTCAATGTCCATAAAAGTGCCCATGAAGCTGTCGGATAGTCATTAAAACCAAACAGGTTCACTAATGTCCCTTTAGTGTCCTCAACTCCATCCCGCAGCATGCTACCCGCCGCCACCTCAGCACAACCCCAGTCCAGCATGAGGTTGAAAAGGCCATCCGACAACTGAAGAACAACAAGGCCTCAGGAGCAGATGGAATCCCCGCCATGGCGGAGAAGCACTACTGGCGCGAACACAGGAACTCATTTCTCTTATCTGGAAGGAGGAGAGCATGCCAGGGGATCTCAGACGCCGTAATCGTGACCATCTTCAAGAAAGGTGACCAGTCCGATTGCGGTAATTACAGAGGCGTCTCCCTGCTGTCTGCCACAGGAAAAGTCATCGCAAGAATCCTCCTCAATCGCCTTCTCCCAGTGGCTGAAGAGCTCTTCCCAGAGTCGCAATGCGGATTCCGCCCACTAAGGGGCACAATGGACATGATCTTCACCACACGTCAACTACAAGAGAAATGCAGGGAACAGCACCAACCGCTGTACATGGCCGCCTTTGACCTCACAAAGACCTTTGACACCGTCAACCGTGAGGGATTATGGAGTGTCCTCCTCAAATTCGGCTGCCCTCAAAAGTTTGTCACCATCCTCCGCCTGCTTCATGACGACATGCAAGCCGTGATCCTGACCAACGGATCCACCACAGACCCAATTCACGTACGGACCGGGGTCAAGCAAGGCTGCGTCATCGCACCAACGCTCTTCTCGATCTTCCTGGCTGCAATGCTCCATCTCACCCTCAGTAAGCTCCCCGCTGGAGTGGAGCTAATTTACAAAACAAACGGGAAACTGTTCAACCTCCGTCACCTCCAGTCCAGATCCAAGGTCGTCCCATCCTCTGTCATCGAATTACAGTATGCAGACGACGCTTGCGTCTGCGCTCACTCGGAGGTCGAACTCCAAACCATCGTCGGCACCTTCACTGAAGCATACGAGAGCATAGGCCTTACACTAAACATCTGTAAGACAAAGGTCCTCTACCAACCTGCCCCCGCCACACAGTACTGCTCCCCGATTATCAAAATCCATGATGAGGCCTTGGACAGCGTGGACCACTTTCCATACCTCGGGAGCCTACTGTCAACAAGGGCAGATGTCGATGACTAAGTCTAACGCCGCCTTCAATGTGACAGTGCAGCCTTCGGTTGCCTGAGGAAGAGAGTGTTTGAAGACCAGGACCTCAAACCCAGCACCAAGCTCATGGTCTACAGAGCAGCAGTGATACTCGCCCTGCTGTATGCCTCAGAGACATGGACCATGTACAGCAGGCACCTCAAAGCACTGGAGAGGTACCACCAACGCTGCCTCCGCAAAATCCTGCAAATCCATTGGCAGGATAGGCGCACCAACGTCAGTGTTCTCGCTCAGGCCAACATCCCCAGCATCGAAGCTTTGACCACGCTTAATCAGCTCCGATGGACGGGCCACATCGTCTGCATGCCCGATACGAGACACCCAAAGCAAGCGCTCTACTCTGAGCTCCGACACGGCAAGAGAGCCCCAGGTGGACAGAGGAAACGCTTCAAGGACACCCTCAAAGCTTCCTTGAAAAAGTGCAACATCCCCACCGACAGCTGGGAATCCCTGGCCCAAGACCACAAAGTGGAGGAGAAGCATCCGGGAAGGCGCCGAACACCTCGAGTCTCTTCGCCGGGAGCAAGCGGAAGCCAAGCGCAAACAGCGGAAGGAGCGCACGTCAACCCAAGCACCCCACCCACCCGCCCCTTCAACCACCGTCTGCCCCACCTGTGACAGAGACTGTCGGTCCCGCATTGGACTTATCAGTCACCTGAGAACTCATTTTTAGTGTGGAAGCAAGTCATCCTCGGTTCCGAGGGACTGCCCAAGAAGAAGGGAAGAAAACCTGCTGTCCTTACCCGGTCTGGGCCTATATGTGACTCCAATGACTCACAAATGTGGTTGACCCTTCACTGCCCTCTGAATTTACCCAGCAAGTCATTCAGTAGCGTCAGCCCAGTACATAGCGGTTCAAGAAGGCCCACCGCCGCCTCCTCAGAGTAATTAGGGATGGGCAATAAATGCTGGCCTTGTCAGCGACGGCCACATCCTGAGAATCATTTTATTTAAAAAGAAATGAAGGCTGCCGACCTCCCAGACCAACAGCAGCCTGTATTTATACAGCGCCTTTAACGTCGTGAAACGTGCCAAGGGGCTTCGCAGGAGTGATGATCAAACAAAATGTTACAATTAGCCACACAAGAAGATATTAGGGCAGATGGCCAAAAAACTTTGTCAAAGAGGTAGGTTTTCGGTAGCGTCTTAATGGAAGGGAGAGAGGTTTAGGGCCTCGGCAGCTGAAGGCACGGCCGCCAATGGTGGAGCGATTAAAATCAGGGATGCACAAGAGGCCAGAATAGGAGGAGCGCAGAGATCTCGGAGGATTGTGGGGCTGGAGGAAATTACTGAGCTAGGGAGGAGGCGAGCCCATGGAGGGATTTGAAGACGAGGATGAGGATTTTAAAATAGCAGAGAAGAAAGGGAATCTCTTCTGTCTGCACATTCGCACCTTGTATTTTACCCCCCCCCCCCCCCCCATCGAGAAACTTCAATCTGTCTGCTCTGCTGGTGGGGTAGGATGCTGTTTTATTTGATGAGCAGCGAGTGTTTGACTGGGGAGAGGAGGAGGGAGGGGTGAAGCTGAGGTGCGAAGCCCTCTTTGAGGAGCAGATGGGGGGGGGGGGGAGCGGAAGAGCGGTGCATGTCTGATGCTGCAAGCCCAGCTGGAGGGGGCCGGATCCACAGGTTAGGATTAACGAGGGTCTCGTGAACAAGACTTTTACTGCCCTGTGATCTCCGACATTCCTCACTCCATTGCTTAATTGATCGAGGGGCAGGCCAAATGTGTCTTCAAGGTGGAACTATCAGCTGGGGGTGGGGACCTGGGAAGGGGGTGGGGCGGTTGAATTGCAGATTCCTTTGCTGGTAGTTTAGATTGTGCTGTCTCCCCCAATGTTTAAAGCAGTTGCCTTAGTCCGACTGCAAAATCTTAAAGTACATTGAGTCCTGGGTCTGAGGATACTTGGTGGCGGGTCAAACTGCAGGAGCATCGCATGTAAGCAATAGCCTTTTTTTTGGTGGGGTGGGGGCGGTGTGGTTGCTCAGTCAGAGTAAAGCTCCCTCCACACTGTCCCATCAAACACTCCCAGGGCAGGTACAGCACAGGTTAGATACAGAGTAAAGCTCCCTCTACACTGTCCCATCAAACACACCCAGGGCAGGTACAGCACGGTTAGATACAGAGTAAAGCTCCCTCTACACTGTCCCATCAAACACTCCCAGGGCAGGTACAGCACAGGTTAGATACAGAGTAAAGCTCCCTCTACACTGTCCCATCAAACACTCCCAGGGCAGGTACAGCACGGGTTAGGTACAGAGTAAAGCTCCCTCTACACTGTCCTATCAAACTCTCCCAGGGCAGGTACAGCACTTCAAGTGCATATCCAAGTACTTTTTAAATGTGATGAGGGTCTCTGCCTCTACCACCCTTTCAGGCAGTGAGTTCCAGACCTCCACCACCCTCTGGGTGAAAAAATTTCTCCTCGAATCCCCTCTAAACCTCCAACCAATTACTTTAAATCTATGCCCCCTGGTTATTGACCTCTCTGCTAAGGGAAATAGGTCCTTCCTATCCACTCTATCTAGGCCCCTCATAATTTTATACACCTCAATTAGGTCTCCCCTCAGCCTCCTCTGTTCCAAAGAAAACAACCCCAGCCTCTCCAATCTTTCCTCATAGCTAAAATTCCCCAGCCGAGGCAACATCCTCGTAAATCTCCTCTGCACCCTCTCTAGTGCAATCACATCCTTCCTGTAATGTGGTGACCAGTATTCTAGCTGTGGCCTAACTAGTGTTTCATACAGTTCAAGCATAACCTCCCTGCTCTTATATTCTATGCCTCGGCTAATAAAGGCAAGTATCCCGTATGCCTTAACCACCTTATCTACCTATCCTGCTACCTTCAGGTATCTGTGGACATGCACTCCAAGGTCCCTCTGATGTTCTGCAGTTCTCAGTGTCCTACATTTATTGTGTATTCCCTTGCCTTGTTAGCACTCCCCAAATGCATTACCTCACACTTCTCCAGATTGAATTCCATTTGCCACTGTTCTGCCCACCTGACCAGTCCATTGATATCCTCCTGCAGTCTGCAGCTTTCTTCTTCATTATCAACCACACGGCCAATTTTTGTACCATCTGCAAACTTCTTAATCATACTTCCTACATTCAAGTCCAAATCATTGATAGATACCACAAAAAGCAAAGGACCCAGTACTGAGCCCTGCAGCACCTCACCAGAAACGGCCTTCCAGTCACAAAAACACCCTTACACCCTTCGACCATTACCCTTGTTTCCTGCCTCTGAGCCAATTTCGGATCCAAATTGCCACTTTGCCTTGGATCCCATGGGCTTTTACTTTCGTAACCAGTCTGCCATGCGGGACCTTATCAAAAGCCTTGCTCAAATCCATATAGACTACATCAAACGCACTACCCTCATCGACCCTCCTTGTTACTCCTCAAAAAATTCAATCATGTTAGTCAGACACGACCTTCCCTTAGCAAATCCTTGCTGACTGTCCTTGATTAATCCATGTCTTTCTAAATGAAGATTTATCCTGTCCCTCGGAATTTTTTCCAATAATTTTCCCACCACCAATGATAGGCTGACTGGCCTGTAATTACTCGGTCTACCTCTTTTTCCCTTTTTAAACAACGGTACCACATTAGCAGTCCTGTGGCACCACATCTGTAGCCAGAGAGGATTGGAAAATGATGGTCAGAGCCTCTGCTATTTCCTCTCTTACTTCTCTTAACAGTCTATGATACATTTCATCCAGGCCTGGCTAAAATCCCTTAATACTTCCTCTTTCACTGTTTATTTTATCTAATATTTCACACTCCTCCTCCCTGATTGCAATTTCTGCATCGTCCTTCTCTTTTGTGAAAACAGATGCAAAGTATTCATTGAGAACTATACCCATGTCTTCTGCCTCCACACACAAGTTACCTTTATGGTCCCTAATAGGCCCTACTCTTACTTTAGTTATCCTCTTGCTCTTAATGTATTTATAAAACATCTTTGGGTTTTCCTTGATTTTACTTGCCAATATTTTTTCATGCCCTCTCTTTGCTTTCCTAATTTCCCCCCTGCACTTTCTATACTCCTCTAGGGTTTCTGCAGTATTGAGCCCGCGGTATCTGTCATAAGCTTCCCTTTTTTTCTTTATACTTCCCTGTATGCCCCTTGACATCCAGGGAGCTCTAGATTTGTTAGTCCCATCCTTTTTCTTTAAGGGAACATACTTGCTCTAAACCCTCACTATCTCTTCCTTGAATGCCTCCCACTGCTCTGACACTGATTTACCTTCAAGTTTCTGTCTCCAGTCCACTTTGGCTAAATCACATCTCCGCTTAGTAAAATTAGCTTTTCCCCAATTGAGAACTTTTATTCCTGGTCTATCCTTGTCCTTTTTCATAACTACGCTAAATCTAACTGAATTATGATCTCTACCATCAATATGCTCTCCCACTGATGCCCTTTCCACCTGATACCCTTCATTCTCTAAAACTAGGTCCAGAACCGCCCCCTCTCTTGTTGGGCTTGCTACGTACTGGCTAAAAAAGTTCTCCTGAATGTATTTTAAGAATTCTGCTACATATAAACCTTCCACACTAATTTTATCCCAGTTAATATTAGGGAAGTTGAAATTCCCTACTACTTCTGCTCTATTTTTGCACGTCTCAGAAATTTGCCTACATATTTGCTCTTCTATCTCCCTCTGACTGTTTGGGGGTCTATAATACACTCCCAGCAGTGTGATTGCCCCTTTTTTGCTTTTCAGTTCAACCCATATGGCCTCTTGGATGATCCTTCTAAGATATCATCCCTCCTCACAGCTGTAATGGTTTCTTTAATCAATAGTGCGACCCCCCCCTCTATCTCGTCTGAAAACCCTGTAACCAGGAATGTTGAGCTGCCCTTCCAGCCATGTCTCAATAATAGCTATAATATCATACTCCCACGTGTCTATCTGTGCCCTCAGCTCACCTGCTTTATTCCCTAGACTCCTTGTGTTGATGTATATACCATTTAGCACTGCCAAACTCCCTTGTTGTCTATTTTCTAGCCTTTGTTTCCTCTGCCTTCCAAACTCACTTACTAATTTTCTGCCTTCCATTTTCAACTTTGCTTCTCTCCCTTCTGAATCTACTCTCAGGTTCCCATCCCACTGCCAAGCTAGTTTAAACCCTCCCCAACAGCACTAGCAAAGCCCCCCGTGAGGATGTTGGTACCAGTCCTGTTGAGGTGCAACCCGTCCGGCTTGTACAGATCCCACCTCCCCCAGAAACGGTCCCAATGCCTCAGGAATCTAAAGCCCTCCCTCCTGGTCACCAGACTGGTTCCTGGGATGGGGGGATTGTCCTATGAGGAGAGATTGAGTAGACTAGGTCTATATTCTCTAGAGTTTAGAAGAATGAGAGGTGATCTCATTGAAACATACAAAATTATTACAGGGCTTGACAGGGTAGATGCAGGGAGGATGTTTCCCCTGGCTGGGGAGTCTAGAACCAGGGGTTACAGTCTCAGAATAAGGGGTCGGCCATTTCGGACTGTGATGAGACATTTCTTCACTCAGGCTGGTGAATCTTTGGAATTCTTTACCCCAGAGGGCTGTGGAGGCTCAGTCGTTGAGTATATTCAAGACAGAGATCGATAGCTTTTTGGATATTAAGGGATTCAAGGGATATGAGGAAAGTGGAGTTGAAGTAGATCAACCATGATCTTATTGAATGGCGGAGCAGGCTTGAAGGGCCAAATGGCCTACTCCTGCTCCTAGTTCTGATGTTCTCCACCATCTCGCCAGCCACGCATCCTGGAGTTATGTCTATGGCCGCAGAAACATCTCTCTGCTCCCATAACTATCGAATCCCCTATGACTATTGTTCTTCGACTATTCTTCCTCACCCCCCTGTGCAGCTGAGCCACCGACGGTGCCGTTGACTTGTCTCTGGCTGCGTCCCCAGAGGAACCATCGCCCTCACCAGTATTCAGAACTGAAAACCAGTTAGCGAGCGAAATGTACTCAGGGGATTTCTGCCCTACCTGCCTGGTCCTCCTCTTCTGTCTGGCGGTCACCCATTCCCTCTTTGCCTGCACACTCTTACGCTGCGGGGTGACCACCTCCTGAAACGTACTACCCACAAAGTTCTCAGCCTCGCGGATGCACCGCATTGACTCCAGCCGCCGCTCAAGCTCCGAAACCCGGAGCTCGAGCTGCTGTCGCTGGCGACACTTCCTGCACACATGGTCGTTCAGACCACGGGAGGTGTCCAGGACTTCCCACATGGCACAGGATGTGCATTCCACGGGGCTGAGCTGCCCTGCCATGCCTTTACTTTACAGACTATTAACTAGAAACACTTACCAGCTACTCGCCAATCAGCTCCTTCCCTTGTGCCAACGTCACTTTTTAATTCTAACGTCACTCTTTCCAATTCTGCCTTTGTTGAGTTGCTCTCGCTCAGGTCCGCTGCCTCCGCTCTCGGGCCTTCCTCTGCCACGCTCTTTATTTGCTCTGTCTCCGCTCTCACTCCCGCTCAGGTCCCTGCTGCCCTGTGATGTCACTCCTTGATTTTTCTGTTTGAAGGCTTTGTCTAGCACTGCTGCTCCCGCTCCTCTCGCCGCTCCTCTCGCGCTCTTTACAGCCCCGCTGCTCCCGCTCCTCTCGCGCTCTTTATAGCGCCGCTGCTCCCGCTCCTCTCACCGCTCCTCTCGCGCTCTTTATAGCGCCGCTGCTCCCGCTCCTCTCGCCGCTCCTCTCGCGCTCTTTATAGCCCCGCTGCTCCCGCGCTCTTTATAGGAGCGAATCTTTGGAATTCTCTGCCCCAGAGGGCTGTGGATGCTCAGTTATTGAGTATATTCAAGGCTGAGATCGATAGATTTTTGGACGCTAGGGGGGAATCGAGGGATGTGGAGATTAGGCGGAAAAGTGGAGTTGAGGTCGATGATCAGCCATGATCTTATTGAATGACGGAGCAGGCTCGAGGGGCCGTATGGCCGACTCCTGCTCTTATTTCCTGTGTGGTGAAGGTGAGCAGTTTGATAATGAGTGGTGTGCAAGGGCAGTTCAGAGGTAATTTTCCCACAGGAGGTCGGGGGGAAACTGTTGACCCTCCATATCTATAATTGCCAACTCTGGTTGGATAATTTCGGGAGGTCTCCTCCCATCTCAGGCCAGTGTTGGTGTGGGATTGGAGTCACACAGGCCCAGTCCAGGTAAGGACGGCAGGTTTCCTTCAGAAATAAGTTCTGTCATTGGCTGTCCAGCACTTTGGGACGTCCTGAGGCCGTGAAAGGCGCTGTATAAATGCAAGTCTTTCTTTCAAAGCGCTTGGAGTGTAGTCACTGTTGTAATGTAGGAAACGCGGCAGTCACTTTGTGCACAGCAAGATCCCAGAAACTACAATGTCATGGTGACTTTGGATGAGGGATATATATTGGCCAGGACACCGGGAAGAACTCCCCAGCTCCTCTTTGAAATAGTGCCGTGGGATCTTTAACATCCACCTGAGGGCAGACGGGGCCTCGGTTTAACGTCTCATCCGAAAGACGGCACCTCCGACAGCGCAGCACTCCCTCAGTACTGCACTGGAGTGTCAGCCTAGATTATGGGCTCATGTCTCTGGAGTGGGACTCGAACCCACGACCTTCTGACTCGAGTCATCTAGTTCAGTCCGCGGTGCTGTGCTGCTCTCTGCAGCCCACCCGGAACAGCGAGAGGAATAATCGGTCAGGGCTCCCCCTATGGCCTGATGAGACGTGGTTCTGTGTGGACAGAATCCGGCTTGCCTGTAATGTGCTGCCAAATAGCCTTGCAACACTCGCTCTCTGAGCTCTTGTATGCAGGGTGAGTTGCCAGAGGACAGTTAGTTCCCTGTATTCCAGTGAAAGTCAGCTCCTCATGGAAAGGAGAATGAGGCACGCTTGTCTGGATTACCACACTGCATTGTCCCCATATTCATAGAATCATACAATAGTACAGCACAGAAGGAGGCCATTCGGCCCATCGAGTCTGCGCCGGCTCTTTCGAAGAACAATCCAGTTAGTCCCACACCCCCCGCTCTTTCCCCATATTCCTGAAATTTTTTCTCCTTCAAGTATTTATCCAATTCCCTTTTGAAGGCTACTATTGAATCTATATCCACCGCCCTATCAGGCAGCGCATTCCAAATCCGAACCACTCGATGTGTAAAAATGTTTTTCCTCATGTCGCCTCTGGTTCTTTTGCCAATCACCTTAAATCTGTGCCCTCTGGATATCCACCCTTCAGCCACTGGAAAAATGTTCTCTTTATTTACTCTATCTAAACACCTTCATCAAATCTCCGCAGCCTTCTCTGCTGTATCTATTTGCATTACTAAAGGTGGCTGCCTATTCCGACAGCGCAGTGGCCAAATGTGTAAGTGACTGAAGCTGCAGGTTTTAATTGCGTGTCGCAGTGTGAGTTGCTCGAAACCTTTCATTCAGCTGCCGGAGGCTAGTATTGAACAATGACACTCAGAGCCCAGCGGTCATTATCATTGTAGTCATCGGCAGCACAAGACCGTTAGCTCACAGGGTAATAACCAAACTGAGATGTCAACTGATTCACAGATGTGAATATCAAGCCTTTGTGATCTAACCCATGCTGTACCTGCCCTGGGAGTGTTTGGGGCAGTGTAGCGGGAGCTTTACTCTGTATCTAACCCGTGCTGTACCTGCCCTGGGAGTGTTTGAT
>JASTWF010002522.1:0-23787 GCA_030390025.1 Squalus acanthias | reverse complement strand
GCCGCACTGTCGGAGGGGGCACTACTGAGGGAGCGCCGCACTTTCGGAGGGGCAGTACTGAGGGAGCACCGCACTGTCGGAGGGGCAGTACTGAGGGAGAGCCGCACTGTCGGAGGGGCGGTACTAAGGGAGCGCCGCACTGTCGGAGGGGCAGTACTGAGGGAGTGCTGCACTGTCGGAGGGGCAGTACTGAGGGAGCGCCGCACTGTCGGAGGGGCAGTACTGAGGGAGTGCCGCACTGTCGGAGGGGCAGTACTGAGGGAGCGCCGCGCTGTCGGAGGGGCAGTACTGAGGGAGCGCCGCACTGTCGGAGGGGCAGTACTGAGGGAGCTCCGCACTGTCGGAGGGGCAGTACTGAGGGAGCTCCGCACTGTCGGAGGGGGCAAGTACTGAGGGAGCGCCGCACTGTCGGAGGGGCAGTACTGAGGGAGCGCTGCACTGTCGGAGGGGCAGTACTGAGGGAGCGCCGCACTGTCGGAGGGGCAGTACTGAGGGAGCGCCGCACTGTCGGAGGGGCAGTACTGAGGGAGCGCCGCACTGTCGGAGGGGCAGTACTGAGGGAGCGCCGCACTGTTGGAGGGGCAGTACTGAGGGGAGCGCCGCACTGTCGGAGGGGCAGTACTGAGGGAGCGCCGCACTGTCGGAGGGGCAGTACTGAGGGAGCGTCGCACTGTCGGAGGGGCAGTACTGAGGGAGTGCCGCACTGTCGGAGGGGCAGTACTGAGGGAGCGCCGCGCTGTCGGAGGGGCAGTACTGAGGGAGCGCCGCACTGTCGGAGGGGCAGTACTGAGGGAGCTCCGCACTGTCGGAGGGGCAGTACTGAGGGAGCTCCGCACTGTCGGAGGGGCAGTACTGAGGGAGCGCCGCACTGTCGGAGGGGCAGTACTGAGGGAGCGCTGCACTGTCGGAGGGGCAGTACTGAGGAGCGCCGCACTGTCGGAGGGGCAGTACTGAGGGAGCGCCGCACTGTCGGAGGGGCAGTACTGAGGGAGCGCCGCACTGTCGGAGGGGGCAGTACTGAGGGAGCGCCGCACTGTTGGAGGGGGCAGTACTGAGGGAGCGCCGCACTGTCGGAGGGGCAGTACTGAGGGAGCGCCGCACTGTCGGAGGGGCAGTACTGAGGGAGCGTCACACTGTCAGAGGGGCAGTACTGAGGGAGCGCCGCACTGTCGGAGGGGCAGTACTGAGGGAGCGCCGCACTGTTGGAGGGGCAGTACTGAGGGAGCGCCGCACTGTCGGAGGGGCAGTACTGAGGGAGTGCCGCACTGTCGGAGGGGCAGTACTGAGGGAGCGCTGCACTGTCAGAGAGGCAGTACTGAGGGAGCGCCGCACTGTCGGAGGGGCAGTACTGAGGGAGCGCCGCACTGTCGGAGGGGCAGTACTGAGGGAGCGCCGCACTGTCGGAGGGGCGGTACTGAGGGAGTGCTGCACTGTCGGAGGTGCCGACTTTCGGATGAGACGTTAAACCGAGGCCCCGTCTGCCCTCTCAGGTGGACATAAAAGATCCCATGGCCACTATTTCAAAGAAGAGCAGGGGGAGTTCTCCCTGGTGTCCTGGGCCAATATTTATCCCTCAACCAACACCAAAAAACAGGGAATCTGGTCATTATCACATTGCTCTTTGTGGAAGCTTGCTGTGCGCAAATTGGCTGCCACATTTCCCAACATTACAACACTTCAAAAGTCCTTCAGTGGCTGTGAAGCGCTTTGGGATGTCCTGAGGTTCTAAAGGCGCTGGAGAGATGCCAGTCTTTCTCTTTCAGTTGATTCTGTTTGGCGGGGCACGTGTCAATGAAGTGTAACCCGGCTCTGTATTTTCTTCTCGAAGGGAGTTAGTTGCACTGCGTTAATGATCGCGGTGATCGCCAAGAAACTGGAGATGAGCAAGGACGAGAAACATGTCCATCATTTCATGCAGGACATCCATCTCATGAAGGAGGTGAGGAGTGGGACAAAGGGTGGACTGGGGGGTGGCGCACTAGGTTAGAATATTACCCTTGCACTCGCAGGATCGAGATTAAGGACAGTGCAGGAATGTGAAGTGTGTCAATGGAGGGACTAGAGGGATGGGCTTCGATGGGAGAGTTAGGGTACTGGAGGGATGGGCTTCGATGGGAGAGTTAGGGTACTGGAGGGATGGGCTTCGATGGGAGAGTTAGGGTACTGGAGGGATGGGCTTCGATGGGAGAGTTAGGGTACTGGAGGGATGGGCTTCGATGGGAGAGTTAGGGTACTGGAGGGATGGGCTTCGATGGGAGAGTTAGGGTACTGGAGGGATGGGCTTCGATGGGAGAGTTAGGGTACTGGAGGGATGGGCTTCGATGGGAGAGTTAGGGTACTGGAGGGATGGGCTTCGATGGGAGAGTTAGGGTACTGGAGGGATGGGCTTCGATGGGAGAGTTAGGGTACTGGAGGGATGGGCTTCGATGGGAGAGTTAGGGTACTGGAGGGATGGGCTTCGATGGGAGAGTTAGGGTACTGGAGGGATGGGCTTCGATGGGAGAGTTAGGGTACTGGAGGGATGGGCTTCGATGGGAGAGTTAGGGTACTGGAGGGATGGGCTTCGATGGGAGAGTTAGGGTACTGGAGGGATGGGCTTCGATGGGAGAGTTAGGGTACTGGAGGGATGGGCTTCGATGGGAGAGTTAGGGTACTGGAGGGATGGGCTTCGATGGGAGAGTTGGGGGACTGGAGGGATGGGCTTCGATGGGAGAGTTAGGGTGAGACTCCATCTTTGAAAAGGATCCTGATGATTAAACTCCCTCTTTAGAGTCCCAATGATGAGACTCGCCATTTAGGGTACGTGACGATGAGACTCCCTCTTCAACACTGGGCTATTTAATTATTGGCAGGTGCAGAAGATTGCCGCTGATCTGATTGGAGTGGCGTGGCTACTGTACAAACACAGAAAGAAGAAAGATCTGTCGAGGATCAGGAAGTATCGCCGCGATGTGTTCTCCACAGTTTGTAGGTAAGTCAGGCATTTCTTCTTCAGTGACGCATGTCCGTTAAAACGCCCCTCTGTGGCCCATTGACTGTGTGGGTGAAGGCAACATTACCCGCTACGGTACTGAGCCATTCAGGCCACAAAGGTCCCAGGTTCCATCGCTGGCCTGGCCTGAGTTCGCTGGTCACAGGCAAGGACAAGGGCAGATAGGACAAGGGCAGCAGGCGCATGGGAACACCGCCACCTCCAAGTTCCCTCTCCAAGACACACAAAACCATCCCGACTTGGAAATATATCGGCCGTTCCTTCATCTGGGTCAAAATCCCGGATCTCCCTCCCTAACAGCACTGTGGGAGTACCTTCACCACATGGACTGCAGCGGTACAAGAAGGCGGCTCACCACCACCTTCTCAAGGGCAACTAGGGATGGGCAATAAATGCCGGCCTTGCCAGCGATGCCCACATCCCGAGAATGAATAAATTAAATAAAAGGTAGTATTTCTCCCAGTACCCTAACACTCCCATCGAAGCCCATCCCTCTAGTACCCTAACTCTCCCATCCAAGCCCATCCCTCCAGTACCCTAACTCTCCCATCGAAGCCCATCCATCCAGTACCCTAACTCTCCCATCGAAGCCCATCCCTCCAGTACCCTAACTCTCCCATCGAAGCCCATCCCTCCAGTACCCTAACTCTCCCATCGAAGCCCATCCCTCCAGTACCCTAACTCTCCCATCGAAGCCCATCCCTCCAGTACCCTAACACTCCCATCGAAGCCCATCCCTCCAGTACCCTAACTCTCCCATCGAAACCCATCCCTCCAGTACCCTAACTCTCCCATCGAAGCCCATCCCTCCAGTACCCTAACTCTCCCATCGAAGCCCATCCCTCCAGTACCCTAACTCTCCCATCGAAGCCCATCCCTCCAGTACCCTAACTCTCCCATCGAAGCCCATCCCTCCAGTACCCTAACTCTCCCATCGAAGCCCATCCCTCCAGTACCCTAACTCTCCCATCGAAGCCCATCCCTCCAGTACCCTAACTCTCCCATCGAAGCCCATCCCTCCAGTACCCTAACTCTC
The DNA here is from genome assembly GCA_030390025.1 of Squalus acanthias. Classification (NCBI taxonomy): domain Eukaryota; kingdom Metazoa; phylum Chordata; class Chondrichthyes; order Squaliformes; family Squalidae; genus Squalus; species Squalus acanthias. The sequence continues at coordinate 19,759 of JASTWF010002522.1, read as the reverse complement.
CCATCGAAGCCCATGTCTCCAGTACCCTAACTCTCCATTGAAGCCCATCCCTCCAGTACCCTAACTCTCCCATCGAAGCCCATCCCTCCAGTACCCTAACTCTCCCATCGAAGCCCATCCCTCCAGTACCCTAACTCTCCCATCGAAGCCCATCCCTCCAGTACCCTAACTCTCCCATCGAAGCCCATCCCTCCAGTACCCTAACTCTCCCATCGAAGCCCATCCCTCCAGTACCCTAACTCTCCCATCGAAGCCCATCCCTCCAGTACCCTAACTCTCCCATCGAAGCCCATCCCTCCAGTACCCTAACTCTCCCATCGAAGCCCATCCCTCCAGTACCCTAACTCTCCCATCGAAGCCCATCCCTCCAGTACCCTAACTCTCCCATCGAAGCCCATCCCTCCAGTACCCTAACTCTCCATTGAAGCCCATCCCTCCAGTACCCTAACTCTCCCATCGAATCCCATCTCTCTCATACAGTGACTCTCCCATTAATCCGTCATTAAGTCTACAATTGGACCCAAGTGGCTACACTTCAATTGCGAGTCTGGGCAGTGAGTTTCGGGAGGCCATTGGACCGTGGGGCATGACAGTCAGGTCTGATCCTGCGCACATTGGGGGTGACTGTATAATGAACGGGGGCAGAAACCCTGGCTGAGTTTTCCTCGGCCATAGCCCAAGGGCTCTCTGGACAATGGCAACTCCCCGACTGCTGCGGTCACCCAACTCTTGCTCAGAGTACAAGACCAATTGCAGCAGTGAGTGCGAATCCAGATGAGAGAGAGAAAGAGAGAAAAGGAGAAAGAAAGAAGGAATGAATGAATTGTATTTCTGTAGCACCTTTCACGACCACAGGATGTCCCAAAGCGCTTTACAGCAAATGAAGTACTTTTTTTGAAGTGTAGTCATTGTTGTAATGTAGGAAATGCGGCAGCCAATTTGCGCACTGCAACTCCCACAAAGCGTGATAAATGACCAGATCATCTGTTATTTAGTGATGTTGGTCGAGGGATAAATTGACCCAGGACACCGAGGATAACTGCCCTGCTCTTCTTCGAAATAGTGGCCGGGGGATCTTTTACGTCCATCTGAGAGAGCAGTTTAATGTCTCATCCGAAAGACGGCACCTCCGACAGTGCGGCACTCCCTCGGTACTGGCATTGGGAATGTGAGCCTAGATGTTGTGCTCACGTCTCTGGAGTGGGACTTGAACCCACAACCTTCTGGCTCAGAGGCGAGAGTGCCACCCACTGAGCCACGGCGAACGATTTGTGACACAGTCGGGATTAACGTGGGCTAACCTTTTCCTCATCTCATCATCAGGTTCCGCAGAGCAAAGCTGAGGCAGAGGAAACTCCGGGATCAAGTCTGTGACATGATGGAGCTCTCCAAGGTAACGCCAGTTCCTTTGGGAAGTCCCTCCAGGGCACAAACTCCTCACGAGCGACGTGCCACCATCGTACACATGCCCTGTCCTGTCTCCAGGTGTCTTGTCCTTCTGCCCAGTTCATCTTGTTGGCCAGGGGCCTTACTCAGTGAGAGTCTGGTGGAGCTGCAGTACTGGGCGCTCCACAGCAGGGCTGGTCGGGACTCCTGCTCAGTTATTGACCCTTGAGGTCCTTCTCTTCACTTTTCCTCCTTGGGAGTTGGACAGTGAGGTTAAATGGGCCTTAGAGGAGGTGTAAATAAAGGCAGTGTCTTTCTGTACAATACCCTTTCTGTGGAATTCCATACAATGGGAGTGAATGGGAAGGTGTTTGGTCCATAGGGATTGTGTACAATGGGTGTGAATGGGAAAGGGTTTGATTCATTGAGATTCTGTATAATGGGAGTGAATGGGGGGAGGGGTTTGATTCATTGGGATTCTGTACAATAGGAGTGAGTGGGAAGGGGTTTGGGTCCATTGGGATTCTATACAATGGGAGTGAATGGGAAGGGGTTTGATCCATTGGGATTCTGTACAATGGGAGTGAATGGGAAGGGGTTGGGTCCATTGGGATTGTGTACAATGGGAGTGAATGGGAAGGGGTTGGGTCAATTGGGATTCTATACAATGGGAGTGAATGGGAAGGGGTTTGGGTCCATTGGGTTTGTGTACAGTGGGGGCGAGTGGGAAGGGGTTTGGGTCCATTGGGATTGTGTACAATGGGAGTGAATGGGAAGGGGTTTGGGTCCATTGGGTTTGTGTACAGTGGGAGTGAATGGGAAGGGGTTTGGGTCCATTGGGTTTGTGTACAGTGGGGGCGAGTGGGAAGGGGTTTGGGTCCATTGGGATTGTGTACAGTGGGAGTGAATGGGAAGGGGTTTGGGTCCATTGGGATTGTGTACAATGGGAGTGAATGGGAAGGGTTTGGTCCATTGGGTTTGTGTACAATGGGAGTGAATGGGAAGGGGTTTGGGTCCATTGGGATTGTGTACAGTGGGAGTGAATGGGAAGGGGTTGGGTCCATTGGGTTTGTGTACAGTGGGAGTGAATGGGAAGGGGTTGGGTCCATTGGGTTTGTGTACAGTGGGAGTGAATGGGAAGGGGTTGGGTCCATTGGGATTGTGTACAGTAGGAGTGAATGGGAAGGGGTTTGGGTCCATTGGGATTCTATACAGTGGGAGTGAATGGGAAGGGGTTTGGGTCCATTGGGATTCTATACAATGGGAGTGAATGGGAAGGGGTTTGATCCATTGGGATTCTGTACAATGGGAGTGAATGGGAAGGGGTTGGGTCCATTGGGATTGTGTACAATGGGAGTGAATGGGAAGGGGTTGGGTCCATTGGGATTCTATACAATGGGAGTGAATGGGAAGGGGTTTGGGTCCATTGGGATTGTGTACAGTGGGAGTGAATGGGAAGGGGTTTGGGTCCATTGGGATTGTGTACAGTGGGAGTGAATGGGAAGGGGTTTGGGTCCATTGGGATTGTGTACAGTGGGAGTGAATGGGAAGGGGTTGGGTCCATTGGGATTGTGTACAGTGGGAGTGAATGGGAAGGGGTTTGGGTCCATTGGGATTCTATACAGTGGGAGTGAATGGGAAGGGGTTTGGGTCCATTGGGTTTGTGTACAGTGGGAGTGAATGGGAAGGGGTTTGGGTCCATTGGGATTGTGTACAGTGGGAGTGAATGGGAAGGGGTTTGGGTCCATTGGGATTGTGTACAGTGGGAGTGAATGGGAAGGGGTTGGGTCCATTGGGATTGTGTACAGTGGGAGTGAATGGGAAGGGGTTTGGGTCCATTGGGATTCTATACAGTGGGAGTGAATGGGAAGGGGTTTGGGTCCATTGGGTTTGTGTACAATGGGAGTGAATGGGAAGGGGTTTGGGTCCATTGGGTTTGTGTACAGTGGGAGTGAATGGGAAGGGGTTGGGTCCATTGGGATTGTGTACAGTGGGAGTGAATGGGAAGGGGTTTGGGTCCATTGGGATTCTATACAGTGGGAGTGAATGGGAAGGGGTTTGGGTCCATTGGGATTCTATACAATGGGAGTGAATGGGAAGGGGTTTGATCCATTGGGATTCTGTACAATGGGAGTGAATGGGAAGGGGTTGGGTCCATTGGGATTGTGTACAATGGGAGTGAATGGGAAGGGGTTGGGTCCATTGGGATTCTATACAATGGGAGTGAATGGGAAGGGGTTTGGGTCCATTGGGATTGTGTACAGTGGGAGTGAATGGGAAGGGGTTTGGGTCCATTGGGATTGTGTACAGTGGGAGTGAATGGGAAGGGGTTTGGGTCCATTGGGATTGTGTACAGTGGGAGTGAATGGGAAGGGGTTGGGTCCATTGGGATTGTGTACAGTGGGAGTGAATGGGAAGGGGTTTGGGTCCATTGGGATTCTATACAGTGGGAGTGAATGGGAAGGGGTTTGGGTCCATTGGGTTTGTGTACAATGGGAGTGAATGGGAAGGGGTTTGGGTCCATTGGGTTTGTGTACAATGGGAGTGAATGGGAAGGGGTTGGGTCCATTGGGATTGTGTACAGTGGGAGTGAATGGGAAGGGGTTTGGGTCCATTGGGTTTGTGTACAATGGGAGTGAATGGGAAGGGGTTTGGGTCCATTGGGTTTGTGTACAGTGGGAGCGAGTGGGAAGGGGTTTGGGTCCATTGGGATTCTATACAATGGGAGTGAATGGGAAGGGGTTTGGGTCCATTGGGATTCTATATAATGGGAGTGAGTGGGAAGGGGTTTGGTCCATTAGGATTGTGTACAGTGGGAGTGAATGGAAAGGGGTTGGGTCCATTAGGATTGTGTACAATGGGAGTGAGTGGGAAGGGGTTTGGTCCATTGGGTTTGTGTACAGTGGGAGCGAGTGGGAAGGGGTTTGGGTCCATTGGGATTCTTTGAGGGATGAGCTATGTGTTGAGGTTCAGGAAGGGGGGGAGGAATGCCATGCTTCATCTGATGTGAAGATTGATGGAAGCCTGGAATTTACGGTGCTGTTCTTACCTTGAAGATGCAGGTCCTCCTGAGCGATATGAACTCCAAGCTGGCCGACTCCTACACCGAGCTGGAAACGAGCCTGGGGACCTTGGCAACCAAAGTGGATGGTCTGGCCGTGGCTTTCGAGGAGCTGCGCAGTCTCATCTGCGAGGCCTTCAAGCAGCAACTGAAGCAGTGAACGCTGCCGCAGTCGAAGTGCCCGATCACTGGCCAGCGCCAACGAGCAAAGCTTGAGTGCTTGGACTGGCTGGCCAATGACCAGAAGAACACTTACGAACAATGAGGGGGCAGGAGAAAGACCCTCGGGTCCATCCAGCTTGTCCCACACAATTGTGGCACCTTTGCGTATCACGGTAAAAAGACTCTGCGTCCCACCCAGAACCGTGTGATCTCCTGGGAGAGGCGAAAAACCAAGAGTATAAAACCAGGCAAATTTTGGGGGAATAAATCTGGGAAATTCTTCTCTGACCACCGCCCCCCCCCCATATCAATCAAAACGAGTCCAGGAGATCACTCTGGCCCTGATAATATCTACCTTCTGTAAGAGGTGATCTCCGTCCCAGCCCAGAACAGGTCCAGCTCTCGCCTGAAGGAACTTGTCCGACCTCTAAGGCTAAGCGTTGGGGTTTGCTGGGTTATTATCTCTGCTTTCTGCATTCCTCGGCCTTCAATATTTCCGCCTCTTCTCCTGACATCACCGGCACTCCTCGGGCTCTGGTTCCATGGCTCTGGTCGTCCTCGGGCACCAATCGGCCATTCTTCATCCGCAACAACGAGTAGGACATTCGACCATGGGGTGCACGGCCCTGCACTCGTGACGCCCACAGGCCTTCTGGCGAGAGTAATGGGGCTGGTGCTCAGAAGCGGGAACCCTGGCTGAGTTTTGCCTCTCCTTCCAGTCACTGTCCCTATCCCGAACCCGATCTCGATCACTGTCCCACCAGATCGGAGATGAAATGCACCAGGCCCTAGCGGAGATCAGAACAGGAAACTGAATGACCAGACGGTTCACCTTAGAACTGATCGACGGTGGCGAATGCCTTCACAAGGATATTGTTTGATCGCATAGGATTATATCGAACGTACAGCACAGAAAGAGGCCATTCGGTCCCACAGGTCTGTGCCGGTGTTTCTGCTCCACACCAGCCTCCTCCCACCCCTCTTCATCTCACCCCATCACCATATCCTTCTATTCCTTTCTCCCTCATGTGTTTATTCAGCTTCCCCTTAAATGTATCTCTGCTCTTCGCCTCAACCACTCCCTGTGGTAGCGAGTTCCCCATTCTCACCACTCTCTGGGGAAAGAAGTTTCTCCTGAATTCCCTATTGGATTTATCAGTGATTATCTTATATTGACGGCCCCTAGTTCTGGTCTCCCCCACAAGTGGAAACATCTTCTCTACGTCTACCCTATCGAACCCTTTCGTAATTTTAAAGATCTCTATCAGGTCACCCCTCAGCCTTCTCTTTTCTAGAGAAAAGAGCCCCAGGCTGTTCAATCTTTCCTGATAGTTAATCCTCTCAGTTCTAGTATCATTCTAGTAAATCTTTTTGCACCTTCTCCAGTGCCTCTATATCCTTTTAACATAAACTTGTGCTCACCCAAAACTTTACTTGCTCCAACACCCATTCATCCATCGCCCCGGTCGCTCGCTGACCTACATCGGCTCCCTGTCCGACAACGCCTCCATTTTAACATTCTCATCCTCGTGTTCAAATCCTCTCCACGGCCTCCTCGCTCCCCCCACCCCCCCTATCTCTGTAACCTCCTCCAGCCTGCAACACCCCGAGATCTCTGCGCTCCTCCAATTCTGGCCTCTTGCACATCCCCCGATTTCCATCGCTCCACCATTGGCGGCCGTGCCTTCAGCCGCCTGGGCCCCGAGCTCTGGAATTCCCTCCCTAAACCTCTCCGCCTCTCTCTCCTCCTTTAAGACACTCCTTAAAACCGACCTCTCTGACCAAGCTTCTGGTCGCCTGTCCTAATATCTCCTTATGTGGCTCGGTGTCAAAAGTGTTTTGATTGATAATTCCCTTGTGAAGCGCCCTGGGACGTTTTACTATGTTAAAGGCGCCATATAAATACAAGTTGTTGTTATAATATATATCGGTTAAATAATATTTATATAACTATTATCGAACATTTATATAATTATTATTTTTATATGATATCCTTTTCTATCAACTGCCCTGGTTGTGTATGACATGCTCATCGACTCATCCCACTCTCTGGAATTCTCCCCCAACCCTCTCTCCCACCACTGCAGGACATCGCTGCAGGAGTTCCTCAGGGCAGTGTCCTAGGCCCAACCATCTCCAGCTGCTTCATCAATGACCTTCCCGCCATCATAAGGTCAGAAGTGGGGATGTTCGCTGACGACTGCACAGTGTTCAGCGCCATTCACAACTCCTCAGATAATGACGCAGTCCATGCCCGCATGCAGCAAGACCTGGACGACGTTCAGGCTTGGGCTGATAAGTGGCAGGTAACATTCGCGCCACACAAGTGCCAGGCAATGACGATCTCCAACAAGCGAGAGTCTAACCACCGCCCCTTGACATTCAACGGCATTACCATCACCGAATCCCCCACCATCAACATCCTGGGAGTCACCATTGACCAGAAACTTAACTGGACCTGCCACATTAATACTGTGGCAACAAGAGCAGGTCAGAGGTGTAAGGGGTTCGCGTGGCTCTGTGCTTAGCCTGGGTGCTAGTGCGGGGTTAGGCCTTGTTGCCTGTTCTGGTCTCCAGCCAGCCTGGTGACACTAGACACATGTGAGTGGTTCGACCCACTCGCCCTTACGGTTCTGACACTGGACTTAGGTGCGAGAGCAATAATGCAGAGAAAACTCAGGTAGACCCGGTTGAATAGTGCGAAATGGAAAATCTTTATTGCATATTGTTCAAGATTACGAAATACATGTCATAAGCACAGATTAATGACAGTACAAACTTACATACATTTATGCAACGAGGTTTAGGGAAAGGAGGAGCGCACGACACATCGTAAAAGGGGACACACATTATAATTATCCTTAAAACATAAACCCTCCCCTATCAATACCTGTCCTAATCTAGATCTGTAGGATCGAGACTCATGCTCACCACTCGTGATAACTCGGAGAATTCCGAAACGCTGCTTGGATGTTTTCACCACAGCACCTGACTATTCACGTGTTGATCAGGGGTCTCTGTACCCCACTTGTTTACTCACTTTGCTCCGACTAGCGGGCTGGACCGTCTGCTGTCATGAAGATCTGTGTTGACCTCGGAACTCTGATAAAACTCAAAGAAGAGTCTTCCTATGCTCGACACCAGTTAGCCGGTAAAATTCAAAGAAGAGTCTTTCTGGACCGTCACCAGTTGTCGGTAGAACTCGAAGAAAAGTCTTCCAGGGCCAGTTGTGGAGTATCCGATAGAATTCGAAGAAGTGTTTAATCGATTTTTCGGGCGCGGTCGGGGTTTACTGACCGCGGCGGCACGTGTAGTCGTCTTCTTCTCTTCTCATCTCATCTCATCTCCTCTCGGGCCTTCGGTTCCAACACCGTTTACCGACTTCTCGGGATGGTGCGCCCGCTTACCGGCCTTCGCAGACCAGCTCTCCACAGATCTTCGCGGCAAGCCACGAGGTTGACTCCCGGAAAATCAGCGGATCAGAGAATAAGAGTCAAGAGTTCTCTAGCGAGTCAAAGGAATAAGAGAGCAAGATGGACGTTTGGACACTACAGTTATAGTACTGTAATTCCTTATCTCCCGCCCAATCTTAATGTTCATCTTTTGTCATGTTTTGGCGCTCAAACTTCTTGTATGGGGTGGTACTCGTCGTTAATGGGTTTCGGTGATACTTGTAACTGTCTGAGTACCCGTTAATATTTCTCCCCTTGTGGAACCGGCTAAGAATCTCCCTGGAGGGGTTTTGGGGGCCTCCGAATTCTTGCTGTGAGTACCCGCGAACGGCTCTCTCATCGTAGAGCCGTGGGGAATTTGCGTATCAATGTCTTTGGATGGGCCCCTTGATTGCCCAGTACAATAGCTCTCATTTGTGCATGGAAAACCCGATTCCAGCACTTATATTCCTTGCTTGGGTGTTAAAATGCAAAACGATCTGGTCTTGTCTTATCTCAATATGCTGAGTCCTGTCCGATCTTGCTGAAATGTTTATTGAAACGCCATCTTGTCTGCCTACTGAAAGTCTAGAACCTTCTGCCACGAGGCGTGGCGGCCATTTTACAGGCTGCTTGTGTCCGTTTTGAAACCTGACAGCATTTTGCTGAAATAAAGCTGTTTTTACGAAACTGTATGTCTCTATCTCGTTATTTCGAAATCGCGATAATTTGCGAATTCTACAGAGGCTGGGTATTCTGCGGCGAGTGTCTCACCTCCTGACTCCCCAAAGCCTTTCCACCATCTACAAGGCACAAGTTAGGAGTGTGATGGAATACTCTCCACTTGCCTGGAAGAGTGCAGCTCCAACAACACTCGAGAAGCTCAACACCATCCAGGACAAAGCAGCCCGCTTGATTGGCACCCCTTCCACCACCTTACACATTCACTCCCTCCACCACCGGCGCACCGTGGCTGCAGTGTGTACCATCTACAAGATGCACTGCAGCAACTCGCCAAGGCTTCTTCGGCAGCACCTCCCAAACCCGCGATCTCTTCCACCTAGAAGGACAAGGGCAGCAGGCGCATGGGAACACCACCACCTCCAAGTTCCCCTCCATGTCACACACCATCCTGACTTGGAAATATATCGGCCGTTCCTTCATCGTTGCTGGGTCAAAATCCTGGAACTCCCTCCCTAACAGCACTGTGGGAGCACCTTCACCACACGGACTGCAGCGGTTCAAGAAGGCGGCTCACCACCACCTTCTCAAGGGGCAACTGGGGATGGGCAATAAATACTGGTCTCACCAGCGACGCCCAGATCCCATAAACGAATAAAAAAAATAACCCTCCTCGCTTCCAAAAGACTCTTTCAAAACCCTTTACATTGACTGGGCCTTCCGAATATTTTGTTAAACTCTCTCAGATGTGTTGTTGTGTTGTTGTTGGTTACTGAGGAAGACTGTCCATGTTGTTGTTGTGATATTGTAGATTCTGTGCGTACATTTTCCCAACTTGGGACCTCTTTGAATGGAATTTAAATTTTTTTGGAATGAAATAACAGAACAAAAAGACCGTGGGAAAAAGCTCTTCTCTTCAACACACCGAGTGCGCGTCCTGCTTTCACTGAGGATCCAGCATTCAATCGGGTTAAACATAAGAATATAAGAAATAGGAGCAGGAGTTGACCATTCGGCCCCTCGAGCCTGCTCCGCCATTCAATAAGATCATGGCTGATCTTCTACCTCATCTCCACTTTCCCGCCCCGATCTCCATATCCCTTGATTCCCTAAATATCCAAAAATCTATCGATCTCAGCCTTGAATACACTCAACGACTGAGCCTCCACAGCCCTTTGGGGTAGAGAATTCCAAAGATTCACCACCCTCTGAGTGAAGAAATTCCTCCTCATCTCAGTCCTAAATGGCCGAGCCCTTATTCTGAGACTGTGACCCCTGGTTCTAGACTCTCCATGATGCGGAGATGCTGGTGTTGGACTGGGGTGGACAAAATTGAGAGGTCGCACAACACCAGGTTATAGTCCAACAGTTTTATTTGAAATCACAAGCTTTCAGAGCTGCTGACTGAGGAGCAGCAGCAGCAGCAGAGTGGTGGTCTCTGTGGCCAGGAAGAGGAGAAGGAGAAGGAGACCAGACAGCAGACCACCACCAACAACCAACAACCACTACTGAGGTGCCTGGAGGGAGAGGACAGGAGAGGAGAAAGAAAAGGAAGGCCAAGGCCATTAACAACAGAGGAGAGGCCTTTCCATCACTGCCTCCTCAATTGGCCTCCATTTTAGGAGAGGGAGAGAGGGGAGAAAACATCCCAACAACCATCAACTGTTTGGAAGGAGGGAGGAAGGAAAGAACAGCTACAGGTGGGTGTGATTCTGGTGCACTCTCCCAGAGACTTTGTTTTGTAGGTGGGGGGAGGAAAGAAGAAAAGAAGAGGGCCGGAACATCTAAGGGGTGTGTGTGTGTGTGTGGCTTTTGTAAAAACTAGGCCGCACACACCATATTAAACACCCCTTTCCCATTGCCTGGCCTGGGACAGCTGGAGCTGCCTAGGTGAAGTCCCCAATTCAAACAACATCTAATTGGGCATCGTTAAGACCTGGTGCAGGACTGAGCCTGGGCATCTCCAGCTATCCCAGGTGAAGACATCTTCTCCCCCCACCAGAAGACCACCACCAAAGACTTTTATTACATCGGAGAGTGCACCCCCTGCCAACACCCACCCACCCACCCACCATCCTGAGTGGCGACCCTGCCCTTGCGGCTTCCCTCCTTCCCACCCCCTCTCTCTCTCTCTTTGTCTCTTGTCTCTCTCTGCCTCTCTCTCTAAGAGGCACCTCAATTTACTTTTTATTAAGTACCCATTGAGCAGAGGGCAGAAGGCCCCTCTCCTAATTAATTCATAAAAAGGGAGAGGTGTGCCTTCAATTTAAGAGCTCCCTCTGCTCAGGGGAAAACAAAAACAAAAAAACCGAGGCCATTAACACCTTCAGGCCTGTGACTTGGGGTGAGTGTAGCCCTTAAAGACCCGTCCATTATGGCGAGCACATCTTCGTCGGTGGCGGGGGCAGCGAGGACGTATGCGAGAGTGGCAGCCGCGGCCACGGCCGCAGCCACGAGTCCTCCTGTTACCCCGTCACCTTTTACCCTCCTTACGAGGAAGAATGGGGTCAAGAGCTACACTCACCCCAACATGACTACAGAGGCGTGCGTTAAAGCCATGGCTGGGGTTGTCGGCCCTTCAGCCATCGTCGCCGCCTCTAAAATGTACGGCAAGGCTGTGTTCTTCCTGGGGTCGGAGCGGGCGGTGTCCCTGGCCATCGAGAAGGGGCTCACCGTGGGCGGGACCTTCCTGCCGGTGGACCCCCTTGAGGCCACCGCGCAAAGGATTGTGGTTTCCAACGTCCCGCCCTTTGTTCCGGGTGAGCTCCTCCTCCCCCACCTACGTCAACTGGGGGAGGTGAGGTCGGGGATCACACCCATCCCGCTCGGCTTCCGGGAAGCCAGCCTTCGGCACGTCTTCTCCTTCCGGCGCCAGCTTTTCGTCCGGCTGGCGCGGGAGGAGGACGCGGATGGCGCGTTCACGGTGCTCCACGGGGGGACCGCCCACCGCGTCTTCTGGACCTCGGACGGCGTGCGGTGCTACGCCTGTAAGGAGGTGGGGCACGTCCGCAAAAACTGCCCCGCCTCCAAGGCCGCCACGACACCTGGCGCGGCCAGGGCTGGCGCCGCCGCCCCCCCCTCCCCCTGATACTGTCCGCGCGTCGACGGCGACGGATGCGCGGTCGAAATCGGAGGCCAACACCATCACGGCCTCCGGCGGGGGGGAGGGAGAGCGTCCGAGGGGAAGGAAGGCGCGTAGAAAAAATAAACACCTAAGGGCGGATCCCCTCGTGGAGGAAACATCCGACTTGACCGAACTCACGCCCGAGTACATCGCGGAGTTGATCGGGACGCATGAGACTGGGGGGGTCCTCGTGCCCGGGACCGTGACCGCAACTGCCAAGGCAGCTAAATCAAGACCTGCGGCCGGGCTCGGGCCCGAGGGGCCCAAGAAACCCAGTCGTCGGAAGGGGGCAGAGAGGAAGGCCCCAGCAGACATGGAGGCCTCCCCCTCTCCGGGCCCCAACTTGTTAAAAAGAAAGCTCCGCCCCCAGGAGGAGGAGGACTGCGAGGAGGAAGGTCCCTCCGCAGAAGAGGGGGAGTCGCCCGCCGCGGGTGATGCGCCCCACCCCACCACCGTCATCGTCGCGCGCGAGCGGCAGGGGTCGCCTGTCCCTCGGGAGGGTGAGACAGCCGAGTCTGTCCTACCTGTGCCTCCCGGGGATGGGGAAGAGACCCTGCCCGTGGGGGGGGGGCGCGGAACAACCCGCGGATATCAATAATAAAAATTCTGAACCGTTGCTCCTCACCGGGTCGGGCGTCCTGGGGACATAAGAACATAAGAAATAGGAGCAGGAGTAGGCAAATCGGCCCCTCGAGCCTGCTCCGCCATTCAATAAGATCATGGCTGATCTGATCCTAACCGCCAATCTACTATCTATCACAGAACCATCTCCTGCATCTAACAGAATTGCACACACAAAATAGGAGCAGAATCAGGCTACACAGTCCCTGGGCCCGCTCCACTACCCACAGGGCCATGACCGATCCGAACCTAGACTCATGTCCAAATTCCTGCCCGCTCCCCCGTAACCCTTAATGCCCTTTACTTCTAGGAAACTGTCTATTTCTGTTTTAAATTTAATTAATGTTGTAGCTTCTACAGCTTTTTGTGGCAGCATATTCCATGGACCTACCACCCTCTGAGTGAAGTAGTTCCTCCTCATCTCAGTTTTGAAAGAGCAGCCCTTTATTCTAAGACTATGTCCCCTAGTTCTCGTCTCACCCGTCATCGGGAACATCCTCCCCGCATCCACCCGATCCAACCCCTTCACAATCTTATATGTTTCAATAAGATCGCCTCTCATTCTTCTGAACTCCAATGAGTAGAGTCCCAATCTACCCAACCTCTCCTCATATGACCACCCCCTCATCCCCGGGATTAACCGAGTGAACCTTTTTTGCACTGCCTCGAGAGCAAGGATGTCTTTCCTTAAGTAAGGACACCAAAACTGTATGCAGTATTCCAGGTGCGGTCTCACCAATACCTTGTACAACTGAAGCAATACCTCCCTATTTTTATATTCTATCCCCCTAGCAATGAAAGCCAACATTCCATTTGCCTTCTTAATCACTTGCTGCACCTGCATACTAACCTTTTGAGTTTCGTGCACCAGGACCCCCAGATCCCTTTGCACTTCAGTACTCTCCAGTTTCTTGCCATTAAGATAATAAATTGCTCTAGGATTTTTCCTGCCAAAGTGCATCACCTCACACTTTTCAGTGTTGTATTCCATCTGCCAAATCTCTGCCCACTTACTTAGCCTGTCTATGTCCCCTTGCAGGTTTTTTATGTCCTCCTCACTCACTACTTTCCCTCCCATCTTTGTATCATCTGCAAATTTTGATATGTTACACTTGGTCCCTTCCTCCAAGTCGTTAATATAGATTGTGAAGAGTTGGGGACCCAGCACTGACCCCTGTGGAACACCACTAGTTACTGATTGCCAGTCTGAGAATGAACCATTTATCCCAACTCTTTGCTTTCTGTTAGATAGCCAATCCTCTATCCATGCCAGAATATTACCCCCAATCCCGTGATTTTTTACCTTAAGCAATAATCTTTTGTGTGGCACCTTGTCAAATGCCTTTTGGAAGTCTAAATACACTACGTCCACTGGTTCCCCTTTATCCACTCTATATGTTACTTCCTCAAAGAACTCAGCAAATTTGTCAAACATGACTTCCCCTTCGTAAAACCATGCTGACTTTGTCCTATTAAATTATGATTATCCAAATGTCCTGTTACTGTTTCCTTAATAATGGACTCCAAAATTTTACCTACCACAGATGTTAGGCTAACCGGTCTATAGTTACCAGCCTTCTGTCTACTGCCCTTTTTAAATAAGGGTGTTACATTAGCAGTTTTCCAGTCTGCCGGGACCTTAGCGGAATCCAGGGAGTTTTGAAAAATTATTACCAATGCATCTACAATCCCTACCGCCACTTCCTTCAAGACTCTAGGATGTAAGCCATCAGGTCCAGGTGATTTATCCGCCTTGAGTCCCATTATTTTACCGAGTACCACTTCCTTAGTGATTTTGATCGTGTTTAGCTCCTCTCCCCCTATAGCCCCCTGTTTGTCCAGTGTTGGGATATTCTTAGTGTCTTCTACTGTAAAGACTGATACAAAATATTCATTCAGTGTTTTTGCCATCTCCATATTTCCCACCATTAATTTCCCGGTCTCATCCTCTAAGGGACCAACATTTACTTTAGCCACCCTTTTTCTTTTTATATAACTATAAAAACTCTTACTATCTGTTTTTATATTTTTTGCTAATTTACTTTCATAATCTATCTTCCCTTTCTTAATCAATCTTTTTGTTATTTTTTGCTGCCTTTTAAAGTTTTCCCAATCCTCCGTCCTCCCACTAGATTTCGCTACCTTATATGCCCTTGTTTTTAGTCGAATACTATCCTTAATTTCTTTACTTAGCCACGGATGACTGTCCTTTCTTTTACACCCTTTTCTTTTCAGTGGAATATATTTTTTTTGGAAGTTGTAAAATAACTCCTTGAATGTACACCACTGATCATGTGTCGTCTTACCCTTTAATCTATTTTCCCAATCCACTCTACTCAATTCTGCTCGCATACCTTCATAGTCTCCTTTATTCAAGCTTAGCACGCTTGTTTGAGATCCAACCTTCTCACCCTCTAATTGAATATGGAATTCAACCATGTTATGGTCACTCATTCCAAGGGGATCCTTTACTAGGACATTTTTAATTAATCCTGTCTGGGGCGGGCGAGGCCAAAGAGGCTGAAGCCGAGCCCGCCTTTTACAACCCAGATATCTCCCAGGGACTGCTCGACCTGGTGGAGGAGTGTAACAATCCCCAGCCCGCTGGGTCGGAGGTTGGTGGCGGGGAGACGGAAAGCCCCCTGACTCCGTCTCTGATGTTGGCGCCGGACGTACTGGAGGAATTTGAGATTATTTTCTCCCCGGTTTCTCCGGTCGCTCCGGCGCCTGAGGCGGGGGGGGGGCCCCGAACCGCCGCCGCCGCCTCCAGGCCCGGCGCCCCTGAAGGAGCCCAGGGTGGACTCCTCTGCCACCGATCCTGGGGGTGGGATCGTGACGGAGGCGGGGCCGGCCGGTGCGGCCGAGCCGTTCGCTGCACCCCATGTGACGGACGGGTTGGCCGCCGGTGACGACCTCCCGGAGGAGGACGGGGACTCGGTGTTGGGCACCGAGGACGATTTGGAGTCCATCAGCAGCGAGGCGATGGACGCCCTCGTGCCCTTCACCGACTCTCCCCTCATCCCCGTAGGGGAACTCCGGGATTTTATGGCCATGAGCCAGGGTCGTCACAAGAAGATCCGGCTGGCCCTCGACAAGTGGTCGGAGCTGGCGCTGCTCATCGTGTCCGTCCGCGCCGCCGTTAAAATCATGGGCGCGGACAAGGACGTTGGCCGGCTCGAGCTGCGTCGGCTCAAGAGTTTCCACACTGGGCTGCTGAGGGAGTGGCGGTCGTCAGTGACCGCGCTCCCTCCCCTCCGTTAGGTAGAGGTTGCACTATGCTTCTGAGATGAAGATAACCATAGCCAGCCTCAACATCAACGGCAGCAGGGAGGCGCGCCGTAGATTCAATAATTTCTCGGTCCTTCGGGACGGGAAATATGCGGTGTGCTTCCTGCAAGAAACCCACACCGTTCCGGGAGACGAGGCCACGTGGCTCCTGGAGTGGCAAGGAGGGGTCAGCATGAGTCACCTCTCTAACAATTCCTGCGGGGTGGCTGTCTTGCTGGCCCCGCATTTTCAGCCGGAGATCTTGAGGGTCAAGGAGCACGTGCCGGGCCGCTTGCTCCAGGTCACTGTTCGCCTGGGAGGCGTGCCGCTCCATTTAGTGAACGTGTACGCCCCCCGGACCGGTGCGCAGCAAGTGCGCTTCTTCGGAGAAGTGTCCGCTCTTCTGGGCTCCATCGACGTGGGCGAGTGCGTCATCCTCGGGGGGGATTTCAATTGTACCCTCGAGGCGCGGGACCGGTCGGGTCCCCCGCGAAGCCCGGCGGCGATGGAGAAGTTGCGGGACCTGGTCTGGCGAAATCTCCATCCCGACTCCAGCGCCTTCACGAGCGTGAGGTCTGGAGGAGGAAGGTCCAGAATCGACCGCCTTTACATTTCCCGGGCGTACGTCTCCTGCGTTCCGGCGGCTTCCATGCGGCCGGTGCCGTGCACGGACCACCACCTGGTGTGGGCGGAGCTCGCTCCGCTGCGCGCGCGGGGGGGGTCCGCGTACTGGCATTTTAACAACCTGCTGTTGGAGGACGCGCGGTTCCGGGATTCGTTTCGCCGGTTCTGGGCCGACTGGAGAAGGAAGCGGGGAGGCTTCCCCTCCTTGAGGCTATGGTGGGACGTGGGCAAGGCTCACGTCCGCGTCTTCTGTCAGGAGTACGCGAAGGGGTCGACCAAGAGGCGGGAGGCCCGGGTCGGGCGATTGGAGAAAGAAGTGCTCGACCTGGAGTCCCGTCTCGGTCAAGTCGTCGAGGACCCGGCCCTGCGGAAGGTGTACGAAGAGAAGAAGGGCGCGCTGAAGGATCTGCAGCTGGTCGGGTCCCGAGGCGCGTACGTGAGGTCGCGGATCCAGTTCCTGCGGGACCTGGACCGCGGCTCCCCCTTCTTCCACTCGCTGGAAAAAAGACGGGGGGTCCGTAAGCAGCTCTTGGGGCTGCTGGCCGACGACGGATCTCTGGTCTCGGATCCGGAGGGCATCAGCGCGGAGGCCCGGGCCTATTACGGGGCTCTGTTCTCTTCGGATCCGTCCAGCGAGGATGCGCGCAGAGTTTTGTGGGAGGACCTGCCGAAGGTCGGCCCGGAGGGCGCCGAGAATTTAGAAGCTCCGCTAAGCCTGGCGGAGCTGACCGGCGCCCTGCGCCAGCTCTCGAGGGGCAAGTCCCCGGGGCTGGACGGGCTGACCGTGGAGTTCCACAGGGCATTCTGGGACGTCTTGGGGGACGACTACGCGCGGGTCCTGGGGGAAAGTCTGGCGACCGGGGAGATGCCCCTCTCTTGGCGCAGGGCGGTCATCGTCCTGCTGCCCAAGAAGGGCGATCTCCGCCTACTTAAGAACTGGCGCCCGGTCTCCCTCCTCAGCACGGACTACAAAATTTTTGCCAGGGCTATGTCTGCTCGCCTTGGCACCGTGCTGGCCCGCATGATCCACCCCGACCAGTCCTACACGGTCCCGGGCCGGACAATCCACGACAACATCCATCTGGTCCGGGACCTGGTCCACCATTCCCAGAGGGCTGGTCTGTCGGTCGCCTTCCTTTCCCTAGATCAGGAGAAGGCGTTCGACAGGGTGGATCACGAGTATCTTTTCGGGACTCTGCGCGCATTCGGGTTCGGGACGCATTTCGTCGCCCGGATCCGACTTCTGTACGCCGCCGCGGAGTGTCTGATTAAAGTTAATGGGTCTTTGACGGCGCCCCCTTCGCTTCGGGAGGGGGGTGCGTCAGGGATGCCCCATGTCCGGTCAGTTATACGCCGTTTGCGTGGAGCCTTTCCTGCGCCTCTTGCGGAAGAGGTTGACGGGACTGGCTCTGCAAGGGCCGGGCGTGGAGGTGGTCCTCTCGGCTTACGCCGATGACGTGCTCCTCGCGATCACGGATCCCGTCGACTTGCGGAGGATGCGAGAATGCCAGCAGATTTACTCGGACGCATCCTCCGCCAAGATCAACTGGGAGAAATGTTCTGGACTCCTGGTGGGCCCATGGCGGGTGGACTCCCTGCCGGAGGAGTTCGGGCCTTTCGCCTGGAGCACCACGCACCTCCTCTACCTGGGAGTCTACCTCAGCCCGGCCGAGGACGCCTGGCCGGCGAACTGGCAAGAGCTGGAGGCCAAAGTCACCGCTCGCCTAGGGCGCTGGACAGGACTGCTCCGAGTGTTGTCCTACAGGGGTCGAGCGCTGGTCATAAACCAGCTGGTGGCCGCCATGTTGTGGTACCGGTTGGTCACTTTGATCCCTCCCCCTGCGTTTGTCGCCAAGATGCAGAAGAAGCTCGTCGACTTCTTCTGGGACAAAAGGAAGCACTGGGTCTCTGCCGCGGTTTTGAGTCTCCCGCTTAGGGAGGGCGGTCAGGCGCTGGTGTGCCTTCGCACCCAGGCTGGCGACTTTCCGTCTTCAGACGCTGCAGAGATACCTGTACGTGGAGAATCCTCCTAGGTGGCGTGCGCTGGCGACGTATTTCTTCCGCCAGCTGCACGGCCTCAATTACGACACGCAGCTCCTGTTTGTGAGAGTGGGTGGCACGCGTGCCAGCCTGCGGGAGCTGCCTGTCTTCTACCAGGAACTGCTATGGGTTTGGAACAGCGTCGCCTCCGAGCGCAGTTCTCCCCCGTCAGGAGCGGCGGCCGTCCTTCGGGAGCTGCTGTTCAGGAATCCGCACCTCCACGACCGCGGGTTCGGCTGGCTGGCGGAGGGCAGGGCTGTGCCCGGTAAGGTGACCAGAGTCGGGGAGCTGCTCGATGGCGGAGGAGCGGGCTGGATGGCGCCGGAGGAGTTGGCGAGGCGCATGTCCTGGGTCAACGTCCGGCTCGCGGTCAAAGCCATCGAGTTGCTAAAAGTGGCACTGGGCCCCGTCTCCACCAGGTGTGTCGAGGAGGCTCAGGCACGTGGGGCGATCCCGTCCGAACTGACCCCCGTTCGGACGGAATTCCTTATCGGCGCCCGGCCCCGAATCCTCCCTCGGGAGCCGCCGCCTCACCACTTGAGCCTTCTCGGAGAAATGCCCTCCGTGCCCTTTCAATCCGCACGGAGGCGTTTCCTGTACGGGCTGCTCCTGCACACTCTCTACTTTGCCATCTTCGTCTGCCGTCCGGACACGCCTTGGCGTACCATCCTGCCGTCCGGCGGAGGCGAAGGTCCCCATTGGAAGGCTCTCTACGCGGGAGTCTTCCCTTGTTCTATTGGGGACTTGGCCTGGAGGGTGTTGCACGGAGCAGTCCCGTGCAATAGGATTTTAAGTAGGTTTACGGACTCCCAGGCTGCTTGCCATTTTTGCGGCCTGGAGGAGTCCGTTTATCACATTTATGTTGAATGTGAGAGGTTGCAGCCCCTCTTTCATTATTTGAAGGGGCTGCTCCTCAATTTCTGGTTGCACTTCAGCCCCAGCTCCTGATCTACGGTCACCCGGTGCGGAGGGGAGCGGGTAGGTCGGAGGACCTCCTCGTAGGACTGCTCCTGGGCCTGGCCAAGAAAGCCATTAATTGGTCCAGGCAGCGGGCGGTCGAGGGGGTCGTTCGGCCCGATTGCCTGCCTCTCTTCCGCGGCCATGTTCGCGCCCGGGTGGCCCTGGAGATGGAGCACGCGGTGTCCGCCGGCACGCTTGAGTTTTTCCGCGACCGGTGGGCGCCGCGGGGACTGGAGTGCATCGTCACCCCGGACTTTCAAATTTTAATTTGATTTATTAAGTTTCATTTCAAGTTTTAATTGATTTACAGTAATTTGGGTTCAACCAAAAGATGAACACCAGGTTATAGTCCAACAGTTTTATTTTAAATCACAAGCTTTCGGAGTTACAACTCCTTCGTCT
>JASTWF010002521.1:0-23813 GCA_030390025.1 Squalus acanthias | reverse complement strand
GGCCCATTCTCCCCACTGTGTGGACCCATTCTCCCCAATGTGTGGGCCCATTCTCCCCACTGTGTCTGTGGGCCCATTCTCCCCACTGTGTGGACCCATTCTCCCCACTGTGTGGACCCATTCTCCCCACTTTGTCTCTGGACCCATTCTCCCCACTGTGTCTCTGGGCCCATTCTCCCCACTGTGTCTATGGGCCCATTCTCCCCACTGTGTCTGTGGGCCCATTCTCCCCACTGTGTCTGTGGGCCCATTCTCCCCACTGTGTGGGCCCATTCTCCCCACTGTGTCTATGGACCCATTCTCCCCACTGTGTGTGCCCATTCTCCCCACTGTGTCTGTGGGCCCATTCTCCCCACTGTGTCTGTGGACCCATTCTCCCCACTGTGTGGGCCCATTCTCCCCACTGTGTGGACCCATTCTCCCCACTGTGTGGACCCATTCTCCCCACTGTTTGGGCCCATTCTCCCCACTGTGTCTGTGGGCCCATTCTCCCCAATGTGTGGACCCATTCTCCCCACTGTGTGGACCCATTCTCCCCACTGTGTCTGTGTACCCATTCTCCCCACTGTGTGGACCCATTCTCCCCACTGTCTCTCTGTGCCCTTTCTCCCCACTGTGTCTCTGGACCCATTCTCCCCACTGTGTCTCTGGACCCATTCTCCCCACTGTGTGGACCCATTCTCCCCACTGTGTCTGTGGACCCATTCTCCCCACTGTGTGGACCCATTCTCCCCACTGTCTCTCTGTGCCCATTCTCCCCACTGTGTCTCTGGACCCATTCTCCCCACTGTGTGGGCCCATTCTCCCCACTGTGTCTCTGGAACCATTCTCCCCACTGTGTCTGTGGACCCATTCTCCCCACTGTGTCTGTGGGCCCGTTCTCCCCACTGTGTCTGTGGGCCCATTCTCCCCACTGTGTCTCTGGGCCCATTCTCCCCACTGTGTCTGTGGACCCATTCTCCCCACTGTGTCTGTGGGCCCATTCTCCCCACTGTGTGGACTCATTCTCCCCACTGTGTCTCTGGACCCATTCTCCCCACTGTGTCTGTGGGCCCATTCTCCCCACTGTGTGGACCCATTCTCCCCAATGTGTGGGCCCATTCTCCCCACTGTGTCTGTGGGCCCATTCTCCCCACTGTGTGGACCCATTCTCCCCACTGTGTCTTTGGACCCATTCTCCCCACTGTGTCTCTGGGCCCATTCTCCCCACTGTGGCTGTGGACCCATTCTCCCCGCTGTGTCTGTGGGCCCATTCTCCCCACTGTGTCTCTGGGCCCATTCTCCCCACTGTGTCTATGGGCCCATTCTCCCCAGTGTGTCTGTGGGCCCATTCTCCCCACTGTGTCTGTGTGCCCATTCTCCCCACTGTGTCTGTGGGCCCATTCTCCCCACTGTGTCTGTGGGCCCATTCTCCCCAATGTGTGGACCCATTCTCCCCACTGTGTGGACCCATTCTCCCCACTGTGTCTGTGGACCCATTCTCCCCACTGTGTGGACCCATTCTACCCACTGTCTCTCTGTGCCCATTCTCCCCACTGTGTCAGTGGGCCCATTCTCCCCACTGTGTCTCTGGACCCATTCTCCCCACTGTGTCTGTGGGCCCATTCTTCCCACTGTGTGGGCCCATTCTTTCCACTGTGTGTTTGGACCCATTCTCCCCACTGTGTGTTTGGACCCATTCTCCCCACTGTGTCTGTGGGCCCATTCTTCCCACTGTGTGGGCCCATTCTTTCCACTGTGTCTCTGGGCCCATTCTCCCCACTGTGTCTCTGGACCCATTCTCCCCACTGTGTCTGTGGGCCCATTCTCCGCACTGTGTCTGTGGCCCCATTCTCCCCACTGTGTCTATGGGCCCATTCTCCCCACTGTTTCTGTGGACCCATTCTCCCCACTGTGTCTGTGGGCCCATTCTCCCCACTGTGTCTATGGGCCCATTCTCCCAACTGTGTGGACCCATTCTCCCCAATGTGTGGGCCCATTCTCCCCACTGTGTCTGTGGGCCCATTCTCCCCACTGTGTGGAACCATTCTCCCCACTGTGTCTCTGAACCCATTCTCCCCACTGTGTCTCTGGGCCCATTCTCCCCACTGTGGCTGTGGACCTATTCTCCCCGCTGTGTCTGCGGGCCCATTCTCCCCACTGTGTCTCTGGACCCATTCTCCCCACTGTGTCTGTGGACCCATTCTCCCCACTGTGTCTGTGGACCCATTCTCCCCACTGCGTCTATGGACCCATTCTCCCCACTGTGTCTGTGGACCCATTCTCCCCACTGTCTGGACCCATTCTCCCCACTGTCTCTCTGGGCCCATTCTCCCCACTGTGTCTCTGGACCCATTCTCCACACTGTGTCTGTGGACCCATTCTCCCCACTGTGTCTCTGGGACCATTCTCCCCACTGTGTCTGTGGACCCATTCTCCCCAATGTGTCTGTGGGCCCATTCTCCCCACTGTGTCTGTGGGCCTATTTTTCCCACTGTGTCTGTGGGCCCATTCTCCCCACTGTGTGGACCCATTCTCCCCACTGTGTGGGCCCATTCTCCCCACTGTGTCTGTGGACCCATTCTCCCCACTGTGTGGGCCCATTCTCCCCACTGTGTCTGTGGACCCATTCTCCCCACTGTGTGGGCCCATTCTCCCCACTGTGTCTGTGGACCCATTCTCCCCACTGTGTGGGCCCATTCTCCCCACTGTGTCTATGGACCCATTCTCCCCACTGTGTGGGACCATTCTCCCCACTGTGTCTGTGGACCCATTCTCCCCACTGTGTGGACCCATTCTCCCCACTGTGTCTGTGGGCCCATTCTCCCCACTGTGTCTGTGGGCCTATTTTTCCCACTGTGTCTGTGGGCCCATTCTCCCCACTGTGTGGACCCATTCTCCCCACTGTGTGGGCCCATTCTCCCCACTGTGTCTGTGGACCCATTCTCCCCACTGTGTGGGCCCATTCTCCCCACTGTGTCTCTGGACCCATTCTCCCCACTGTTTGTGTGGACCCATTCTCCCCACTGTGTCTGTGGGCCCATTCTCCCCAATGTGTGGACCCATTCTCCCCAATGTGTGGACCCATTCTCCCCACTGTGTGGACCCATTCTCACCACTGTTTGGGCACATTCTCCCCACTGTGTCTGTGGGCCCATTCTCCCCAATGTGTGGACCCATTCTCCCCTCTGTGTGGACCCATTCTCCCCACTGTGTCTGTGTACCCATTCTCCCCACTGTGTGGGCCCATTCTCCCCACTGTGTCTGTGGACCCATTCTCCACACTGTGTGGGCCCATTCTCCCCACTGTCTCTCTGTGCCCATTCTCCCCACTGTGTCTCAGGACACATTCTCCCCACTGTGTCTGTGGGCCCATTCTCCCCAATGTGTGGACCCATTCTCCCCAATGTGTGGACCAATTCTCCCCCCTGTGTGGACCCATTCTCCCCACTGTCTCCCTGTGGCCATTCTCCCCACTGTGTCTCTGTACCCATTCTCCCCACTGTGTCTCTGGACCCATTCTCCCCACTGTGTGGACCCATTCTCCCCACTGTGTCTGTGGACCCATTCTCCCCACTGTGTCTGTGGGCCCATTCTCCCCACTGTGTCTGTGGGCCCATTCTCCCCAATGTGTGGACCCATTCTCCCCCCTGTGTGGACCCATTCTCCCCACTGTCTCCCTGTGGCCATTCTCCCCACTGTGTCTCTGTACCCATTCTCCCCACTGTGTCTCTGGACCCATTCTCCCCACTGTGTGGACCCATTCTCCCCACTATGTCTGTGGACCCATTCTCCCCACTGTGTGGACCCATTCTCCCCACTGTCTCTCTGTGCCCTTTCTCCCCACTGTGTCTCTGGACCCATTCTCCCCACTGTGTCTCAGGACCCATTCTCCCCACTGTGTCTGTGGGCCCATTCTCCCCACTGTGTGGACCCATTCTTTCCACTGTGTGTACCCATTCTCCCCACTGTGTCTCTGGGCCCATTCTCCCCACTGTGTCTGTGGACCCATTCTCCCCACTGTGTCTGTGGGCCCATTCTCCCCACTGTGTCTGTGGGCCCATTCTCCCCACTGTGTCTCTGGGCCCATTCTCCCCACTGTGTCTGTGGACCCATTCTCCCCACTGTGTCTGTGGGCCCATTCTCCCCACAGTGTCTGTGGGCCCATTCTCCGCACTGTGTGGACCCATTCTCCCCACTGTGTCTTTGGGCCCATTCTCCCCACTGTGTGGACCCATTCTCCCCAATGTGTGGGCCCATTCTCCCCACTGTGTCTGTGGGCCCATTCTCCCCACTGTGTGGACCCATTCTCCCCACTGTGTCTCTGGACCCATTCTCCCCACTGTGTCTCTGGACCCATTCTCCCCACTGTGTCTCTGGGCCCATTCTCCCCACTGTGGCTGTGGACCCATTCTCCCCACTGTGTCTGTGGGCCCATTCTCCCCACTGTGGCTGTGGACCCATGCTCCCCGCTGTGTCTGTGGGCCCATTCTCCCCACTGTGTCTCTGGGCCCATTCTCCCCACTGTGTCTATGGGCCCATTCTCCCCACTGTGTCTGTGGGCCCATTCTCCCCACTGTGTCTGTGGGCCCATTCTCCACACTGTGTGGGCCCATTCTCCCCACTGTGTCTGTGGGCCCATTCTCCCCACTGTGTGGACCCATTCTCCCCACTGTGTCTGTGGACCCATTCTCCCCACTGTGTGGATCCATTCTCCCCACTGTCTCTCTGTGCCCATTCTCCCCACTGTGTCTCTGGACCCATTCTCCCCACTGTGTCTCTGGACCCATTATCCCCACTGTGTGGACCCATTCTCCCCACTGTGTCTGTGGACCCATTCTCCCCACTGTGTGGACCCATTCTCCCCACTGTCTCTCTGTGCCCATTCTCCCCACTGTGTCTGTGGACCCATTCTCCCCACTGTGTCTCTGGACCCATTCTCCCCACTGTGTCTGTGGGCCCATTCTCCCCACTGTGTGGACCCATTCTTTCCACTGTGTGGACCCATTCTCCCCACTGTGTCTCTGGGCCCATTCTCCCCACTGTGTGTTTGGACCCATTCTCCCCACTGTGTCTGTGGGCCCATTCTCCCCACTGTGTCTGTGGGCCCATTCTCCCCACTGTGTCTGTGTCCCCATTCTCCCCACTGTGTCTGTGGGCCCATTCTCCCCACTGTGTCTGTGGACCCATTCTCCCCACTGTGTCTGTGGGCCCATTCTCCCCACTGTGTCTGTGGGCCCATTCTCCCCACTGTGTCTGTGGCCCCATTCTCCCCACTGTGTCTGTGGGCCCATTCTCCCCACTGTGTGGACCCATTCTCCCCAATGTGTGGGCCCATTCTCCCCACTGTGTCTGTGGGCCCATTCTCCCCACTGTGTGGACCCATTCTCCCCACTGTGTGGACCCATTCTCCCCACTTTGTCTCTGGACCCATTCTCCCCACTGTGTCTCTGGGCCCATTCTCCCCACTGTGTCTATGGGCCCATTCTCCCCACTGTGTCTGTGGGCCCATTCTCCCCACTGTGTCTGTGGGCCCATTCTCCCCACTGTGTGGGCCCATTCTCCCCACTGTGTCTATGGACCCATTCTCCCCACTGTGTGTGCCCATTCTCCCCACTGTGTCTGTGGGCCCATTCTCCCCACTGTGTCTGTGGACCCATTCTCCCCACTGTGTGGACCCATTCTCCCCACTGTGTCTGTTGACCCATTCTCCCCACTATGTGGACCCATTCTCCCCACTGTGTCTGTGGACCCATTCTCCCCACTGTGTGGACCCATTCTCCCCACTGTGTCTGTGGACCCATTCTCCCCACTGTGTTGACCCATTCTCCCCACTGTGTCTGTGGGCCCATTCTCCCCTCTGTGTCTGTGGACCCATTCTCCCCACTGTGTCTGCCCATTGTATCTACTGTCTATTATGTAAAAAGACTCTTCATCCTTCTGTCTCTAATTTGCAAGCATTGTTTGTCTGTCCCGTTGTGTATCCCCCCCTCTCTTCACCCCACTATTGATGACCGTGCCTTCAACTGCCTGGGCACTTAGATCCGAAAATCCCTCCCTACATCTCTCTGCCTCTCTACCTCTCCTCTAAGACCCCCCTTAAACCACATCTGTTTGACCCAGTTTTCGGCATCCCCTCCTAATATCTCCTTGTTTGGCTTTCCGTCCATTTTTGTCTGATAACGCTCCCTTGAAGCGCCTTGGGATGTTTTCCTATATTAAAGACGCAATATAAATGCAAGTTATTGATGTTGAAAATAAAGGAGCTAACGTAAGACAACTACTAGGTACTTGGTCTGAGCGTTAAACAAAGCTTTAATCACCTGTTTTACAACATGGAGTTCGAGTTGAGTCCTTCCCTAGTTCCTGTTAAAGAATGTCCTGAGCAAGCTGGGCCCATGCCCGAGTATTTATACTCTCCCTGGACAGCGCCACCAGCAGGCCGCCCAGTATTACTTCATAAGTAATTTCCACATGAATGACAAGATTCATGTCAAGAGCGTTGCATAGAAGAAGTTCGCAGAGCCCTGGTCCCAATAACGCTGTCAGATTAACCCCACATCAGCAGTTCTGCATGCTCCACATAAACCCAAAGACAAGCTGTCACATTCTCTCAGTGTTTTGTGGTTCAGTGATTCTGACAAGCTGAGCCTTCGAACGGATGAACTAAAATGTCCTGACTCTAACGGACTAGATGTCCATGTTTCGTGCACCATTGAGATCCGCCTTTCACCCCATTATTCAGCCTGCTGACAGGTTTCAGGAAAGGGCACGTTTGCTTTCCGCTCGGAATGTCATCTTTCCCAGTAAATGGCCTCGAGTTTCCGCTTTGGCCGCAATCGGGAAATAGCACCCACAATGCACTGCTGAGGTCACACTTCAAGTTTTCACTAAAATTGATTTGCATAAACGTCCACGCTTCCCTGAACCATCGCCATCGGCAGCGTCAGACAACGCAATCCTTTCTTTGTTTCCCCTTTCCATTAAAAGTCAGTGGTTTTTGGCTTAATTCACTTATGTTTCCAATACCCTGATGGTTTGCACTGGTTGGGCCGATTCCGCCCGGATTGCACTGATAGAACCAGTGGAAACAAGTGGAAACTCGAGGCCTGTGTTTGGTTTCTGACGGGCCAAGTCGATCATTCTATCGGACAATGAAACACTGCAAAGTAATTTGTTGCCTGAAAAATCGGAGTTTGTTGCACAGACATCAGCTTCGAACAATGAGCAGCTTCCAAACTACTGCTCACCAATGTTCCCTCTAATTTTTATTTGTACTGGGCAGGTGACAAACTCCTCTGAGCGACTGTTTGTCCGTGGGCAGTTACAACAACAACAACAACAGCAACACCCTACCCAACAACAGCAGCAACAACAGGAAATTCAGATCTTTCATTATTTTTATTCATTGCACAAATACTTTTTGGAGTCTTTGTCGAGTTAATGACTTGATATCTTCACTTTGTCCCTTTCTCCTGACTCCGCTCTTCACATCCAGCAATCCCAGGTCAGGTTCTAATATCTTGAGGCCTGGGAGATGGTGCAGAGGAGATTTACTATAATGGTTCCAGGGATGAGGGACTTCAGTTATCTGGAGAGATTAAAGAAGCTGGGGTTGTTCTCCTTAGAGCAGAGAAGGTTAAGAGGAGATTTAATAGAGGTGTTCAAAATTTTGAGGGAGAAACTGTTCCCATTGGTGGGTCAGTAACCCGAGGACTCAGATTGAAGGTGATTGGCAAAAGAACCAGAGGGAGGAGATGAGGAGAATTTTTTTTACGCAGCGAATTGTTGTGATCTGGAACGCGCTGCCTGAAAGGGCGGTGGGAGCAGATTCAATAATAACTTTCAAAAGGGAATTGGATAAGTATTTGAAAAGGAAACATTTGCAGGGCTCTGGAGAAAGAGCAGGGGGTGGGACTAATTGGAGCGCTCGACCAAAGAGCCGGCACAGAACGATGGGCCGAATGGCCTCCTCCTGCGCTGTGCCATTCTATTTGATGTCTTTTATCAAGCCCAAGGCCAGGTTGAGGGCAGGTCCGGGTATGGCTGGGGTTCCAGGCCCAGGATGCTGGGCAGGGGGAGTTGGGGGAACTTTGTAAGAATTGCATTAGGGCGAATGATTACATTTTAATTTTCTTACTATGTTTATATTATTATTTGAGAGTAAATTAATTTTTTTGGCAGACTCTACAAGCCATGTTGGCACCTCACTCAGTGCAGTGTGTTTGCCTTGTTCACTTTGAGGCATGACGTGCAATCTGACTTTTCCTTTAGGCCAGACATTTCATGGCGTTAATAATAATGACGTTTCTGAGTTTCAGCCTGGGGTTTATCTGGAGATTGACTTTCCAGCCAAGTTCTTTGTGTGTCCTCACCGACATGATTTTGAGCCTCTCGCTTTGCTCACTCAACTGGTAATAATATATTTATATCTGTAAATTGATCTGCTTTTGGCGAGTCATTCCCCAGTAACTAATAATACGGCCTCTGTTTGCTGTGCTGGGGCTTTGCATGCTTGCTGCTTCCTTCTGCCCTTTTTTGGGGGGAGGGAATGGGATTCTTTGCTTTGTCCCCTTTGCTGTTCTGCCCACTCAGTGAGACCCTTACCCATGGGGAGAGCTCCCGAACGCCAGCGAACAGGACTGTTCCAGTGCTCGTGGCTAAACCCCAATATTGCCAACCCCATCACCTCATAAATCAGGAGACAAACACTTAAAATCATGAGATTTAGTAAGAAATCATGAGTTGTTGTTTTTTTCCCCAACCCAACCCGACCCCTCGCTGACCTTTGCTCCCAGACAGGAAGCACATTCGGTCGTCACTAACTGACATAAGAACATAAGAATTAGGAGCAGGAGTCGGCCCCACGGCCCCTCGATCCTGCTCCGCCCCACGGCCCCTCGAGCCTGCTCCGCCCCACGGCCCCTCGAGCCTGCTCCGCCCCACAGCCCCTCGAGCCTGCTCCGCCCCACGGCCCCTGCTCCGCCATTCAATAAGATCATGGCTGATCTTCGACCTCAACTCCACTTTCCCACCCGATCTCCATATCCCTTGATTCCCCTAGAGTCTCAACCACCAGTTTAATGGGAAAAAATCTTTAATTGTAAATGATTTTTCAAGTTAATTGACATCAATGACAAATAGTTTCAGAGAGAGTTTAACAGGAGAGCAGATCTTCAGTTTTATAAACTGCGACCTTTGTGCAGCCTCCCAGTGGACGGCTTATTTTACAGCATTGTATCTCACAGCAGTGTGTCCGCACCTTTTGCACTGATATATAAACATTTTTCAGAACATCAGGACAGACTTTACTACAAACTGTTAGTAAATGATGGTGGGAAGGATCGCATTGACTAATGAAAACTAAAAATACCGAGCCCGCGAAATTGTAGCCCCGCCTCGGTACATGGAATGTCGTGGGGATCCAATAAAGCCCCGCTGCTCGCGATTAGCTGCATCCCAAATGAGCAAGCTTTTCAACAAACAATAAATGTAAACATTAATCACAGAATCACCACAGTGCAGATAGAGGCCATTTCGGCCCATCGAGCCTGCACCGACACATATCCCACCCTATCCCCACGTATTTAATCCCCCCTAACACTAAGGGTCAATTTATCATAGCCAAATCAACCTAACCCGCACATCTTTGGACTGTGGGAGGAAACCGGAGCACCCGGAGGAAACCCACGCAGACACGGGGAGAATGTGCAAACTCCACACAGACAGTCACCCGGGTCCCTGGTGCTGTGAGGTAACAGTGCTAACCACTATGCCACCGTGCTGCCCTTTAATCTTCAGGTGCAGAAGCTGTGAGGCCGGGGCTCGAGCCCGGGAATATCATCGCTGTGTACAGAACGTTCTGAGAACAATACCTTTCCCCAGGTCTCCCTTACAATTTTCTGCAACAAGCAATTTTCTCACACGCGTTTCCAAGGTAACGTTTTCCCTCGCTCATTATTACCAACAAGAATTGGTCACCTCAGACGGGCCGCTCCCAGCGAAAGAGCGTGCGGTTATTCGACTGGGCCACCAGCAGGAGAGCAAGTCCCCGTTCAGCTCATGGGAATGTGTCTATTCTGTACCCCAACCATCTACTCTTTGAAGGCCTCTCATTGATTCCAATCTACCTGGGCCCCATCCTCCTTCAACTCACTGAAGTTAGCCCTCCTCCTGTTCAGTATTTTTACGCTTGATTGTTCTTTGTCCTTTTCCATAACTATTCTAAAGCTGATGATATTATGATCGCTGTTCCCCAAATGTTCTCCCACTGAAAAATACTCCACTTGCCCCACTTCATTCCCCAGAATTAGTTCCAGCACTGCTTCCTTCCTCGTTGGGCTGGAAACACACTGATCGACAAAGTTCTCTTGTACACATTTCAGGAATTCCTCCCCCCTCTTTGTCCTTTACACTGTTACTAATTGTAAGATTAGGATCACAGGCCACACACAGATTACCCAAAGGTTAGCCCTCCCCAAATGCATTACCTCACACTTCTCCAGATTGAATTCCATTTGCCACTGTTTTGCCCACCTGACCAATTTATTGATATCCTCCTGCAGTCTACAGCTTCCTTCTTCAGTATCAACCACACAGCCGATTTTAGTATCATCTGCAAACTTCTTAATCATACCCCCTATATTCAAGTCTAGATCATTGATATATACCACAAAAAGCAAGGGAACTAGTATTGAGCCCTGCAGAACCCCACTGGAAACAGCCTTCCAGTCACAAAAACACCCATCAACCATTACCCTCTGCTTCCTGTCTCCGAGCCAGTTTTGAATCCAACTTGACACTTTGACCTGGATCCCATGGGCTTTTAACTTCGTGACCAGTCTGCCATGTGGAACCTTATCAAAAGCCTTGCTAAAGTCCATATACACTACATCAAACGCACTACCCTCATCTACCCTCCTTGTTACCTCCTCAAAAAATTCAATCAAGTTTGTCAGACACGACCTTCCCTTAACAAATCCGTGCTGACTATCCTTGATTAATCCGTGTCTTTCTAAATGAAGATTTATCCTGTCCTTCAGAATTCTTTCCAATAATTTTCCCACCACTGAGGTTAGGCTGACTGGCCTGTAATTACTCGGTCTATCCTTTTCTCCCTTTTTGTAAGTTGTGAGGAGGATGCAAGGAGGCTTAAAGGGGATATAGACAGGCTAAGTGAGTGGGCAAGAACATGGCAAATGGAATATAATGTGGAGAAATGTGAAGTTATCCACTTTGGTAGGAAAAATAGAAAAGCAGAATATTTTTTAAATGGTGAGAGATTGGGAAATGTTGGTGTTCAGAGGGACCTGGGTGTCCTTGTACATGAATCACTGAAAGTTAACATGCAGGTTCAGCAAGCAATTAGGAAAGCAAATGGTATGTTGGCCTTTATTACAAGAGGATTTGAGTATAAGAGTAAAGACGTCTTAGTGCAATTATATAGGGACCTGGTGAGACCACACCTGGAGTATTGTGTACAGTTTTGGTCTCCTTACCTAAGGAAGGATATACTTGCCGTAGAGGAAGTGCAACGAAGGTTCACCAGACTGGTTCCTGGGATCGGGGGGATTGTCCTGTGAGGAGAGATTGAGTAGACTAGGCCTATATTCTCTAGAGTTTAGTAGAATGAGAGGTGATCTCATTGAAACATACATAATTCTTACAGGGCTTGACAGGGTAGATGCAGGGAGGATGTTTCCCCTGGCTGGGGAGTCCAGAACCAGGGGTCACAGTCTCAGAATAAGGGGTCGGCCATTTAGGACTGAGATGAGGAGAAATTTCTTCACTCAGAGGGTGGTGAATCTTTGGAATTCTCTACCCCAGAGGGCTGTGAAGGCTCAGTCGTTGAGAATATTCAAGACAGAGATCGATAGATTTTTGAATATTAAGCGAATCAAGGGATATGGGGATAGTTCAGGAAAGTGGAGTTGAGGTAGAAGATCAGCCATGATCTTATTGAATGGCGGAGCAGGCTCGAGGGGCCGAATGGCCGACTCCTGTTCCTGTTTCATATGTTCTTATGTTCTAATGGTTCACCATGCTACTTCATTTATAGACACACTTCCCATTCTCTCACAAGCTGCCCTAGGATTTGCTTGCGGGTGGGTCTCGGTCCTCACCAATGCTGGGCAGGCGGGCTATGGAGGCTCTGGGAAGGCCCAGCGGCCTCCAGGTTGGGAGAAGGAAGGCCGGGAGTGGGGTCATGTTGCGCCCAGTGTCAGCTGTGGCTCAGTTGGCAGCACACCCTCGCCTCTGAGTCAGAAGGTTGAGGGTTCAAGTCCCGCTCCAGAGACTTGAAAACATAAATCTAGGCTGACACTCCAATGCAGTGCTGAGGGAGCACTGCACTGTCGGAGGTGCCGTCTTTCAGATGAGATGTTAAACCGAGGCCCCGTCTGCTCTCTCAGGTGGGCGTAAAAGATCCCATGGCACTATTTCGAAGAAGAGCAGGTGAGTTCTCACTAATCTCCGGGCCAATATTTATCCCTCAACCAACATAATAAAAGACAGATTATCTGGTCATTATCACATTGCTGTTTGTGGGACCTTGCTGTGCACAAATTGGCTGCTGCGTTTCCTACATTACAAAAGTGACTCCACTTCAAAAAGTACTTCATTGGCTGTAAAGCGCTTTGCGACGTCCGGTGGTCGTGAAAGGCGCTATATAAATGCAAGTCTTTCTTTCTTCTTTACTGCCCTAAAATGGAGATCGGGCTCCTCTGTATGTCACAGGACCCCGGTTCGCTTATTAAAAGGGTCCGATCACATGACTCTGGTGCACACACTGGCTGTCCTGTGGTGTCCTGCTGCGCTGCTGTAACTTGCCCTCCGCCATAGACCCTCCGTCATGGGCCCTCCGCCATGGGCCCTCCGCCATAGACCCTCCGCCATGGGCCCTCCGCCATGGGCCCTCCGCCATAGACCCTCCGCCATGGGCCCTCTGCCATAGACCCTCCGCCATGGGCCCTCCGCCATGGACCCTCCGTCATGGACCCTCCGTCATGGGCCCTCCGCCATGGACCCTCCGCCATGGACCCTCCGCCATGGGCCCTCCGCCATGGGCCCTCCGCCATGGGCCCTCCACCATGGGCCCTCCGTCTTGGACCCTCCGCCATGGGCCCTCCGCCATGGGCCCTCCGCCATGGGCCCTCTGCGCTGGCATTCCCTCAAGTGCAGCTGGTGGGGGAATGGGGGAGGGGGAAATGTGAACAAGGGCGGGGGGGGAATTGGGAGCAGAGAACAGGAGCAGGAGCCCGGGGTGGGGGTAATGGGAGGGGTGGAATGGGAGGGGGGGATTGGGAGGGGGGGTGGATGGGAGCCGGATTGGGGGGAATGGGAAGGGTGGAATGGGAGGGGGGCTATTGGGAGCCGGGGATTGACAGGGTAGATGCTGAGAGGTTGTTTCCCCTGGCTGGAGAGTCTAGAACGAGGGGGCAAAGTCTCAGGATAAGGGGTTGGCCACTTAAGACTGAGATGAGGAGGAATTTCTTCACTCAGAGGGTTTTGAATCTTTGGAATTCTCTGCCCCAGAGGGCTGTGAATGCTGAGTCTTTGAGTATATTCAAGGCTGAGATCGATAGATTTTTGGGCTCATGGGGAATCGAGGGATATGGGGATCGGGCAGGAAAGTGGAGTTGAGGTCGATGATCAGCCCTGATCTTATTGAATGGCGGAGCAGGCTCGAGGGGCCGTGTGGCCGACTCCTGCTCCTATTGCTTATATTCTTCTGAGTTCACAACCACTGCCACAAATTGGTGCTACCCAGCCTGCCAGACTGACCAGTCCTCACGGCTACTTCATTCAGGTGCTTGTCCGTTTAGCCAGCCCTAAACCAGGGCAGTAGCTGCTGTGCTTGGCCTAGTTTGTGCCAACTCACTGAGTGCAGTGATGACCTCGCCCTGTGGCCTGCCAAGATTGTGTGAGAATCACACTGAAGCCTTTCCAATTGCAGCAGTCAGCTCTGGACAAGGTGCAGGGTAACACTGACACTGAAGAGCGGCACAGCCTTATGATGCACATCAGTTGGTCATCCTTTGCATTCCTCAAAGGTGCTGCATGCTTCGAGAATGGAGCATCTGAGCAGCCTGGGGTCTCCAGAAGGACTCTTCCTGCACCACATCCACCCATTCTGTCATGGCATCTTGTTGACTCAAGTAACAGCTCAGATACCCCCACTCAAGGAGGCGGTGTTACTGACACAGGGCCGCAGTGAGCAGGAGGAGCTGGGGGCAACATTGAGGAAACATCTGTCTCTCCCCGGAGATGACATAAGCAAGTCCCTCAGCTGCGGAATCCAAGACCAAGTTCTCAGAGGACTAAGCTGTGAAAGATCAATGATTCAGGAGCATTGGTCTCACCATCAGGCAGTGGAGACAATCTCTTCTCTCCTGGTGCTTATGACGGGACAATTGGAGGAGTCCAGAACCCACATCTGCAATGCAATGAGATTGGCTGGACATGAAGTGAGGAAGACCCTGGGTCTGGCAGTCCACTAGATCAATGTAGCCACCAGCCAGACATTAGGAGGAGGGTAGAAGAGCTGTGGTCACTTCTGTATTGGCAACAGTTACTGCTTCAACAGATAGCAGTCTGACAAAAGTAGCCTTGACGACTCAGAAACTGCAGTTTCAACATAGTGGACATGATTCCCGGTCAAATCTGTGATCCAGAATCACCCTCTGTGTGCTGCATTTAGCCATTCCCCCCGCCCCCCCCCCCCCCCCCACCCCCTCACCTCATTCATGTGATTCCGGTGGGTGCACTGCCAGCAGAATGATCAGGGCCACAGAGGGGTCAGGGGTCAGGGGAATCATGGCAGAAATGGAGGTGGCCAGTTCTGCTGTGGAGTTTTTCTCTGGGGCCCTGCCCCACTTCACTTGCCAGACCACCACCCAGAACTGGGTGCTTTTCATAAGGAAAGTCCAGGGGGGTTATTTTGGTGAAAGTATGAAAACAGGCGCTAAATGGGTGCGGTGCTAATGAGGCACGCCTGTTTCAAAGTCTGGTTTTAGCTGCAATTTTGGTCCTAATTGCTGATTACCATAATTTGAATTTGCCTGGAGGTTTAGTACTTTAGCACTTTAAATGCAGTCACTCGCCTCTCACCTCTGGAATTCAGGTCTTGTGTCCATGTTTGGACTAATTTATATGTTATACAACTTGCTATGCATCCCAACATTTGTATTTGCTTTTATAGCAGCCTTGGAAGATTGTGCTGATGGTTTTAGTGACACTTTGTTTACTCCTGACAGACATCGAGACTGCTTTACTTTTCCGCTTTATATTCCCAGTGCAGTTTTCCTCGTGATCTCTCTGCAGACCTTATCAGTTGCTGAACGTTCCTCAGCTGATCATGTGCTGATCTCCCTATCCTGTTCCTTTCCTGAACATTTAACAATGCTTTCTATTTCTCCTTTATTCCTTTCACTACTTTGTTAGTAAGTCAAACTGGCCTTGCTCTTTAATTCTGTCCTGACCTATTTCAGGGATAAATTTATTTTGCATTTTAAAAACATCTCTTTGAAACTGTTCCACTTTCCTTCCACATCTTTACATTCCCGCATATCTTCCCATTTTACCATCCCCAAACCTTTCTCGCAAACCTTTAAAATCAGCTTGTTTAAAATTTAGCTTGTTAATTGGCTTCCTTTTGTTTTCTACCTTCATGTCCACCCTGAATGTTGGGGCATTATGGTCACTCGATCCCAAATGGTGGGGAATGCAACGGCAGAAAGGATGGTGGAAAGCACATTGCAGTACTCGCTGCAGCCTCCAGCTGGCAGTAAATGCAATGCTCCGATACCTTCTGCTGTCACCATATTGGCAGGCATGCCTTTGGCATTGAATGTTGTGCTGCGTGGGGCTGCAGTGCCAACCTAGAACCACTAGTAGGCAGCAAACCCATTGTGTGTAATTGGTGATTGGTGACACCCAGCAGGAACATTGGGTTTGGAAATGTCGGCCTTTCACTGGACCTGTGAAGGTGGGGAAGGGCTGTTTGGTATGAAGTGATGGTAAAATAAGCAATCTGTGCTGTGATCGAGCATAGAGTGAGACAGAACACAGAGAGATGGAAGGAGCAGGAAAGAGAGAGAGGGAAAAGATTGATAACGGGCACACTGGAAGGGAGGATGAAATTATAAGACTGAACCATCCCTCCATTCTTAATTTCCCCCAGATTTTAAACGTAGTTACCAGCTACTGCCCCCCCCTCCCCCATGAGGTGCACACACTGCACGCCATGGCCAAAAGGCACTTTTTTCCTCTCATACATCCCAACCGTCAGCTTTTCAATCCATGGGCCAATAAACAATGTCTGCATGCACAACTTTAGTGGGACCACCATTTTAATTCTGAGTTAGGAGGACGTGGATGTGAAGGCTGGGTGTGTGAAGGGGTCCATGGGCCTGCAGGCCATCCAACAAAGTGGTTCTAAGTTGCAGAAATGTTGAGTGCACTGCTGAAGGTGTGGCTGGCACCTGACCTGGGAAGGTCATTCAATCTTTCCTGGCCGAGTTGCTATGTGTGTGGGGTAATGGAGTTGACCATCTCCTCCCACTGGACCTGAGCACTTTCTTTTGAGGGCCACCTCACTCAGTCGCAAACAGGGCCTCCCACCTATGCCTTGTGTGGCCATTCAGCAACTTGACATGGATGCGTCACAGAGCATGAGGGAGCCAGGGAGTAGGGAGTGGATGAGGAATCAGCAGTTCCCCAGTAGACTCAGATCTCATGGATCCTGCTATAAAGACGGATGTTTGAAGAAGTTCACACCAATGTGCAGGCACTGAGGTCCATCTCCTAGGTTGTGCGGCGGGGGTCATGGTAGAGTCTGCGGCCCTCGTATCCAGCAAGAGTGGGGAAGCATTTTCCTCATTGCAGACATTAATAGAATGTGTGGCAGCTTCTTTGGAGACTGCAACCACCCCTTTCCCTCTCCACAACAGCGTCAGAGAACAAATTGGAAGCACAGACTGCAGCCCTGGATTAGCTGGAAGGCAGGCTTGAGAAAGCTCTGCATTCTGGTCTTCAGTCACTTGGGGTCAGCTTACAGGAGACACTCTTGAGGCTCTTTCAGAATCTGGTGGTCAGTTGCCACCCTGAACCTGGGCCCAGTACCAGTGGCATCACTAGAGTTCTCTGCCAAAGGCTGCTGTTTCTCAGGATATCAGCATATATCAGACCTACCATCTAGCTCTTCAGAGCCTACTCAAAGAGTATGTTGGAGGCAGGGTTACACAAGAGATGCAGCCCATTGTGAGTCCTTCCCAGGATGGGGGACACCTCATTCCCAAAGCATCTTGTACCAATCCAGCAGCCAAACATCTCAACAAACGGGCCCTCAGGCAGCTCCTGGAATAAGCCAGGATACCAGGATAAGTCATAGTAAACACATCTAGGCACTTAGAGGAAACACAGCGATTAGAAGTAGGGTTGATCACTCTTCATGTAAACTAAATCTGACGTTGGACTTTGCTTTGTCTCTATTGTTCCGTGATCTTATGAGGTATCATGAAGTCTGGCTGGGGTGAGACAGATGTTTATGTATGGAATAGCAGGAAGGCTGGGGAGGGACTATGTTGGAATGTTGTTAAGGGTCCCATTTTAATCCAAGGACAGTGTATTACTGGTGATCTCCCGACAGCCAGCAGAGAGGACTACTCCGAGTCCTGATGCTCCTGATACTAAGTAGCAGGTTCTTTGGCCTAACTCCTCCTGGGATCCCACTTCACTTCGGAATAGTGAAGTTGTGAATGGTACACCAAGCAACCACAATGCAAGAAATCCACTCGGGAGCTTATTGCATTGCCTCTCCAGAAACCTGCCTTCAGTATCCCAATCGTCCTCTCAGTGACCGCTCTCGATGATAAATCGGTTTTGTTGTAGCCATGTTCTGCTGGTGAGCTCAGCATTCGAAGTGAGGTCAGGAGCCATGGAAGAGAGGGGTTTGCCATGTCTCCGAGAATCCATCCTGACACAGCACTGTCTAGAGCTGGAGTTCCTCAGAATAAAAGATTATGGCCCAGAAATTGATCTCGCTCTGTTCCCGCGGGGGTAAGGCTTCCCCGCGATCTCTCACTCCGCGTTGGCTTTTTCAGATCCAGCTCGCACGAACTTGATGTTCCAGACATCAGCTGGGCAGTGCTTGCGTATCCCACCGGCGTAGTGAATTCGTGCGAGCTGTGGGATCACGTGACTCAGTTAGAGCCAATGGCAGCACACCATCTTCCATTCATAAATTTCACATACGTGCTGTGAAATCTATGAATCTTACACCCCCCCAAAATAACAGCTAAACCTCAATTAAATTTAAAAAAAAAACCATCACATTAATAAAATAAGTATAGTTAAATAAATTAACCATTTTAAATAAAAAATTAAATTTTTGAAAAAATTTAAAATCTTTTAAAAAGTTATAAAAATAAACTTACCTGTCTTTAAAGTCTCTAAAAAAGATATCCCTGTTAAAAAAAATTCAAAAAAATACTTAATTCACTACTTACCTTGTTAAAAGTGGGTCTTACTCCTCCTTTTTCCATTTCTAAAATCTTCCGTCCTTACCTGCGCGTCCAAAGCACGAAGTGCACAGCATGCGCGCAGCCTGTAGCGCGCACGCGATGCACCGAGGAACCGCCCCCTTTTCAAAAGACCAAGTGCCGGTTTTCAGCGCATGCGCAGGGCATGCAGAAAACCGGCAATTGGAGAGAGAATACGCGAGAGTACGCAGTGCGTACTCTCGCGCAGCGGGATGAATTTTTGGCCCTATGTCTCTTAATCTCTCCTGCTTTCTATCCTATCACTGACCTTCCCTTTTGTTCTTTCATCCCCTCCCCCTTTTCCCAGCCCTAAACTTGCTTTAAAATCTATTTCATTTCCTGCTTTTTTCCAGTTCTGACGAAAGGTCACCTGAAATGTTAACTCTGTTTCTCTCTCCACGGATGCTGCCTGGCCTGCTGAGTTTTTCAAGCGTTTTCTGTTGTTATTTCGGATTTCCAGCATCTGCAGTATTTTGCTAACATAATATAACTGACTGTTACATTGCTGCTTAGCAGCTTTCCAAAATTGATGACTTCCCCAGGGAATACACATTAAATGGTAGGACACTGAGAAGTGCAGAAATTCAGAGGGGTCTTGGAGTGCATGTCCACAGATCCCTGAAGGTAGCAGGCCAGGTAGATAAGGTGGTTAAGAAGGCACTCGGAATGCTTGCCTTTATTAGCCGTGGCATAGAATACAAGAGCAGGGGGGGTTATGCTTCAACTGTATAAAACGCTAGTTAGGCCTCAGCTAGAGTACTGCGTGCAGTTCTGGTCATCACATTACAGGAAAGATGTGATTGCACGAGAGAGGGTACAGAGGAGATTAACAAGGATGTTGCCGGGAGTAGAGAATCTTAGCAATGAGGGAAGATTGGATAGGCTGGGTCTGTTTTCCTTGTAACAGAGGAGGCTGAGGGGAGACCTTATTGAGGTGTATAAAATTATGAGGGGCCTAGATAAAGTGGATAGAAAGGACCTATTTCCCTTAGCAGAGGGGTCAAAAACCAGGGGTCACAGATTTAAAGTAATTGGGGGAAGGTTTAGAGGGGATTTGAGGGGAAATTTCTTCACCCAGAGGGTTGTGGGGGTCTGGAACTCACTGCCTGAAAGGGTGGTAGAGGCAGGAACCCTAACCACATTTAAAAAGTACTTGGATGTGCACTTGGGATGCTGTAACCTGCAGGGCTATGGACCAAGAGCTGGGAAGTGGGATTAGGCTGGATAGCACTTTGTTGGCCGGCGCGGACACGATGGGCCGAAATGGCCTCCTTCCGTGCTGTAACTTTCTATGATTCAATGATTCTAAGATCTTCAGGGCCTATCGCATTGTCATGAGAATAATTGTGGGTTGGCTTCACCCTCCTTTTCTGCTTTCTGTTCTCTACCTCCACCTCCAGCCTCTCCTTCATCAAGCTAACTAAAAGGGGGAATCCCCACAAGGAAATCCATGCTGCTCTATGGCATCTCTTACTGTGGGTGGAGGGTGAAAATGTGCTGGAGTCCCTCACTCTGGCAGTTAGAAGAGCAGCTCAGCAGCTCCCCGGAGTAATAAAGCCCTGAAATAGGCAGCCACACCTCCATGGACCAGGTCTGCTCAAGACCCGGCTGCACCTCCTTTATCTGCGCGTAAGTTACATCATTACATAAATTTAAAACAGAAATAGACAGTTCCCTAGAAGTAAAGGGAATTAAGGGTTACGGGGAGCGGGCAGGAATTTGGACATGAGTCTAGGTTCGGATCGGTCATGGCCCTGTGGGTAGCGTAGCGGGCCCAGGGGCCGTGTAGCCTGATCCTGCTCCTATTTCGTGTGTCCAATTCTGTTAGGTTCAGGAGATGGTTCTGTGATAGTAGATTGGCGGTTAGGATCAGATCAGCCATGATCTTATTGAATGGCGGAGCAGGCTCGAGGGGCCAATTGGCCTACTCCTGCTCCTATTTCTTATGTTCTTATGTTCTTATGTGTTGTGTGGGCAGAGCTGACAGGGATTCTGATGCATCCAGCGCAATGCCTCTTATTTGCATGTGTGCATCAGTCAAGGAACTTCAGGTCAGAAAGCAGAGAGTAAGAGTAAAGGGTAGCTATTCACAGTGGCAGAAGGTGGGTCGTGGTGTTCCACAAGGATCAGTGCTGGGACCACTGCTGTTCACAATTTACATTAACAATTCAGACTTTGGAATCAAAAACACAATTTCTAAATTTGCGGATGACACCAAATTGGGGGGGATAGTCAATACTGAGGAGGACTGCAACAAATTACAGGAGGACATTAATAAACTTACAGAATGGGCAAATAATTGGTAAATGAAGTTCAACACAGATAAATGTGAGGTATTACATTTTGGTAGGAAGATTAGGGAGGTCACTTATCACTTGGAGGGTGCGAGTCTAGGTGGGGGTAGAGGAGCAAAGGGATCGCAGAGTACAAATACACAAATCACTAAAAGTTGCGACACAGGTTAGCAAACCAAGCACTAGGGTTTATTTCTAGAGGGATAGAGTTGAAAAGTAGGGAAGTTATGCTAAACCTGTATCGAACCTTGGTTAGACCACACTTGGAGTACTGCGTGCAGTTCTGGTCGCCATATAAAAAGGATATAGAGGCACTGGAGAGGGTGCAGAGAAGATTTACAAGGATGACACCAGAAATGTGAGGGTATACATATCAGGAAAGGATGAACAGGCTGGGTCTCTTTTCTCTTGAAAAAAGGCTGAGGGGTGACCTAATAGAGGTCTATAAAATTATGAAAAATTTTGATAGAGTGGATACAGAGAGAATGTTTCCATTTGTGGGGAAGAGCATAACTAGAGGCCATCAATATAAGATAGTCACCAAGAAATCCAATGGGGAATTCAGAAGAAACTTCTTTACCCAGAGAGTGGTGAGAATGTGGAACTCGCTACGACAGGGAGTGGTTGAGGCAAAAAGTATAGATGCATTTAAGGGGAAGCTAGACAAACATATGAGTGAGAAGGGAATAGAGGGTTATGCTGATAGATTTAGATGAGGAAAGACGGGAGGAGGCTCGAGTGGAGCAGAAATACCGGCATGGACTGGTTGGGCTGAATGGCCTGTTTCTGTGCCGTATATCCTATGGAATCCTATGTAAGGATCTGCCAGGGGATTCAGCCCCTCCCACCTGACCTGGAAATTTTGTTGGAAGAATAAATGGGTGAAATATCAGAGGGAATGGCCTCTGCCCAAAAATCCGACCCTGAAAATCTTACTACCCCAGCATTACACTCCTACCTCACCAAAGTCAACATGGGTTTTCAGAAAAGAGGGAAAAGATTTCAGCAAGGAAGTCACTGGGGGTTTGGAAGGGTGAATGCTGTAATTGTGCTGACTTTACTCTGACTCTTTAACTAACCGGGTTCCCAAGCTCTACCCTCTTACTGACTCTTCCTTCCTTCTAACAGTGGACACTTCCAATCATCATCCAGCCCCATGCATCGTTCTGCTGGTTATTCCATTGTGCATTGATCAATTCCCTTCAGATGTCATGCCCTCAGTGTTCACAACCCCCAGGCCTCTCACCGTGCAATGGCTGAATCGTTACATTTTCATCACCGCCACGCCTTGGAGCAAAGAACATCAGCTTTTTAGTTCTTCAAACATTTCTTCATTCCCCTCACAACTCTGACCAACAGCTACGTTTGCTGTAGCTTAAAACTTGTTCATGTACCAGTATTCCTGGCCTCACCATTTCTGATGTCAAACAGAACTCAAACACCTCCTCCTCCTCCTCCTCCTCCATCTCCACCTCCTCCATCTCCTCCTCCTCCTCCTCCACATCCTCCATCTCCTCCTCCTCCTCCTCCTCCTCCTCCATCTCCACCTCCTCCA
Source organism: Squalus acanthias (assembly GCA_030390025.1). Classification (NCBI taxonomy): domain Eukaryota; kingdom Metazoa; phylum Chordata; class Chondrichthyes; order Squaliformes; family Squalidae; genus Squalus; species Squalus acanthias. Next base: position 1,446 of record JASTWF010002521.1, on the reverse strand, counting down.
TCTCCTCCTCCTCCTCCTCCACATCCTCCATCTCCTCCTCCTCCTCCTCCTCCTCCTCCATCTCTACCTCCTCCATCTCCTCCTCCTCCTCCTCCTCCTCCTCCATCTCGACCTCCTCCATCTCCTCCTCCTCCTCCTCCACCTCCTCCATCTCCTCCTCCTCCTCCTCCTCCCCCTCCTCCTCCTCCTCCTCCTCCACCCTCCACCTCCTCCTCCTCCTCCTCCCCCCTCCTCCTCCTCCTCCTCCATCTCCACCTCCTCCTCCTCCTCCTCCTCCATCTCCACCTCCTCCATCTCCTCCTCCTCCTCCATCTCCTCCTCCTCCTCCTCCATCTCCACCTCCTCCTCCTCTTCCTCCTCCTCCTCCATCTCCACCTCCTCCATCTCCTCCTCCTCCTCCATCTCTTCCTCCTCCTCCTCCACCTCCTCCTCCTCCTCCTCCTCCTCCTCCACCTCCTCCTCCTCCTCCTCCTCCTACTCATCCTCCATCTCCACCTCCTCCACCTCCTCCTCCTCCTCCTCTTCCTCCTCCTCCTCCTCTATCTCCACCTCCTCCACCTCCTCCTCCTCCACCTCCTCCTCCTCCTCTTCCTCCTCCTCCATCTCCACCTCCTCCATCTCCTCCTCCTCCTCCTCCTCCACCTCCTCCTCCTCCTCCTCCTCCATATCCACCTCCTCCTCCTCCTCCTCCTCCTCCACCTCCTCCTCCTCCACCTCCTCCTCCACCTCCATCTCCTCCTCATCCTCCATCTCCTCCTCCTCCTCCACCTCCTCCTCCTCCTCCTCCATCTCCTCCTCCTCCTCCATCTCCACCTCCTCCACCTCCTCCTCCTCCACCTCCTCCTCCTCCTCCATCTCCTCCTCCTCCTCCAACTCCTCCTCCTCCTCCACCTCCTCCTCCTCCTCCATCTCCTCCTCCTCCTCTTCCTCCACCTCTTCCTCCATCTCCTCCTCCACCACCTCCTCCTCCTCCATCTCCTCCACAGCCTCCTCCTCCACCTCCTCCTCTTCCTCCTCCACCTCCTCCTCCACCTCCTCCTCCTCCTCCTCCTCCTCCACCTCCTCCTCCTCCTCCACCTCCTCCCCCTCCCCCTCCCCCTCCTCCTCCTCCTCCACCTCCTCCTCCTCCTCCATCTCCAACTCCTCCTCCTCCTCCTCCTCCACCTCCTCCTCCTCCACCTCCTCCTCCTCCATCTCCTCCTCCTCCATCTCCTCCTCCTCCTCCATCTCCTACTCCTCCTCCATCTCCTCCTCCTCCTCCTCCTCCACCTCTTCCTCCATCTCCTCCTCCTCCACCACCTCCTCCTCCTCCATCTCCTCCACCGACTCCACCTCCTCCTCCTCCTCCTCCTCCCCCTCCTCCTCCACCTCCTCCTCCTCCTCCACCTCCTCCTCCACCTCCTCCTCCACCTCCTCCTCCTCCTCCTCATCCACCTCCTCCTCCTC
>JASTWF010002520.1:0-23825 GCA_030390025.1 Squalus acanthias | reverse complement strand
TTAGTGTGTCACACAGTAGGTGATCGTACAGGAGATTCCTGAACTAACTTAGTGTGTCACAGAGTAGGTGATCGTACAGGAGATTGTTGAACGAACTTAGTGTGTCACAGAGTAGGTGATAGTACAGGAGATTGGTGAACTAACTTAGTGTGTCACAGAGTAGGTGATAGTACAGGAGATTGGTGAACTAACTTAGTGTATCACAGAGTAGGTGATAGTACAGGAGATTGGTGAACTAACTTAGTGTATCACAGAGTAGGTGATAGTACAGGAGATTGGTGAACTAACTTTGTGTCGCAGAGTAGGTGATAGTACAGGAGATTGGTGAACTAACTTAGTGTGTCACAGAGCAGGTGTTAGTACAGGAGATTCCTCAAATAACATAGTGTGTCACAGAGTAGGTGATAGTACAGGAGATTGGTGAACTAACTTAGTGTGTCACAGAGTAGGTGATAGCACAAGAGATTGGTGAACTAACTTAGTGTGTCACAGAGTAGGTGTTAGTACAGGAGATTCCTGAACTAACTTAGTGTGTCACAGATTAGGTGACAGTACAGGAGATTGGTGAACTAATTTAGTGTGTCACAGATTAGTTGTTAGTACAGGAGATTCCTGAACTAACTTCGTGTGTCACAGAGCAAGTGTTAGTACAGGAGATTCCTGAACTAACTTAGTGTGTCACAGAGTAGTTGTTAGTACAGGAGATTCCTGAACTAACTTAGTGTGTCACAGAGTAGGTGTTAGTACAGGAGATTCCTGAACTAACTGAGTGTGTCACAGAGTAGGTGTTAGTACAAGAGATTCCTGAACTAACTTAGTGTGTCACAGATTAGGTGTTAGTACAGGAGATTGGTGAACTAACTTAGTGTGTCACAGAGTAGGTGACAGTACAGGAGATTGGTGAACTAACTTAGTCTGTCACAGAGTAGGTGATAGTACAGGAGATTGGTGAACTAGCTTAGTGTGTCACAGAGTAGGTGTTAGTACAGGAGATTCCTGAACTAACTAAGTGTGTCACAGAGTAGGTGTTAGTACAGGAGATTCCTGAACTAACTTAGTGTGTCACAGAGTCGGTGATAGTACAGGAGATTGGTGAACTAACTTAGTGTGTCACAGAGTAGGTGTTAGTACAGGAGATTCCTGAACTAACTTAGTGTGTCACAGAGTAGGTGATAGTACAGGAGATTGGTGAACTAGCTTAGTGTGTCACAGAGTAGGTGATAGTGCAAGAGATTCCTGAACTAACTTAGTGTGTCACAGAGTAGGTGTTAATACAGGAGATTCCTGAACTAACTTCGTGTGTCACAGAGCAAGTGTTAGTACAGGAGATTCCTGAACTAACTTAGTGTGTCACAGAGTAGGTGTTAGTACAGGAGATTCCTGAACTAACTTAGTATGTCACAGAGTAGGTGATAGTACAGGAGATTGGTGAACTAACTCAGTGTGTCACAGAGTAGGTGTTAGTACAGGAGATTGGTGAACTAACTCAGTGTGTCACAGAGTAGGTGTTAGTACAGGAGATTTATGAACTAACTTAGTTTATCACAGAGTAGGTGTTAGTACAGGAGATTGGTGAACTAACTTAGTGTGTCACAGAGTAGGTGATTGTACAGGAGATTGGTGAACTAACTTAGTGTGTCACAGAGTAGGTGATAGTACAGGAGATTGGTGAACTAACTTAGTGTGTCACAGAGTAGGTGATAGTACAGGAGATTGGTGAACTAACTTAGTCTGTCACAGAGTAGGTGGTAGTACAGGAGATTCATGAAATCACTTAGTGTGTCACAGAGAATGTGATAGTACAGGAGATTTATGAACTAACTTAGTGTATCACAGAGTAGGTGATAGTACAGGAGATTGGTGAACTAACTTAGTGTGTCACAGAGTAGGTGATAGTGCAGGAGATTGGTGAACTAACTTATTGTGTCACAGAGTAGGTGATAGTACAGGAGATTGGTGAACTAACTTAGTGTGTCACAGAGTACGTGTTAGTACAGGAGATTGGTGAACTAACTTAGTGTGTCACAGAGTAGTTGTTAGTACAGGAGATTCCTGAACTAACTTAGTGTGTCACAGAGTAGGTGTTGGTACAGGAGATTCCTGAACTACCTTAATGTGTCACAGATTAGGTGTTAGTACAGGAGATTGGTGAACTAACTTAGCGTGTCACAGAGTAGTTGTTAGTGCAGGAGATACCTGAACTAACTTCGTGTGTCACAGAGCAAGTGTTAGTACAGGAGATTCCTGAACTAACTTAGTGTGTCACAGAGTAGTTGTTAGTACAGGAGATTGGTGAACTAGCTTAGTGTGTCACAGAGTAGTTGTTAGTACAGGAGATTGGTGAACTAGCTTAGTGTGTCACAGAGTAGTTGTTAGTACAGGCGATTCCTGAACTAACTTAGTGTGTCACAGAGTAGGTGTTAGTACAGGAGATTTATGAACTAACTTAGTGTATCACAGAGTAGGTGATAGTACAGGAGATTGGTGAACTAACTTAGTGTGTCACAGAGTAGGTGATAGTGCAGGAGATTGGTGAACTAACTTATTGTGTCACAGAGTAGGTGATAGTACAGGAGATTGGTGAACTAACTTAGTGTGTCACAGAGTACGTGTTAGTACATGAGATTGGTGAACTAACTTAGTGTGTCACAGAGTAGTTGTTAGTACAGGAGATTCCTGAACTAACTTAGTGTGTCACAGAGTAGGTGTTGGTACAGGAGATTCCTGAACTACCTTAATGTGTCACAGATTAGGTGTTAGTACAGGAGATTGGTGAACTAACTTAGCGTGTCACAGAGTAGTTGTTAGTGCAGGAGATACCTGAACTAACTTCGTGTGTCACAGAGCAAGTGTTAGTACAGGAGATTCCTGAACTAACTTAGTGTGTCACAGAGTAGTTGTTAGTACAGGAGATTGGTGAACTAGCTTAGTGTGTCACAGAGTAGTTGTTAGTACAGGCGATTCCTGAACTAACTTAGTGTGTCACAGAGTAGGTGTTAGTACAGGAGATTCCTGAACTAACTTAGTGTGTCACAGAGTCGGTGTTAGTACAGGAAATTGGTGAACTAATTTAGTGTGTCACAGAGTAGGTGATAGTACAGGAGATTGGTGAACTGACTTAGTGTGTTACAGAGTTGGTGTTAGTACAGGAGATTGGTAAACTATCTTAGTGTGTCACAGAGTAGGTGATAGTACAGGAGATTGGTGAACTAACTTCGGGTGTCACAGAGTTGGTGATAGTACAGGAAATTGGTGAACTAACTTAGTGTGTCACAGAGCAAGTGTTAGTACAGGAGATTCCTGAACTAACTTAGTGTGTCACAGAGTAGGTGTTAGTACAGCAGATTCCTGAACTAACTTCGTGTGTCACACAGCAAGTGTTAGTACAGGAGATTCCTGAACTAACTTGGTATGTCACAGAGTAGGTGATAGTACAGGAGATTGGTGAACTAACTCAGTGTGTCACAGAGTAGGTGATAGTACAGGAGATTGGTGAACTAACTTAGTGTGTCACAGAGTAGGTGTTAGTACAGGAGATTCCTGAACTAACTTCGTGTGTCACAGAGCAAGTGTTAGGACAGGAGATTCCTGAACTAACTTAGTGTGTCACAGAGTAGGTGTTAGTACAGTAGATTCCTGAACTAACTTCGTGTGTCACACAGCAAGTGTTAGTACAGGAGATTCCTGAACTAACTTAGTATGTCACAGAGTAGGTGATAGTACAGGAGATTGGTGAACTAACTCAGTGTGTCACAGAGTAGGTGTTAGTACAGGAGATTGGTGAACTAACTCAATGTGTCACAGAGTAGGTGTTAGTACAGGAGATTGGTGAACTAACTTACTGTGTCACAGTGTAGGTGATAGTACAGGAGATTGGTGAACTAACTTAGTGTGTCACAGAGTAGGTGATAGTACAGGAGATTGGTGAACTAACTTAGTCTGTCACAGAGTAGGTGATAGTACAGGAGATTCATGAACTAACTGAGTGTGTCACAGAGTAGGTGTTAGTACAGGAGATTCCTGAACTAACTTATTGTGTCACAGAGTAGGTGATAGTGCAGGAGATTGGTGAACTAGCTTAGTGTGTCACAGAGTAGGTGTTAGTACAGGAGATTCATGAATTAACTGAGTGTGTCACAGAGTAGGTGTTAGTACAGGAGATTCCTGAACTAACTTATTGTGTCACAGAGTAGGTGATAGTGCAGGAGATTGGTGAACTAGCTTAGTGTGTCACAGAGTAGGTGATAGTACAGGAGATTGGTGAACTAGCTTAGTGTGTCACAGAGTAGGTGATAGTGCAAGAGATTCCTGAACTAACTTAGTGTGTCACAGAGTAGGTGTTAATACAGGAGATTCCTGAACTAACTTCGTGTGTCACAGAGCAAGTGTTAGTACAGGAGATTCCTGAACTAACTTAGTGTGTCACAGAGTAGGTGTTAGTACAGGAGATTCCTGAACTAACTTAGTATGTCACAGAGTAGGTGATAGTACAGGAGATTGGTGAACTAACTCAGTGTGTCACAGAGTAGGTGTTAGTACAGGAGATTGGTGAACTAACTCAGTGTGTCACAGAGTAGGTGTTAGTACAGGAGATTTATGAACTAACTTAGTTTATCACAGAGTAGGTGTTAGTACAGGAGATTGGTGAACTAACTTAGTGTGTCACAGAGTAGGTGATTGTACAGGAGATTGGTGAACTAACTTAGTGTGTCACAGAGTAGGTGATAGTACAGGAGATTGGTGAACTAACTTAGTGTGTCACAGAGTAGGTGATAGTACAGGAGATTGGTGAACTAACTTAGTCTGTCACAGAGTAGGTGGTAGTACAGGAGATTCATGAAATCACTTAGTGTGTCACAGAGAATGTGATAGTACAGGAGATTTATGAACTAACTTAGTGTATCACAGAGTAGGTGATAGTACAGGAGATTGGTGAACTAACTTAGTGTGTCACAGAGTAGGTGATAGTGCAGGAGATTGGTGAACTAACTTATTGTGTCACAGAGTAGGTGATAGTACAGGAGATTGGTGAACTAACTTAGTGTGTCACAGAGTACGTGTTAGTACAGGAGATTGGTGAACTAACTTAGTGTGTCACAGAGTAGTTGTTAGTACAGGAGATTCCTGAACTAACTTAGTGTGTCACAGAGTAGGTGTTGGTACAGGAGATTCCTGAACTACCTTAATGTGTCACAGATTAGGTGTTAGTACAGGAGATTGGTGAACTAACTTAGCGTGTCACAGAGTAGTTGTTAGTGCAGGAGATACCTGAACTAACTTCGTGTGTCACAGAGCAAGTGTTAGTACAGGAGATTCCTGAACTAACTTAGTGTGTCACAGAGTCGGTGTTAGTACAGGAAATTGGTGAACTAATTTAGTGTCTCACAGAGTAGGTGATAGTACAGGAGATTGGTGAACTAACTTAGTCTGTCACAGAGTAGGTGTTAGTACAGGAGATTCATGAAATCACTTAGTGTGTCACAGTGTAGGTGTTAGTACAGGAGATTCCTGAACTAAATTAGTTTGTCAAGGAGTAGGTGATAGTACAGCAGATTCCTGAACTAACTTAATGTGTCACAGAGCAGGTGATTGTACAGGAGATTGGTGAACTAACTTAGTGTGTCACAGAGCAGGTGATGGTACAGGAGATTGGTGAACTAACTTAGTGTGTCACAGAGTAGGTGTTAGTACAGGAGATTGGTGAACTAACTTAGTGTGTCACAGAGTAGGTGATTGTACAGGAGATTGGTGAACTAACTTAGTGTGTCACAGAGTAGGTGTTAGTACAAGAGATTCCTGAACTAACTAAGTGTGTCACAGAGTAGGTGTTAGTACAGGAGATTGGTGAACTAGCTTAGTGTGTCACAGAGTAGGTGATAGTACAAGAGATTCCTGAACTAAATTCGTGTGTCACAGAGTAGGTGTTAGTACAGGAGATTCCTGAACTAACTTAGTGTGTCACAGAGTCGGTGATCGTACAGGAGATTCCTGAACTAACTTAGTGTGTCACAGAGTCGGTGATCGTACAGGAGATTCCTGAACTAACTTAGTGTATCACAGAGTAGGTGATAGTACAGGAGATTGGTGAACTAACTTAGTGTGTCACAGAGTAGGTGTTAGTACAGGAGATTGGTGAACTATCTTAGTGTGTCACAGAGTAGGTGATAGTACAGGAGATTGGTGAACTAACTTCGAGTGTCACAGAGTTGGTGATAGTACAGGAAATTGGTGAACTAACTTGGTGTGTCACAGAGTAGGTGTTAGTGCAGGAGATTGGTGAACTAACTTATTGTGTCACAGAGTAGGTGATAGTACAGGAGATTGGTGAACTAACTTAGTGTGTCACAGAGTACGTGTTAGTACACGAGATTGGTGAACTAACTTAGTGTGTCACAGAGTAATTGTTAGTACAGGAGATTCCTGAACTAACTTAGTGTGTCACAGAGTAGGTGTTGGTACAGGAGATTCCTGAACTACCTTAATGTGTCACAGATTAGGTGTTAGTACAGGAGATTGGTGAACTAACTTAGTGTGTCACAGAGTAGTTGTTAGTACAGGCGATTCCTGAACTAACTTAGTGTGTCACAGAGTCGGTGTTAGTACAGGAAATTGGTGAACTAATTTAGTGTCTCACAGAGTAGGTGATAGTACAGGAGATTGGTGAACTAACTTAGTCTGTCACAGAGTAGGTGTTAGTACAGGAGATTCATGAAATCACTTAGTGTGTCACAGTGTAGGTGTTAGTACAGGAGATTCCTGAACTAAATTAGTTTGTCAAAGAGTAGGTGATAGTACAGCAGATTCCTGAACTAACTTAGTGTGTCACAGAGTAGGTGATAGTGCAGGAGATACCTGAACTAACTTCGTGTGTCACAGAGCAAGTGTTAGTACAGGAGATTCCTGAACTAGCTTAGTGTGTCACAGAGTAGTTGTTAGTACAGGCGATTCCTGAACTAACTTAGTGTGTCACAGAGTAGGTGTTAGTACAGGAGATTCCTGAACTAACTTAGTGTGTCACAGAGTCGGTGTTAGTACAGGAAATTGGTGAACTAATTTAGTGTGTCACAGAGTAGGTGATAGTACAGGAGATTGGTGAACTGACTTAGTGTGTTACAGAGTTGGTGTTAGTACAGGAGATTGGTAAACTATCTTAGTGTGTCACAGAGTAGGTGATAGTACAGGAGATTGGTGAACTAACTTCGGGTGTCACAGAGTTGGTGATAGTACAGGAAATTGGTGAACTAACTTAGTGTGTCACAGAGCAAGTGTTAGTACAGGAGATTCCTGAACTAACTTAGTGTGTCACAGAGTAGGTGTTAGTACAGGAGATTCCTGAACTAACTTCGTGTGTCACACAGCAAGTGTTAGTACAGGAGATTCCTGAACTAACTTGGTATGTCACAGAGTAGGTGATAGTACAGGAGATTGGTGAACTAACTCAGTGTGTCACAGAGTAGGTGATAGTACAGGAGATTGGTGAACTAACTTAGTGTGTCACAGAGTAGGTGTTAGTACAGGAGATTCCTGAACTAACTTCGTGTGTCACAGAGCAAGTGTTAGTACAGGAGATTCCTGAACTAACTTAGTGTGTCACAGAGTAGGTGTTAGTACAGTAGATTCCTGAACTAACTTCGTGTGTCACACAGCAAGTGTTAGTACAGGAGATTCCTGAACTAACTTAGTATGTCACAGAGTAGGTGATAGTACAGGAGATTGGTGAACTAACTCAGTGTGTCACAGAGTAGGTGTTAGTACAGGAGATTGGTGAACTAACTCAATGTGTCACAGAGTAGGTGTTAGTACAGGAGATTGGTGAACTAACTTACTGTGTCACAGTGTAGGTGATAGTACAGGAGATTGGTGAACTAACTTAGTGTGTCACAGAGTAGGTGATAGTACAGGAGATTGGTGAACTAACTTAGTCTGTCACAGAGTAGGTGATAGTACAGGAGATTCATGAACTAACTGAGTGTGTCACAGAGTAGGTGTTAGTACAGGAGATTCCTGAACTAACTTAGTGTGTCACAGAGTAGGTGATAGTGCAGGAGATTGGTGAACTAGCTTAGTGTGTCACAGAGTAGTTGTTAGTACAGGGGATTCCTGAACTAACTTAGTGTGTCACAGAGTAGGTGTTATTACAGGAGATTCCTGAACTAACTTAGTGTGTCACAGATTAGGTGTTAGTACAGGAGATTGGTGAACTAACTTAGTGTGTCACAGAGTAGTTGTTAGTGCAGGAGATTCCTGAACTAACTTAGTGTGTCACAGAGTAGGTGTTGGTACAGGAGATTCCTGAACTAACTTAATGTGTCACAGATTAGGTGTAAGTACAGGAGATTGGTGAACTAACTCAGTGTGTCACAGAGTAGTTGTTAGTGCAGGAGATACCTGAACTAACTTCGTGTGTCACAGAGCAAGTGTTAGTACAGGAGATTCCTGAACTAACTTAGTGTGTCACAGAGTAGTTGTTAGTACAGGAGATTGGTGAACTAACTTAGTGAGTCACAGAGCAGGTGATAGTACAGGAGATTGGTGAACTAACTTAGTGAGTCACAGAGCAGGTGTTAGTACAAGAGATTGGTGCACTAGCTTAGTGTGTCACAGAGTAGTTGTTAGTACAGGAGATTCCTGAACTAACTTAGTGTGTCACAGAGTCGGTGTTAGTACAGGAAATTGGTGAACTAATTTAGTGTCTCACAGAGTAGGTGATAGTACAGGAGATTGGTGAACTAACTTAGTCTGTCACAGAGTAGGTGTTAGTACAGGAGATTCATGAAATCACTTAGTGTGTCACAGTGTAGGTGTTAGTACAGGAGATTCCTGAACTAAATTAGTTTGTCAAAGAGTAGGTGATAGTACAGCAGATTCCTGAACTAACTTAGTGTGTCACAGAGCAGGTGATTGTACAGGAGATTGGTGAACTAACTTAGTGTGTCACAGAGCAGGTGATGGTACAGGAGATTGGTGAACTAACTTAGTGTGTCACAGAGTAGGTGTTAGTACAGGAGATTGGTGAACTAACTTAGTGTGTCACAGAGTAGGTGATTGTACAGGAGATTGGTGAACTAACTTAGTGTGTCACAGAGTAGGTGTTAGTACAAGAGATTCCTGAACTAACTAAGTGTGTCACAGAGTAGGTGTTAGTACAGGAGATTGGTGAACTAGCTTAGTGTGTCACAGAGTAGGTGATAGTACAAGAGATTCCTGAACTAAATTCGTGTGTCACAGAGTAGGTGTTGGTACAGGAGATTGTTGAACAAACTTAGTGTGTCACAGAGTAGGTGTTAGTACAGGAGATTCCTGAACTAACTTAGTGTGTCACAGATTAGGTGACAGTACAGGAGATTGGTGAACTAACTTAGTGTGTCACAGATTAGTTGTTTGTACAGGAGATTCCTGAACTAACTTAGTGTGTCACAGAGTAGGTGTTAGTACAGGAGATTCCTGAACTAACTTAGTATGTCACAGAGTAGGTGATTGTACAGGAGATTGGTGAACTAACTCAGTGTGTCACAGAGTCGGTGTTAGTACAGGAGATTGGTGAACTAACTCAGTGTGTCACAGAGTCGGTGTTCGTACAGGAGATTGGTGAACTAACTTAGTGTGTCACAGAGTAGGTGATAGTACAGGAGATTGGTGAACTAACTTAGTGTGTCACAGCGTAGGTGATAGTACAGGAGATTCCTGAACTAACTCAGTGTGTCACAGAGTTCGTGTTAGTTCAGGAGATTCCTGAACTAACTTAGTGTGTCACAGAGTAGGTGTTAGTACAGGAGATTGGTGAACTAACTTAGTGTGTCAAAGAGTCGGTGTTAGTACAGGAGATTCCTGAACTAACTTAGTGTGTCACACAGTAGGTGATCGTACAGGAGATTCCTGAACTAACTTAGTGTGTCACAGAGTAGGTGATCGTACAGGAGATTGTTGAACGAACTTAGTGTGTCACAGAGTAGGTGATAGTACAGGAGATTGGTGAACTAACTTAGTGTGTCACAGAGTAGGTGATAGTACAGGAGATTGGTGAACTAACTTAGTGTATCACAGAGTAGGTGATAGTACAGGAGATTGGTGAACTAACTTAGTGTATCACAGAGTAGGTGATAGTACAGGAGATTGGTGAACTAACTTTGTGTCGCAGAGTAGGTGATAGTACAGGAGATTGGTGAACTAACTTAGTGTGTCACAGAGTAGGTGTTAGTACAGGAGATTCCTCAAATAACACAGTGTGTCACAGAGTAGGTGATAGTACAGGAGATTGGTGAACTAACTTAGTGTGTCACAGAGTAGGTGATAGCACAAGAGATTGGTGAACTAACTTAGTGTGTCACAGAGTAGGTGTTAGTACAGGAGATTCCTGAACTAACTTAGTGTGTCACAGAGTAGGTGATAGTACAGGAGATTGGTGAACTAACTTAGTGTGTCACAGAGTAGGTGTTAGTATAGCAGATTGGTGAACTAACTTAGTGTGTTACAGAGTTGGTGTTAGTTCAGGAGATTGGTGAACTATCTTAGTGTGTCACAGAGTCGGTGATAGTACAGGAGATTGGTGAACTAACTTCGGGTGTCACAGAGTTGGTGATAGTACAGGAAATTGGTGAACTAACTTAGTGTGTCACAGAGTAGGTGTTAGTGCAGGAGATTGGTGAACTAATTTATTGTGTCACAGAGTAGGTGATAGTACAGGAGATTCGTGAACGAATTTAGTGTGTCACAGAGTAGGTGATAGTACAGGAGATTGGTGAACTAACTTAGTGTATCACAGAGTAGGTGATAGTACAGGAGATTGGTGAACTAACTTAGTGTGTCACAGAGTAGGTGTTAGTACAGGAGATTGGTGAACTAACTTAGTGTGTCACAGAGTAGTTGTTAGTGCAGGAGATACCAGAACTAACTTCGTGTGTCACAGAGTAGTTGTTAGTACAGGGGATTCCTGAACTAACTTAGTGTGTCACAGAGTAGGTGTTAGTACAGGAGATTCCTGAACTAATTTAGTGTGTCACAGATTAGGTGACAGTACAGGAGATTGGTGAACTAACTTAGTGTGTCACAGATTAGTTGTTAGTACAGGAGATTCCTGAACTAACTTCGTGTGTCACAGAGCAAGTGTTAGTACAGGAGATTCCTGAACTAACTTAGTGTGTCACAGAGTAGTTGTTAGTACAGGAGATTCCTGAACTAACTTAGTGTGTCACAGAGTAGGTGTTAGTACAGGAGATTCCTGAACTAACTGAGTGTGTCACAGAGTAGGTGTTAGTACAGGAGATTCCTGAACTAACTTAGTGTGTCACAGAGTAGGTGATAGTACAGGAGATTGGTGAACTAACTTAGTCTGTCACAGAGTAGGTGATAGTACAGGAGATTGGTGAACTAGCTTAGTGTGTCACAGAGTAGGTGTTAGTACAGGAGATTCCTGAACTAACTAAGTGTGTCACAGAGTAGGTGTTAGTACAGGAGATTCCTGAACTAACTTAGTGTGTCACAGAGTCGGTGATAGTACAGGAGATTGGTGAACTAACTTAGTGTGTCACAGAGTAGGTGTTAGTACAGGAGATTCCTGAACTAACTTAGTGTGTCACAGAGTAGGTGATAGTACAGGAGATTGGTGAACTAGCTTAGTGTGTCACAGAGTAGGTGATAGTGCAAGAGATTCCTGAACTAACTTAGTGTGTCACAGAGTAGGTGTTAATACAGGAGATTCCTGAACTAACTTCGTGTGTCACAGAGCAAGTGTTAGTACAGGAGATTCCTGAACTAACTCAGTGTGTCACAGAGTAGGTGTTAGTACAGGAGATTGGTGAACTAACTCAGTGTGTCACAGAGTAGGTGTTAGTACAGGAGATTTATGAACTAACTTAGTTTATCACAGAGTAGGTGTTAGTACAGGAGATTGGTGAACTAACTTAGTGTGTCACAGAGTAGGTGATTGTACAGGAGATTGGTGAACTAACTTAGTGTGTCACAGAGTAGGTGATTGTACAGGAGATTGGTGAACTAACTTAGTGTGTCACAGAGTAGGTGATAGTACAGGAGATTGGTGAACTAACTTAGTCTGTCACAGAGTAGGTGGTAGTACAGGAGATTCATGAAATCACTTAGTGTGTCACAGAGAATGTGATAGTACAGGAGATTTATGAACTAACTTAGTGTATCACAGAGTAGGTGATAGTACAGGAGATTGGTGAACTAACTTAGTGTGTCACAGAGTAGGTGATAGTACAGGAGATTCCTGAACTAACTTAGTGTGTCAAAGAGTAGGTGATAGTGCAGGAGATTGGTGAACTAGCTTAGTGTGTCACAGAGTAGTTGTTAGTACAGGGGATTCCTGAACTAACTTAGTGTGTCACAGAGTAGGTGATAGTACAGGAGATTGGTGAACTAACTTAGTGTGTCACAGAGTAGGTGTTAGTGCAGGAGATTCCTGAACTAACTTAGTCTGTCACAGATTAGGTGATAGTACAGGAGATTGGTGAACTAACTTAGTGTGTCACAGATTAGGTGACAGTACAGGAGATTGGTGAACTAACTTAGTGTGTCACAGAGTAGGTGTTAGTACAGGAGATTCCTGAACTAACTTAGTGTGTCACAGAGTATGTGATAGTGCAGGAGATTGGTGAACTAGCTTAGTGTGTCACAGAGTAGTTGTTAGTACAGGGGATTCCTGAACTAACTTAGTGTGTCACAGATTAGGTGACAGTACAGGAGATTGGTGAACTAACTTAGTGTGTCACAGATTAGTTGTTAGTACAGGAGATTCCTGAACTAACTTCGTGTGTCACAGAGCAAGTGTTAGTGCAGGAGATTCCTGAACTAACTTAGTGTGTCACAGAGTAGTTGTTAGTACAGGAGATTCCTGAACTAACTTAGTGTGTCACAGAGTAGGTGTTGGTACAGGAGATTCCTGAACTAACTTAGTGTGTCACAGAGTAGGTGTTAGTACAAGAGATTGGTGAACTAACTTAGTGTGTCACAGAGTAGGTGTTAGTACAGGAGATTCCTGAACTAACTTAGTATGTCACAGAGTAGGTGATAGTACAGGAGATTGGTGAACTAACTCAGTGTGTCACAGGAGTTAGTACAGGAGATTGGTGAACTAACTCAGTGTGTCACAGAGTAGGTGTTAGTACAGGAGATTGGTGAACTAACTTAGTGTGTCACAGAGTAGGTGTTAGTACAGGAGATTCCTGAACTAACTTAGTGTGTCACAGAGTAGTTGTTAGTACAGGAGATTGGTGAACTAGCTTGGTGTGTCACAGAGTAGTTGTTAGTACAGGCGATTCCTGAACTAACTTAGTGTGTCACAGAGTAGGTGTTAGTACAGGAGATTCCTGAACTAACTTCGTGTGTCACAGAGTCGGTGTTATTACAGGAAATTGGTGAACTAATTTAGTATGTCACAGAGTAGGTGATAGTACAGGAGATTGGTGAACTAACTTCGGGTGTCACAGAGTTGGTGATAGTACAGGAAATTGGTGAACTAACTTAGTGTGTCACAGAGCAAGTGTTAGTACAGGAGATTCCTGAACTAACTTAGTGTGTCACAGAGCAAGTGTTAGTACAGGAGATTCCTGAACTAACTTAGTGTGTCACAGAGTAGGTGTTAGTACAGTAGATTCCTGAACTAACTTTGTGTGTCACACAGCAAGTGTTAGTACAGGAGATTCCTGAACTAACTTAGTATGTCACAGAGTAGGTGATAGTACAGGAGATTGGTGAACTAACTCAGTGTGTCACAGAGTAGGTGTTAGTACAGGAGATTGGTGAACTAACTCAATGTGTCACAGAGTAGGTGTTAGTACAGGAGATTGGTGAACTAACTTACTGTGTCACAGTGTAGGTGATAGTACAGGAGATTGGTGAACTAACTTAGTGTGTCACAGAGTAGGTGATAGTACAGGAGATTGGTGAACTAACTGAGTCTGTCACAGAGTAGGTGATAGTACAGGAGATTCATGAACTAACTGAGTGTGTCACAGAGTAGGTGTTAGTACAGGAGATTCCTGAACTAACTTAGTGTGTCACAGAGTAGGTGATAGTGCAGGAGATTGGTGAACTAGCTTAGTGTGTCACAGAGTAGTTGTTAGTACAGGGGATTCCTGAACTAACTTAGTGTGTCACAGAGTAGGTGTTGGTACAGGAGATTCCTGAACTAACTTAATGTGTCACAGATTAGGTGTTAGTACAGGAGATTGGTGAACTAACTTAGTGTGTCACAGAGTAGTTGTTAGTGCAGGAGATACCTGAACTAACTTCGTGTGTCACAGAGCAAGTGTTAGTACAGGAGATTCCTGAACTAACTTAGTGTGTCACAGAGTAGTTGTTAGTACAGGAGATTGGTGAACTAGCTTAGTGTGTCACAGAGTAGTTGTTAGTACAGGCGATTCCTGAACTAACTTAGTGTGTCACAGAGTAGGTGTTAGTACAGGAGATTCCTGAACTAACTTAGTGTGTCACAGAGTCGGTGTTAGTACAGGAAATTGGTGAACTAATTTAGTGTCTCACAGAGTAGGTGATAGTACAGGAGATTGGTGAACTAACTTAGTCTGTCACAGAGTAGGTGTTAGTACAGGAGATTCATGAAATCACTTAGTGTGTCACAGTGTAGGTGTTAGTACAGGAGATTCCTGAACTAAATTAGTTTGTCAAAGAGTAGGTGATAGTACAGCAGATTCCTGAACTAACTTAGTGTGTCACAGAGCAGGTGATTGTACAGGAGATTGGTGAACTAACTTAGTGTGTCACAGAGCAGGTGATGGTACAGGAGATTGGTGAACTAACTTAGTGTGTCACAGAGTAGGTGTTAGTACAGGAGATTGGTGAACTAACTTAGTGTGTCACAGAGTAGGTGATTGTACAGGAGATTGGTGAACTAACTTAGTGTGTCACAGAGTAGGTGTTAGTACAGGAGATTCCTGAACTAACTTAGTGTGTCACAGATTAGGTGACAGTACAGGAGATTGGTGAACTAACTTAGTGTGTCACAGATTAGTTGTTTGTACAGGAGATTCCTGAACTAACTTAGTGTGTCACAGAGTAGGTGTTAGTACAGGAGATTCCTGAACTAACTTAGTGTGTCACAGAGTAGGTGTTAGTACAGGAGATTCCTGAACTAACTTAGTATGTCACAGAGTAGGTGTTAGTACAGGAGATTGGAGAACTAACTTAGTGTGTCACAGAGTCGGTGTTAGTACAGGAGATTGGTGAACTAACTTAGTGTGTCACAGAGTAGGTGTTCGTACAGGAGATTGGTGAACTAACTTAGTGTGTCACAGAGTAGGTGATAGTACAGGAGATTGGTGAACTAATTTAGTGTATCACAGAGTAGGTGATAGTACAGGATATTGGTGAACTAACTTAGTGTGTCACAGAGTAGGTGATAGTACAGGAGATTGGTGAACTAATTTAGTGTATCACAGAGTAGGTGATAGTACAGGAGATTGGTGAACTAACTTAGTGTATCACAGAGTAGGTGATAGTACAGGAGATTGGTGAACTAACTTTGTGTCGCAGAGTAGGTGATAGTACAGGAGATTGGTGAACTAACTTAGTGTGTCACAGAGCAGGTGTTAGTACAGGAGATTCCTCAAATAACACAGTGTGTCACAGAGTAGGTGATAGTACAGGAGATTGGTGAACTAACTTAGTGTGTCACAGAGTAGGTGATAGTACAAGAGATTGGTGAACCAACTTAGTGTGTCACAGAGTAGGTGTCAGTACAGGAGATTCCTGAACTAACTTAGTGTGTCACAGAGTAGGTGATAGTACAGGAGATTGGTGAACTAACTTAGTGTGTCACAGAGTAGGTGTTAGTATAGCAGATTGGTGAACTAACTTAGTGTGTTACAGAGTTGGTGTTAGTTCAGGAGATTGGTGAACTATCTTAGTGTGTCACAGAGTAGGTGATAGTACAGGAGATTGGTGAACTAACTTCGGGTGTCACAGAGTTGGTGATAGTACAGGAAATTGGTGAACTAACTTAGTGTGTCACAGAGTCGGTGTTAGTGCAGGAGATTGGTGAACTAATTTATTGTGTCACAGAGTAGGTGATAGTACAGGAGATTCGTGAACTAATTTAGTGTGTCACAGAGTAGGTGATAGTACAGGAGATTGGTGAACTAACTTAGTGTATCACAGAGTAGGTGATAGTACAGGAGATTGGTGAACTAACTTAGTGTGTCACAGAGTAGGTGATAGTATAGGACATTGGTGAACTAACTTAGTGTGTCACAGAGTAGGTGATAGTACAGGAGATTGGTGAACTAACTTAGTGTGTCACAGAGTAGGTGTTAGTACAGGAGATTCCTGAACTAACTTAGTGTGTCACAGAGTAGGTGTTAGTACAGGAGATTGGTGAACTAACTTAGTGTGTCACAGAGTAGGTGATAGTACAGGAGATTGGTGAACTAACTTATTGTGTCACAGAGTAGGTGATAGTACAGGAGATTGGTGAACTAACTTAGTGTGTCACACAGTAGGTGTTAGTACAGGAGATTGGTGAACTAACTTAGTGTGTCACGGAGTAGGTGTTAGTGCAGGAGATTGGTGAACTAACTTAGTGTGTCACAGAGTAGGTGATAGTACAGGAGATTGGTGAACTAGTTTAGTGTGTCACAGAGTAGGTGATAGTACAGGAGATTCCTGAACTAACTTAGTGGCCCAGAAATTGATCTCGCTCTGTTCCCGCGGGGGTAAGGAGCAGGCGCGATCTCTCACTCCGCGTTGGCTTTTTCAGATCCAGCTCGCACGAACTAGATGTTCCAGACATCAGCTGGGCAGTGCTTGCGTATCCCACCGGCGTAGTGAATTCGTGCGAGCTGAGGGATCACCTGACTCAGTTAGAGCCAATGGCAGCACACCATCTTCCATTCATAAGTTTCACATACGTGCTGTGAAAGCTATGAATCTTACACCCCCCCAAAATAACAGCTAAACCTCAATTAAATTTAAAAAAAAACGCATCACATTAATAAAATAAGTATAGTTAAATAAATTAACCATTTTAAATAAAAAATTAAATTTTTGAAAAAATTTAACATCTTTTAAAAAGTTATAAAAATAAACTTACCTGTCTTTAAAGTCTCTAAAAAAGATATACCTGTTAAAAAAAATTCAAAAAAATACTTAATTCAGTACTTACCTTGTTAAAAGTGGGTCTTACTCCTCCTTTTTCCATTTCTAAAATCTTCCGTCCTTACCTGCGCGTCCAAAGCACTAAGTACACAGCATGCGCGCAGCCTGTAGCGCGCACGCGGTGCACCGAGGAACCGCCCCCTTTTCCAAAGACCAAGTGCCGGTTTTCAGCGCATGCGCAGTGCATGCAGAAAACCGGCAATTGGAGAGAGAATACGCGAGAGTACGCAGTGCGTACTCTCGCGCAGCGGGATCAATTTTTGGCCCATTGTGTCACAGAGTAGGTGATAGTACAGGAGATTGGTGAACTAACTTAGTGTGTCACAGAGTAGGTGATAGTACAGGAGATTCCTGAACTAATTTAGTGTGTAACAGCGTAGGTGATAGTGCAGGAGATTAGTGAACTAAGTTAGTGTGTCACAGAGTAGGTGATAGCACAGGAGATTGGTGAACTAACTTCGTGTGTCACAGAGTAGGTGTTAGTACAGGAGATCGGTGAACTAACTTCGTGTGTCACAGAGTAGGTGTTAGTACAGGAGATTCATGAACTAACTTACTGTGTCACAGGTTAGGTGTTAGTATAGGAGATTCCTGAACTAACTTAGTGTGTCACAGAGTAGGTGTTAGTACAGGAGATTCATGAACGAACTCAGTGTGTCACACAGCAGGTGATAGTACAGAAGATTGGTGAACTAACTTAGTGTGTCACAGAATACGTGTTAGTACAAGAGATTGGTGAACTAACTCAGTGTGTCACAGGGTAGATGATAGTACAGGGGATTGGTGAACTAACTTAGTGTGTCACAGAATAGGTGTTGGTACAGGAGATTGGTGAACTAACTTCGTGTTTCACAGAGTAGGTGTTAGTACAGGAGATTCCTGAACTAATTTAGTGTGTCACAGAACAGGTGATAGTTCAGGAGATTGGTGAACTAATTTAGTGTGTCACAGAGTAGGTGTTAGTACAGGAGTTTGTTGAACTAACTTAGTGTGTCACAGAGTCGGTGTTGGTACAGGAGATTGGTGAACTAACTTAGTGTGTCACAGAGTAGGTGTTAGTGCAGGAGATTGGTGAACTAACTTATTGTGTCACAGAGTAGGTGATAGCACAGGAGATTGGTGAACTAACTTAGTGTGTCACAGAGTCGGTGTTAGTACAGGAGATTGGTGAACTAGCTTAGTGTGTCACAGAGTAGGTGTTAGTACAGGAGATTGGTGAACTAACTTAGTGTATCACAGAGTAGGTGATAGTACAGGAGATTGGTGAACTAACTTAGTGTGTCACAGAGTAGGTGATAGTACAGGAGATTGGTGAACTAACTTAGTGTGTCACAGAGTAGGTGATAGTACAGGACATTGGTGAACTAACTTAGTGTGTCACAGAGTCGGTGATAGTACAGGAGATTGGTGAACTAACTTAGTGTATCACAGAATAGGTGTTAGTACAGGAGATTGGTGAACTAAATTAGTGTGTCACAGAGTAGGTGTTCGTACAGGAGAGTCATGAACTAACTTCGTGTGTCACAGAGTAGGTGATAGTACAGGAGATTCAGGAACTAACTTAGTCTGTCACAGAGTAGGTGTTAGTACAGGAGATTCCTGAACTAACTTAGTGTGTCACAGAGTAGGTGTTAGTACAGGAGATTGGTGAACTAACTTAGTGTGTCACAGAGTAGGTTTTCGTACTGGAGATTCCTGAACTAACTTCGTGTGTCACAGAGTAGGTGTTAGTACAGGAGATTGGTGAACTAATTTAGTGTGTCACAGAGTAGGTGTTAGTACTGGAGATTCCTGAACTAACTTCGTGTGTCACAGAGTAGGTGTTAGTACAGGAGATTGGTGAACTAACTTC
The DNA here is from genome assembly GCA_030390025.1 of Squalus acanthias. Lineage (NCBI taxonomy): Eukaryota > Metazoa > Chordata > Chondrichthyes > Squaliformes > Squalidae > Squalus > Squalus acanthias. Next base: position 4,846 of record JASTWF010002520.1, on the reverse strand, counting down.
GTGTGTCACAGAGTAGGTGTTAGTAGAGGAGATTCATGAACTAACTTAGTGTGTCACAGAGTAGGTGTTAGTACAGGGGATTGGTGAACTAACTCAGTGTGTCACAGAGTAGGTGTTAGTACAGGAGATTCCTGAACTAACTTAGTGTGTCACACAGCAGGTGATAGTACAGGAGATTGGTGAACTAACTTAGTGTGTCACAGAATAGGTGTTAGTACAGGAGATTGGTGAACTAACTTAGTGTGTCACAGGGTAGGTGATAGTTCAGGAGATTGGTGAACTAATTTAGTGTGTCACAGAACAGGTGATAGTTCAGGAGATTGGTGAACTAATTTAGTGTGTCACAGAGTAGGTGTTAGTACAGGAGATTGGAGAACTAACTTAGTGTGTCACAGAGTAGGTGTTAGTACAGGAGATTCCTGAACTAATTTAGTGTGTCACAGAACAGGTGATAGTTCAGGAGATTGGTGAACTAATTTAGTGTGTCACAGAGTAGGTGATAGTACAGGAGATTGGTGAACTAACTTAGTGTGTCACAGAGTAGGTGTTAGTACAGGAGTTTGTTGAACTAACTTAGTGTGTCACAGAGCAGGTGTTAGTACAGGAGATTCCTGAAATAACATAGTGTATCACAGAGTAGGTGATAGTACAGGAGATTGGTGAACTAACTTAGTGTGTCACAGAGTAGGTGATAGTACAGGAGATTGGTGAACTAACTTAGTGTGTCACAGAGTAGGTGTTAGTACAGGAGTTTGTTGAACTAACTGAATGTGTCACAGAATAGGTGTTAGTACAGGAGATTGGTGAACTAACTTAGTGTGTCACGGAGTAGGTGTTAGTACAGGAGATTGGTGAACTAACTTAGTGTGTCACACAGTAGGTGTTAGTACAGGAGATTGGTGAACTAACTTAGTGTGTCACAGATTAGGTGACAGTACAGGAGATTGGTGAACTAACTTAGTGTGTCACAGATTAGTTGTTTGTACAGGAGATTCCTGAACTAACTCAGTGTGTCACAGAGTAGGTGTTAGTACAGGAGATTCCTGACCTAACTTAGTGTGTCACAGAGTAGGTGATAGTACAGGAGATTGGTGAACTAATTTAGTGTGTCACAGAGTAGGTGTTAGTACAGGAGTTTGTTGAACTAACTTAGTGTGTCACAGAGCAGGTGTTAGTACAGGAGATTCCTGAAATAACATAGTGTATCACAGAGTAGGTGATAGTACAGGAGATTGGTGAACTAACTTAGTGTGTCACAGAGTAGGTGATAGTACAGGAGATTGGTGAACTAACTTAGTGTGTCACAGAGTAGGTGTTAGTACAGGAGTTTGTTGAACTAACTGAGTGTGTCACAGAATAGGTGTTAGTACAGGAGATTGGTGAACTAACTTAGTGTGTCACAGAATAGGTGTAAGTACAGGAGATTGGTGAACTAACTTAGTGTGTCACAGAGTAGGTTTTAGTACAGGAGATTCCTGAACTAACTTAGTCTATCACAGAGTAGGTGTTAGTACAGGAGATTGGTGAACTAACTTAGTGTGTCACAGAGTAGGTGTTAGTACAGGAGATTGGTGAACTAATTTAGTGTGTCACAGAGTAGATGTTAGTACAGGAGATTCATGAACTAACTTAGTCTGTCACAGAGTAGGTGTTGGTACAGGAGATTGGTGAACTAACTTCGTATGTCACAGAGTAGGTGATAGTACAGGAGATAGAACATAGAACATAGAACAGTACAGCACAGTACAGGCCCTTCGGCCCTCGATGTTGTGCCGAGCATTGTCCGAGACCAAGATCATGCTATCACAGTCCCTATCACTCTGGTGTGCTCCATGTGCTTATCCAATAACCGCTTGAAAGTTCCTAAAGTGTCCGACTCCACTATCACAGCAGGCAGTCCATTCCACACCCCAACCACTCTCTGAGTAAAGAATCTACCTCGGACATCCCTTCTATATCTCCCCCCATGCACCTTATAGTTATGCCCCCTTGTAACAGCTGCCTCTACCCGAGGAAATAGTCTCTGAACATCCACTCTATCTATCCCCCTCATCATCTTATAAACCTCTATTAAGTCGCCTCTCATCCTCCTCCTCTCTAAAGAGAAAAGCCCCAACTCCCTCAATCTTTCCTCATAAGACCTCCCCCCCAAACCAGGCAGCATCCTGGTAAATCTCCTTTGCACTCTTTCCAATGCTTCCACGTCCTTCCTATAGTGAGGTGACCAGAACTGCACACAATATTCCAAATGTGGTCTCACCAAGGTCCTGTACAGTTGCAGCATAACCTCACGGTTCTTAAACTCAAACCCTCTGTTAATAAACGCCAACACACCATAGGCCTTCTTTACTGCTCTGTCCACTTGAGTGGCAACCTTCAGAGATCTGTGGATATGAACCCCCAGATCCCTCTGCTCCTCCACGTTCCTCAGAACCCTGCCGTTGACCCTGTAATCCTTATTCACATTTGCCCTACCAAAATGAATCACCTCGCACTTATCAGGGTTAAATTCCATCTGCCATTTTTCGGCCCAGCTCTGCATCCTATCAATGTCTCTTTGCAGCCTACAACTGCCCTCCACCTCATCCACTACTCCACCAATCTTGGTGTCATCAGCAAATTTACTGATCCACCCTTCAGTCCCCTCCTCCAAGTCATTGATAAAAATCACAAACAGCAGAGGACCCAGCACCGACCCCTGTGGCACACCGCTGGTAACTGGTCTCCAGTCCGAAAATGTTCCATCCACCACCACCCTCTGCCTTCTATGAGATAGCCAGTTACTTATCCAATCGGCCAAATTTCCCTCTATCTCACAACTCCTTACTTTCTTCATGAGACGACCATGGGGAACCTTATGAAACACCTTACTAAAATCCATGTATACGACATCAACTGCTCTACCTTCATCTACACACTTAGTTACCTCCTCAAAGAATTCAATCAAATTTGTTAGGCAAGACTTACCCTTCACGAATCCGTGTTGACTATGCCTGATTAAGTTGCCCCTTTCCAAATGGTCATAAATCCTATCCCTCAGGACCTTTTCCATTATCTTACCAACCACCGAAGTAAGACTAACCGGCCTATAATTACCAGGGTCATTCCTATTTCCTTTCTTGAAGAGAGGAACAACATTCGCCACTCTCCAGTCCTCTTGCACCATCCCCGTGGACAGTGAGGACCCAAAGATCAAAGCCAGAGGCTCTGCAATCTCCTCCCTTGCCTCCCAAAGAATCCTAGGATATATCCCATCTGGCCCAGGGGACTTATCGATCCTCAGGTTCTTCAAAATGGCTAAAACATCTTCCCTCAGAACATCTACCACCTCCAGCCTATCCACCTTTATCACACTCTCATCCTCAAGAACATGGCCCCTCTCCTCGGTGAACACTGACGAAAAGTATTCATTCATCACCTCTCCTATCTCTTCTGACTCCATGCACAAGTTCCCACTACTGTCCTTGACCGGCCCTACCCTCACCCTGGTCATTCTTTTATTTCTCACATCAGAGTAAAAAGCCTTGGGGTTTTTCTTGATCCGACCCGCCAAGGACTTCTCATGCCCCCTCCTAGCTCTCCTAAGCTCTTTTTTTAGCTCATTCCTTGCTACCTTGTACCCCTCAATCGACCCAACTGAACCTTGTTTTCTCATCCTTACATACGCTTCCTTTTTCCTCTTGACTAGACATTCAACCTCTTTTGTGAACCATGGTTCTCTCACTCGGCCATTTCCTCCCTGCCTGACAGGGACATACCTATCAAGGACACGCAGTAATTGCTCCATGAAAAAGCTCCACTTTTCGTTTGTGCCTTTCCCTGATAGTTTCTGTTCCCATCTTATGCTCCCTAATTCTTGCCTAATCGCATCATAATTACCCCTCCCCCAATTATAAACCCTGCCCTGCCATATGGCCCTATCCCTCTCCATTGCAATAGTGAAAGTTACCGAATTGTGGTCACTATCTCCAAAGTGCTCTCCCACATACAAATCAAACACTTGGCCCGGTTCATTACCCAGTACCAAATCCAACGTGGCCCCAGCTCTTGTCGGCCTATCCACATATTGTGTCAGGAAACCCTCCTGCACACACTGTGCAAAAACTATCCCATCCGAACTGTTTGACCTATAAAGGTTCCAATCAATATTTGGAAAGTTGAAGTCACCCATGACAACTACTCTGTGACCTCCACACCTATTCATAATCTGCTTTGCAATTTCTTCCTCCACATCTTTATTACGATTTGGGGGCCTGTAGAAAACTCCTAACAACGTGACCGCTCCTTTCCTATTTCTAACTTCAGCCCATATTACCTCAGACGGCAGATCCCCCTCGAACTGCCTTTCTGCCGCTGTTAAACTATCCTTGATTAACAATGCTACTCCTCCACCTTTCTTACCAACTTCCCTACTCTTACTGAAACATCTATACCCCGGAACTTCCAACAACCATTCCTGTCCCTGTTCTAACCATGTCTCCGTAATGGCCACCACATCGCAGTCCCAAGTACCAATCCACGCTCCAAGTTCTCCTACCTTATTCCGGATGCTCCTTGCATTGAAGTAGACACACTTCAAGCCATCTTCCTGTCTGCCGGTACATTCCTGCGACCTTGATACCCTCCTCAGTACCTCCCTACACTCACCACTGGCTCGTGGACTACAGCCCTTTTTCCCATCCCCCTGACAAATTAGTTTAAACCCCCCCCGAAGAGCCGTAGCAAATTTCCCTCCCAGGATATTGGTGCCCCTCTGGTTCAGGTGCAAACCGTCCTGTTTGTACAGGTCCCACCTTCCCCAGAATGTGCTCCAATTATCCACATAACTGAAGATTCCTGAACTAAC
>JASTWF010002519.1:0-23887 GCA_030390025.1 Squalus acanthias | reverse complement strand
AACGTGGTAACTTCTTACAGAACGGAGTGAAGAGAACATGGAACTCGCTACAGCACGGAGTGAAGAGAACATGGAACTCGCTACAGCACGGAGTGAAGAGAACTGGAACTCACTACATGCACGGAGTGAAGAGAACATGGAACTCGCTACAAGCACGGAGTGAAGAGAACAGGAACTCGCTACAGCACGGAGTGAAGAGAACGTGGAACTCGCTACAGCACGGAGTGAAGAGAACATGGATCTCGCTACAGCATGGAGTGGAAGAGAACAGTGGAACTACTGCACACGGAGTGAAGAGAACTAGGAACTCGCTACAGCACGGAGTGAAGAGAACATGGAACTCGCTACAGCACGGAGTGAAGAGAACGTGACTCGCGCTACAGCACGGAGCGGTGAGAACGTGGAACTCGCTACAGCACGGAGTGAAGAGAACATGGAACTCGCTACAGCACGGAGTGTAAGAACGTGGAACTCGCTACAGCACGGAGTGAAGAGAACATGGAACTCGCTACAGCACGGAGTGAAGAGAACGTGGAACTCGCTACAGCACGGAGTGAAGAAACATGGAACTCGCTACAGCACGGAGTGAAGAGACATGGAACTCGCTACAGCACGAGTGAAGAGAACATGGAACTCGCTACAGCACGGAGTGAAGAGAACGTGGAACTCGCTACAGCACGGAGTGAAGAGAACGTGGAACTCGCTACAGCAACGGAGTGAAGAGAACATGGAACTCGCTACAGCACGGAGTGAAGAGAACATGGAACTCGCTACAGCACGGAGTGAAGAGAACGTGGAACTCGCTACAGCACGGAGTGGAGAGAACATGGAACTCGCTACAGCACGGAGTGAAGAGAACATGGAACTCGCTACAGCACGGAGTGAAGAGAAGTGGAACTCGCTACAGCACGGAGTGAGAGAACATGGAACTCGCTACAGCACGAGTGAAGAGAACGTGGAACTCGCTACAGCAGGAGTGGAGAGAACATGGAACTCGCTACAGCACGGAGGGAAGAGAACATGGAACTCGCTACAGCATTGAGCGGAGAGAACGTGGAACTCGCTGCAGTACGGAGTGAAGAGAACATGGAACTCGCTACAGCACGGAGAGAAGAGAACGTGGAACTCGCTACAGCACGGAGTGAAGAGAACGTGGAACTCGCTACAGCACGGAGCGGTGAGAACGTGGAACTCGCTACAGCACGGAGTGAAGAGAACATGGAACTCGCTACATCACGGAGTGGAGAGAAAGTGGAACTCGCTACAGCACGGAGTGAAGAGAACATGGAACTCGCTGCAGCACTGAGTGAAGAGAACGTGGAACTCGCTACAAAATGGAATGAAGAGAACGTGGAACTCGCTACAGCACGGAGTGGTGAGAACATGGAACTCGCAACAGCACGGAGTGAAGAGAACATGGAACTCGTTACAGCCGGAGTGAAGAGAACGTGGAACTTGCTACAGCACGGAGCGGAGAGAACATGGAACTCGCTACAGCACGGAGTGAAGAGAACATGGAACTCGCTACAGCACGGAGCGGTGAGAACATGGAACTCGCTACAGCACGGAGTGAAGAGAACATGGAACTCACTACAGCACGGAGTGAAGAGAACGTGGAACTCGCTACAGCACGGAGCGGAGAGAACATGGAACTCGCTACAGCACGGAGTGAAGAGAACGTGGAACTCGCTACAGCACGGAGTGAAGAGAACGTGGAACTCGCTACAGCACGGAGCGGAGAGAACATGGAACTCGCTACAGCACGGAGTGTAGAGAACGTGGAACTCGCTACAGCAAGGAGTGAAGAGAACAGGAACTCGCTACAGCACGGAGTGAAGAGAACGTGGAACTCGCTACAGCACGGAGTGAAGAGAACGTGGAACTCGCTACAGCTCGGAGTGAAGAGAACGTGGAACTCGCTACAGAACGGAAGTGAAGAGAACAGTGGAACTCGCTACAGCACGGAGTGAAGAGAACAGTGAACTCGCTACAAGCACGGAGTGAAGAGAACATGGAACTCGCTACAGCACGGAGTGGTGAGAACATGGAACTCGCACAGCACGGAGTGAAGAGAACGTGGAACTCGCTACAAAATGGAATGGAAGAGAACGTGGAACTCGCTATAGCACGGAGTGGTGAGAACATGGCACTCGCTACAGCACTGGAGTGAAGAGAACGTGGAACTCGCTACCAGCACGGAGCGGAGAGAGAACATGGAACTCGCTACAGCACGGATTGAAGAGAACGTGGAACTCGCTACAGCACGGAGTGAAGAGAACGTTGAACTCGCTAAGCACGGAGCTGAGAGAACATGGAACTCGCTACAGCATGGAGTGTAGAGAACGTGGAACTCCTCACAAGGAGTGGAGAGAACATGGAACTCGCTACAGCATGAGGGAAGAGAACATGGAACTCGCTGCAGCATTGATCGGAGAGAACATGGAACTCGCTGCAGTACGGGTGAAGAGAACATGGAACTCGCTACAGCACGGAGAGAAGAGAACGTGGAACTCGCTACAGCACGGAGTGAAGAGAACGTGGAACTCTCTACAGCACGGAGCGGTGAGAACTTGAACTCGCTACAGCACGGAGGAGAGAGAACATGGAACTCGCTACAGCACGGAGTGAAGAGAACGTGGAACTCGCTACAGCACGGAGCGGAGAGAACATGGAACTCGCTACAGCACGGAGTGAAGAGAACGTGGAACTCGCTACAGCACGGAGTGAAGAGAACGTGGAACTCGCTACAGCACGGAGCGGAGAGAACATGGAACTCGCTACAGCACGGAGTGAAGAGAACGTGGAACTCGCTACAGCACGGAGTGAAGAGAACATGGAACTCGCTACAGCACGGAGTGAAGAGAACATGGAACTCGCTACAGCACGGAGTGAAGAGAACGTGGAACTCGCTACAGCACGGAGTGAAGAGAACGTGGAACTCGCTACAGCACGGAGTGAAGAGAAAGTGGAACTCGCTACAGCACCTAGTGAAGAGAACATGGAACTCGCTACAACACGGAGTGAAGAGAACATGGAACTCGCTACAGCACGGAGTGGTGAGAACATGGAACTCGCTACAGCACGGAGTGAAGAGAACGTGGAACTCGCTACAAAATGGAATGAAGAGAACGTGGAACTCGCTATAGCACGGAGTGGTGAGAACATGGCACTCGCTACAGCACGGAGTGAAGAGAACGTGGAACTCGCTACCGCACGGAGCGGAGAGAACATGGAACTCGCTACAGCACGGATTGAAGAGAACGTGGAACTCGCTACAGCACGGAGTGAAGAGAACGTGGAACTCGCTACAGCACGGAGCGGAGAGAACATGGAACTCGCTACAGCACGGAGTGTAGAGAACGTGGAACTCGCTACAGCAAGGAGCGGAGAGAACATGGAACTCGCTACAGCACGGAGGGAAGAGAACATGGAACTCGCTGCAGCATTGAGCGGAGAGAACATGGAACTCGCTGCAGTACGGAGTGAAGAGAACATGGAACTCGCTACAGCACGGAGTGAAGAGAACATGGAACTCGCTACAGCACGGAGTGAAGAGAACGTGGAACTCTCTACAGCACGGAGCGGTGAGAACGTGGAACTCGCTACAGCACGGAGTGAAGAGAACATGGAACTCGCTACATCATGGAGTGAAGAGAAAGTGGAACTCGCTACAGCACGGAGTGAAGAGAACATGGAACTCGCTGCAGCACGGAGTGAAGAGAACGTGGAACTCGCTACAAAATGGAATGAAGAGAACGTGGAACTCGCTACAGCACGGAGTGGTGAGAACATGGAACTCGCTACAGCACGGAGTGAAGAGAACATGGAACTCATTACAGCACGGAGTGAAGAGAACGTGGAACTTGCTACAGCACGGAGCGGAGAGAACATGGAACTCGCTACAGCACGGAGTGAAGAGAACATGGAACTCGCTACAGCACGGAGTGGTGAGAACATGGAACTCGCTACAGCACGGAGTGAAGAGAACATGGAACTCACTACAGCACGGAGTGAAGAGAACGTGGAACTTGCTACAGCACGGAGCGGAGAGAACATGGAACTCGCTACAGCACGGAGTGAAGAGAACGTGGAACTCGCTACAGCACGGAGTGAAGAGAACGTGGAACTCGCTACAGCACGGAGCGGAGAGAACATGGAACTCGCTACAGCACGGAGTGTAGAGAACGTGGAACTCGCTACAGCAAGGAGTGAAGAGAACATGGAACTCGCTACAGCACGGAGTGAAGAGAACGTGGAACTCGCTACAGCACGGAGTGAAGAGAACGTGGAACTCGCTACAGCACGGAGTGAAGAGAACGTGGAACTCGCTACAAAATGGAATGAAGAGAACATGGAACTCGCTACAGCACAGAGTGAAGAGAAAGTAGAATTCGCTACAGCACGGAGTGAAGAGAACATGGAACTCGCTACAGCACGGAGTGAAGAGAACGTGGAACTCGCTACAAAATGAAATGAAGAGAACGTGGAACTCGCTACAGCACGGAGTGGTGAGAACATGGAACTCGCTATAGCACGGAGTGAAGAGAACATGGAACTCGCTACAGCACGGAGTGAAGAGAACGTGGAACTCGCTACAGCACGGAGCAGAGAGAACATGGAACTCGCTACAGCACGAGTGAAGAGAACATGGAACTCGCTACAGCACGGAGTGAGAGAAGATGGAACTCGCTACAGCACGGAGCGGAAAGAACATGGAACTCGCTACAGCACGGAGTGAAGAGAACGTGGAACTCGCTACAGCACGGAGTGATGAGAACGTGGAACTCGCTACAGCACGGAGTGAAGAGAACATGGAACTCGCTACAGCACGGAGTGAAGAGAACGTGGAACTCGCTACAGCACGGAGTGAAGAGAACATGGAACTCGCTACAGCACGGAGTGAGAGAACATGGAACTCGCTACAGCACGGAGCGGAGAGAACATGGAACTCGCTACAGCACGGAGTGAAGAGAACGTGGAACTCGCTACAGCACGGAGTGAAGAGAACATGGAACTAGCTACAGCACAGATTGAAGAGAACGTGGAACTCGCTACAGCACGGACTGAAGAGAACATGGAACTCGCTGCTGCACGGAGTGAAGAGAACGTGGAACTCGCTACAGCACGGAGTGAAGAGAACATGTAACTCGCTACAGCACGGAGTGGTGAGAACATGGAACTAACTACAGTACGGAGTGAAGAGAACGTGGAACTCGCTACAGCACAGAGTGAAGAGAACGTGGAACTCGCTACAGCACGGAGTGAAGAGAACATGGAACTCGCTGCAGCACGGAGTGAAGAGAACGTGGAAATCGCTACAAAATGGAATGAAGAGAACGTGGAACTCGCTACAGCACGGAGTGAAGAGAAAGTGGAACTCGCGACAGCACGGAGTGAAGAGAACATGTTACTCGCTACAGCACGGAGTGAAGAGAACATGGAACTCGCTACAGCATGGAGTGAAGGGAACTTGGAACTTGCTACAGCACGGAGGGGAGAGAACATGGAACTCGCTACAGCATGGAGTGAAGAGAACATGGAACTCGCTACAGCACGGAGCGGAGAGAACATGGAACTCGCTACAGCACGGAGTGAAGAGAACATGGAACTCACTACAGCACGGAGTGAAGAGAACGTGGAACTCGCTACAGCACGGAGCGGAGAGAACATGGAACTCGCTACAGCACGGAGTGAAGAGAACGTGGAACTCGCTACAGCACGGAGTGAAGAGAACGTGGAACTCGCTACAGCACGGAGTGAAGAGAACATGGAACTCGCTACAGCACGGAGTGAAGAGAACGTGGAACTCTCTACAGCACGGAGTGAAGGGAACGTGGAACTCGCTACAGCACGGAGTGAAGAGAAAGTGGAACTCGCTACAGCACCTAGTGAAGAGAACATGGAACTCGCTACAACACAGAGCGAAGAGAACATGGAACTCGCTACAGCACGGAGTGGTGAGAACATGGAACTCGCTACAGCACGGAGTGAAGAGAACGTGGAACTCGCTACAAAATGGAATGAAGAGAACGTGGACCTCGCTACAGCACGGAGTGGTGAGAACATGGCAGTCGCTACAGCACGGAGTGAAGAGAACGTGGAACTCGCTACAGCACGGAGCAGAGAGAACATGGAACTCGCTACAGCACGGAGTGAAGAGAACGTGGAACTCGCTACAGCACGGAGTGAAGAGAACGTGGAACTCGCTACAGCACGGAGCGGAGAGAACATGGAACTCGCTACAGCACGGAGTGCAGAGAACGTAGAACTCGCTACAGCAAGGAGCGGAGAGAACATGGAACTCGCTACAGCACGGAGGGAAGAGAACATGGAACTCGCTACAGCATTGAGCGGAGAGAACGTGGAACTCGCTGCAGTACGGAGTGAAGAGAACAAGGAACTCGCTACAGCACGGAGAGAAGAGAACGTGGAACTCGCTACAGCACGGAGTGAAGAGAAAGTGGATCTCGCTACAGCACGGAGTGAAGAGAACATGGAACTCGCTGCAGCACGGAGTGAAGAGAACGTGGAACTCGCTAAAAAATGGAATGAAGAGAACGTGGAACTCGCGACAGCACGGAGTGGTGAGAACATGGAACTCGCTACAGCACGGAGTGAAGAGAACATGGAACTCGTTACAGCACGGAGTGAAGAGAACGTGGAACTTGCTACAGCACGGAGCGGAGAGAACATGGAACTCGCTACAGCAGGGAGTGAAGAGAACATGGAACTCGCTCCAGCACGGAGCGGTGAGAACATGGAACTCGCTACAGCACGGAGTGAAGAGAACATGGAACTCACTACAGCACGGAGTGAAGAGAACGTGGAACTCGCTACAGCACGGAGCGGAGAGAACATGGAACTCGCTACAGCACGGAGTGAAGAGAACGTGGAACTCGCTATAGCACGGAGTGAAGAGAACGTGGAACTCGCTACAGCACGGAGCAGAGAGAACATGGAACTCGCTACAGCACGGAGTGTAGAGAACGTGGAACTCACTACAGCAAGGAGTGAAGAGAACATGGAACTCGCTACAGCACGGAGTGAAGAGAACGTGGAACTCGCTACAGCACGGAGTGAAGAGAACGTGGAACTCGCTACAGCACGGAGTGAAGAGAACGTGGAACTCGCTACAAAATGGAATGAAGAGAACATGGAACTCGCTACAGCACGGAGTGAAGAGAAAGTAGAATTCGCTAAAGCACGGAGTGAAGAGAACATGGAACTCGCTACAGCACGGAGTGAAGAGAACGTGGAACTCGCTACAAAATGGAATGAAGAGAACGTGTAACTCGCTACAGCACGGAGTGGTGAGAACATGGAACTCGCTATAGCACGGAGTGAAGAGAACATGGAAATCGCTACAGCACGGAGTGAAGAGAACGTGGAACTCGCTACAGCACGGAGCAGAGAGAACATGGAACTCGCTACAGCACAGAGTGAAGAGAACATGGAACTCGCTACAGCACGGAGTGGTGAGAAGATGGATCTCGCTACAGCACGGAGCGGAGAGAACATGGAACTCGCTACAGAACGGAGTGAAGAGCACATGGAACTAGCTACAGCACAGAGTGAAGAGAACGTGGAACTCGCTACAGCACGGAGTGAAGAGAACATGGAACTCGCTGCAGCACGGAGTGAAGAGAACGTGGAAATCGCTACAAAATGGAATGAAGAGAACGTGGAACTCGCTACAGCACGGAGTGAAGAGAAAGTGGAACTCGCTACAGCACGGAGTGAAGAGAACATGGAACTCGCTACAGCACGGAGTGAACAGAACATGGAACTCGCTACAGCATGGAGTGAAGAGAACTTGGAACTTGCTACAGCACGGATGGGAGAGAACATGGAACTCGATACAGCATGGAGTGAAGAGAACATGGAACTCGCTACAGCACGGAGCGGAGAGAACATGGAACTCGCTACAGCACGGAGTGAAGAGAACATGGAACTCACTACAGCACGGAGTGAAGAGAACGTGGAACTCGCTACAGCACGGAGCGGAGAGAACATGGAACTCGCAACAGCACGGAGTGAAGAGAACGTGGAACTCGCTACAGCACGGAGTGAAGAGAACGTGGAACTCGCTACAGCACGGAGTGAAGAGAACATCGAACTCGCTACAGCACGGAGCGGAGAGAACATGGAACTCGCTACAGCACAGAGTGAAGAGAACGTGGAACTCGCTACAGCACGGAGTGAAGAGAACGTGGAACTCGCTACAGCACGGAGCGGAGAAAACATGGAACTCGCTACAGCACGGAGTGCAGAGAACGTGGAACTCGCTACAGCAAGGAGCGGAGAGAACATGGAACTCGCTACAGCACGGAGGGAAGAGAACATGGAACTCGCTACAGCATGGAGCGGAGAGAACGTGGAACTCGCTGCAGTACAGAGTGAAGAGAACGTGGAACTCGCTACAGCACGGAGCGGAGAGAACATGGAACTCGCTACAGCACGGAGTGAAGAGAACATGGAACTCGCTGCAGCACGGAGTGAAGAGAATGTGGAACTCGCTACAAAATGGAATGAAGAGAACGTGGAACTCGCTACAGCACGGAGTGGTGAGAACATGGAACTCGCTACAGCACGGAGTAAAGAGAACATGGAACTCGTTGCAGCACGGAGTGCAGAGAACGTGGAACTTGCTACAGCACGGAGCGGAGAGAACGTGGAACTCGCTAGAGCACGGAGTGAAGAGAACATGGAACTCGCTACAGCACGGAGCGGTGAGAACATGGAACTCGCTACAGCACGGAGTGAAGAGAACATGGAACTCACTATAGCACGGAGTGAAGAGAACGTGGAACTCGCTACAGCATGGAGCGCAGAGAACATGGAACTCGCTACAGCACGGAGTGAAGAGAACGTGGAACTCTCTACAGCACGGAGTGCAGAGAACGTGGAACTCGCTACAGCACGGAGCGGAGAGAACATGGAACTCGCTACAGCACGGAGTGTAGAGAACGTGGAACTCGCTACAGCAAGGAGTGAAGAGAACATGGAACTCGCTACAGCACGGAGTGAAGAGAACGTGGAATTCGCCACAGCACAGAGTGAAGAGAACGTGGAACTCGCTACAGCACGGATTGAAGAGAACGTGGAACTCGATACAAAATGGAATGAAGAGAACATGGAACTCGCTACAGCACGGAGTGAACAGAAAGTAGAATTCGCTACAGCACGGATTGAAGAGAACATGGAACTCGCTACAGCACGAAGTGAAGAGAACGTGGAAATCGCTACAAAATGGAATGAAGAGAACGTGGAACTCGCTACAGCACGGAGTGGTGAGAACATGGAACTCGCTATAGCACGGAGTGAAGAGAACATGGAACTCGCTACAGCACGGAGTGAAGAGAACGTGGAACTCGCTACAGCACGGAGCAGAGAGAACATGGAACTCGCTACAGCACAGAGTGAAGAGAACATGGAACTCGCTACAGCACGGAGTGGTGAGAAGATGGATCTCGCTACAGCACGGAGCGGAGAGAACATGGAACTCGCTACAGCACGGAGTGAAGAGAACGTGGAACTCGCTACAGAACGGAGTGAAGAGAACGTGGAACTCTGTACAGCACGGAGTGATGAGAACGTGGAACTCGCTACAGCACGGAGTGAAGAGAAAGTGGAACTCGCTGCAGCACCTAGTGAAGAGAACATGGAACTCGCTACAACACGGAGCGAAGAGAACATGGAACTCGCTACAGCACGGAGTGGTGAGAACATGGAAGTCGCTAAAGCACGGAGTGAAGAGAACGTGGAACTCGCTACAAAATTGAATGAAGAGAACGTGGAACTCGCTACAGCACGGAGTGGTGGTAACATGGCACTCGCTACAGCACGGAGTGAAGAGAACATGGAACTCGCTACAGCACGGAGCGGTGAGAACATGGAACTCGCTACAGCACGGAGTGAAGAGAACATGGAACTCGCTACAGCACGGAGTGAAGAGAACGTGGAACTCGCTACAGCACTGAGTGAAGAGAACATGGAACTAGCTACAGCACGGAGTGCAGAGAACGTGGAACTCGCTACAGCACGGAGTGAAGAGAACATGGAACTCGCTGCTGCACGGAGTGAAGAGAACGTAGAACTCGCTACAGCACGGAGTGAAGGGAACATGTAACTCGCTACAGCACGGAGTGGTGAGAACATGGAACTAGCTACAGCACGGAGTGAAGAGAACGTGGAACTCGCTACAGCACAGAGTGAAGAGAACATGGAACTCGCTACAGCACGGAGTGAAGAGCACATGGAACTAGCTACAGCACAGAGTGAAGAGAACGTGGAACTCGCTACAGCACGGAGTGAAGAGAACATGGAACTCGCTGCAGCACGGAGTGAAGAGAACATGGAACTCGCTACAAAATGGAATGAAGAGAACGTGGAACTCGCTGCAGCACGGAGTGGTGAGAACATGGAACACCATACAGCACGCAGTGAAGAGAACATGGAACTCACTACAGCACAGAGTGAAGAGAACGTGGAACTTGCTACAGCACGGAGCGGAGAGAACATGGAACTCGCTACAGCACGGAGTGAAGAGAACATGGAACTCGCTACAGCACGGAGTGAAGAGAACGTGGAACTCGCTACAGCACTGAGTGAAGAGAACATGGAACTAGCTACAGCACGGAGTGCAGAGAACGTGGAACTCGCTACAGCACGGAGTGAAGAGAACATGGAACTCGCTGCTGCACGGAGTGAAGAGAACGTAGAACTCGCTACAGCACGGAGTGAAGGGAACATGTAACTCGCTACAGCACGGAGTGGTGAGAACATGGAACTAGCTACAGCACGGAGTGAAGAGAACGTGGAAGTCGCTACAGCACAGAGTGAAGAGAACATGGAACTCGCTACAGCACGGAGTGAAGAGCACATGGAACTAGCTACAGCACAGAGTGAAGAGAACGTGGAACTCGCTACAGCACGGAGTGAAGAGAACATGGAACTCGCTACAAAATGGAATGAAGAGAACGTGGAACTCGCTACAGCATGGAGTGGTGAGAACATGGAACTCACTACAGCACGGAGTGAAGAGAACGTGGAACTCGCTACAGCACGGAGCGGAGAGAACATGGAACTCGCTACAGCACAGAGTGAAGAGAACGTGGAACTCGCTACAGCACGGAGTGAAGAGAGCGTGGAACTCGCTACAGCACGGAGCGGAGAAAACATGGAACTCGCTACAGCACGGAGTGCAGAGAACGTGGAACTCGCTACAGCAAGGAGCGGAGAGAACATGGAACTCGCTACAGCACGGAGGGAAGAGAACATGGAACTCGCAACAGCATGGAGCGGAGAGAACGTGGAACTCGCTGCAGTACGGAGTGAAGAGAACGTGGAACTCGCTACAGCACGGAGCGGAGAGAACATGGAACTCGCTACAGCACGGAGTGAAGAGAACATGGAACTCGCTGCAGCACGGAGTGAAGAGAATGTGGAACTCGCTACAACATGGAATGAAGAGAACGTGGAACTCGCTACAGCACGGAGTGGTGAGAACATGGAACTCGCTACAGCACGGAGTAAAGAGAACATGGAACTCGTTGCAGCACGGAGTGAAGAGAACGTGGAACTTGCTACAGCACGGAGCGGAGAGAACGTGGAACTCGCTAGAGCACGGAGTGAAGAGAACATGGAACTCGCTACAGCACGGAGCGGTGAGAACATGGAACTCGCTACAGCACGGAGTGAAGAGAACATGGAACTCACTATAGCACGGAGTGAAGAGAACGTGGAACTCGCTACAGCATGGAGCGGAGAGAACATGGAACTCGCTACAGCACGGAGTGAAGAGAACGTGGAACTCGCTACAGCACGGAGTGCAGAGAACGTGGAACTAGCTACAGCACGGAGTGCAGAGAACGTGGAACTCGCTACAGCACGGAGTGAAGAGAACATGGAACTCGCTAAAGCACGGAGTGAAGAGAACGTGGAACTCGCTACAAAATTGAATGAAGAGAACGTGGAACTCGCTACAGCACGGAGTGGTGGTAACATGGCACTCGCTACAGCACGGAGTGAAGAGAACATGGAACTCGCTACAGCACGGAGCGGTGAGAACATGGAACTCGCTACAGCACGGAGTGAAGAGAACATGGAACTCGCTACAGCACGGAGTGAAGAGAACGTGGAACTCGCTACAGCACTGAGTGAAGAGAACATGGAACTAGCTACAGCACGGAGTGCAGAGAACGTGGAACTCGCTACAGCACGGAGTGAAGAGAACATGGAACTCGCTGCTGCACGGAGTGAAGAGAACGTAGAACTCGCTACAGCACTGAGTGAAGGGAACATGTAACTCGCTACAGCACGGAGTGGTGAGAACATGGAACTAGCTACAGCACGGAGTGAAGAGAACGTGGAACTCGCTACAGCACAGAGTGAAGAGAACATGGAACTCGCTACAGCACGGAGTGAAGAGCACATGGAACTAGCTACAGCACAGAGTGAAGAGAACGTGGAACTCGCTACAGCACGGAGTGAAGAGAACATGGAACTCGCTGCAGCACGGAGTGAAGAGAACATGGAACTCGCTACAAAATGGAATGAAGAGAACGTGGAACTCGCTGCAGCACGGAGTGGTGAGAACATGGAACACCATACAGCACGCAGTGAAGAGAACATGGAACTCACTACAGCACAGAGTGAAGAGAACGTGGAACTTGCTACAGCACGGAGCGGAGAGAACATGGAACTCGCTACAGCACGGAGTGAAGAGAACATGGAACTCGCTACAGCACGGAGTGAAGAGAACGTGGAACTCGCTACAGCACTGAGTGAAGAGAACATGGAACTAGCTACAGCACGGAGTGCAGAGAACGTGGAACTCGCTACAGCACGGAGTGAAGAGAACATGGAACTCGCTGCTGCACGGAGTGAAGAGAACGTAGAACTCGCTACAGCACGGAGTGAAGGGAACATGTAACTCGCTACAGCACGGAGTGGTGAGAACATGGAACTAGCTACAGCACGGAGTGAAGAGAACGTGGAAGTCGCTACAGCACAGAGTGAAGAGAACATGGAACTCGCTACAGCACGGAGTGAAGAGCACATGGAACTAGCTACAGCACAGAGTGAAGAGAACGTGGAACTCGCTACAGCACGGAGTGAAGAGAACATGGAACTCGCTACAAAATGGAATGAAGAGAACGTGGAACTCGCTACAGCATGGAGTGGTGAGAACATGGAACTCACTACAGCACGGAGTGAAGAGAACGTGGAACTCGCTACAGCACGGAGCGGAGAGAACATGGAACTCGCTACAGCACAGAGTGAAGAGAACGTGGAACTCGCTACAGCACGGAGTGAAGAGAGCGTGGAACTCGCTACAGCACGGAGCGGAGAAAACATGGAACTCGCTACAGCACGGAGTGCAGAGAACGTGGAACTCGCTACAGCAAGGAGCGGAGAGAACATGGAACTCGCTACAGCACGGAGGGAAGAGAACATGGAACTCGCAACAGCATGGAGCGGAGAGAACGTGGAACTCGCTGCAGTACGGAGTGAAGAGAACGTGGAACTCGCTACAGCACGGAGCGGAGAGAACATGGAACTCGCTACAGCACGGAGTGAAGAGAACATGGAACTCGCTGCAGCACGGAGTGAAGAGAATGTGGAACTCGCTACAACATGGAATGAAGAGAACGTGGAACTCGCTACAGCACGGAGTGGTGAGAACATGGAACTCGCTACAGCACGGAGTAAAGAGAACATGGAACTCGTTGCAGCACGGAGTGAAGAGAACGTGGAACTTGCTACAGCACGGAGCGGAGAGAACGTGGAACTCGCTAGAGCACGGAGTGAAGAGAACATGGAACTCGCTACAGCACGGAGCGGTGAGAACATGGAACTCGCTACAGCACGGAGTGAAGAGAACATGGAACTCACTATAGCACGGAGTGAAGAGAACGTGGAACTCGCTACAGCATGGAGCGGAGAGAACATGGAACTCGCTACAGCACGGAGTGAAGAGAACGTGGAACTCGCTACAGCACGGAGTGCAGAGAACGTGGAACTCGCTACAGCACGGAGCGGAGAGAACATGGAACTCGCTACAGCACGGAGTGTAGAGAACGTGGAACTCGCTACAGCAAGGAGTGAAGAGAACATGGAACTCGCTACAGCACGGAGTGAAGAGAACGTGGAATTCGCCACAGCACAGAGTGAAGAGAACGTGGAACTCGCTACAGCACGGATTGAAGAGAACGTGGAACTCGCTACAAAATGGAATGAAGAGAACATGGAACTCGCTACAGCACGGAGTGAACAGAAAGTAGAATTCGCTACAGCACGGAGTGAAGAGAACATGGAACTCGCTACAAAATGGAATGAAGAGAACGTGGAACTCGCTACAGCATGGAGTGGTGAGAACATGGAACTCGCTATAGCACGGAGTGAAGAGAACATGGAACTCGCTACAGCACGGAGTGAAGAGAACGTGGAACTCGCTACAGCACGGAGTGAAGAGAACATGGAACTCGCTACAGCACGGAGTGAAGAGAACGTGGAACTCGCTACAGCACGGAGCAGAGAGAACATGGAACTCGCTACAGCACAGAGTGAAGAGAACATGGAACTCGCTACAGCACGGAGTGGTGAGAAGATGGATCTCGCTACAGCACGGAGCGGAGAGAACAAGGAACTCGCTACAGCACGGAGTGAAGAGAACGTGGAACTCGCTACAGAACGGAGTGAAGAGAACGTGGAACTCTGTACAGCACGGAGTGATGAGAACGTGGAACTCGCTACAGCACGGAGTGAAGAGAAAGTGGAACTCGCTACAGCACCTAGAGAAGAGAACATGGAACTCGCTACAACACGGAGCGAAGAGAACATGGAACTCGCTACAGCACGGAGTGGTGAGAACATGGAAGTCGCTACAGCACGGAGTGAAGAGAATGTGGAACTCGCTACAAAATTGAATGAAGAGAACGTGGAACTCGCTACAGCACGGAGTGGTGGGAACATGGCACTCGCTACAGCACGGAGTGAAGAGAACATGGAACTCGCTACAGCACGGAGCGGTGAGAACATGGAACTCGCTACAGCACGGAGTGAAGAGAACATGGAACTCGCTACAGCACGGAGTGAAGAGAACGTGGAACTCGCTACAGCACGGAGTGAAGAGAACATGGAACTAGCTACAGCACGGAGTGCAGAGAACGTGGAACTCGCTACAGCACGGAGTGAAGAGAACATGGAACTCGCTGCAGCACGGAGTGAAGAGAACGTGGAAATCGCTACAAAATGGAATGAAGAGAACGTGGAACTCGCTACAGTACGGAGTGAAGAGAAAGTGGAACTCGCGACAGCACGGAGTGAAGAGAACATGTTACTCGCTACAGCACGGAGTGAAGAGAACATGGAACTCGCTACAGCATGGAGTGAAGGGAACTTGGAACTTGCTACAGCACGGAGGAGAGAGAACATGGAACTCGCTACAGCATGGAGTGAAGAGAACATGGAACTCGCTACAGCACGGAGCGGAGAGAACATGGAACTCGCTACAGCACGGAGTGAAGAGAACATGGAACTCACTA
Source organism: Squalus acanthias (assembly GCA_030390025.1). NCBI lineage: Eukaryota > Metazoa > Chordata > Chondrichthyes > Squaliformes > Squalidae > Squalus > Squalus acanthias. Next base: position 8,339 of record JASTWF010002519.1, on the reverse strand, counting down.
CAGCACGGAGTGAAGAGAACGTGGAACTCGCTACAGCACGGAGCGGAGAGAACATGGAACTCGCTACAGCACGGAGTGAAGAGAACGTGGAACTCGCTACAGCACGGAGTGAAGAGAACGTGGAACTCGCTACAGCACGGAGTGAAGAGAACATGGAACTCGCTACAGCACGGAGTGAAGAGAACGTGGAACTCTCTACAGCACGGAGTGAAGGGAACGTGGAACTCGCTACAGCACGGAGTGAAGAGAACATGGAACTCGCTGCAGCACGGAGTGAAGAGAACATGGAACTCGCTACAAAATGGAATGAAGAGAACGTGGAACTCGCTGCAGCAGCACGGAGTGGTGAGAACATGGAACACCATACAGCACGCAGTGAAGAGAACATGGAACTCACTACAGCACAGAGTGAAGAGAACGTGGAACTTGCTACAGCACGGAGCGGAGAGAACATGGAACTCGCTACAGCACGGAGTGAAGAGAACATGGAACTCGCTACAGCACGGAGTGAAGAGAACGTGGAACTCGCTACAGCACTGAGTGAAGAGAACATGGAACTAGCTACAGCACGGAGTGCAGAGAACGTGGAACTCGCTACAGCACGGAGTGAAGAGAACATGGAACTCGCTGCTGCACGGAGTGAAGAGAACGTAGAACTCGCTACAGCACGGAGTGAAGGGAACATGTAACTCGCTACAGCACGGAGTGGTGAGAACATGGAACTAGCTACAGCACGGAGTGAAGAGAACGTGGAAGTCGCTACAGCACAGAGTGAAGAGAACATGGAACTCGCTACAGCACGGAGTGAAGAGCACATGGAACTAGCTACAGCACAGAGTGAAGAGAACGTGGAACTCGCTACAGCACGGAGTGAAGAGAACATGGAACTCGCTACAAAATGGAATGAAGAGAACGTGGAACTCGCTACAGCATGGAGTGGTGAGAACATGGAACTCACTACAGCACGGAGTGAAGAGAACGTGGAACTCGCTACAGCACGGAGCGGAGAGAACATGGAACTCGCTACAGCACAGAGTGAAGAGAACGTGGAACTCGCTACAGCACGGAGTGAAGAGAGCGTGGAACTCGCTACAGCACGGAGCGGAGAAAACATGGAACTCGCTACAGCACGGAGTGCAGAGAACGTGGAACTCGCTACAGCAAGGAGCGGAGAGAACATGGAACTCGCTACAGCACGGAGGGAAGAGAACATGGAACTCGCAACAGCATGGAGCGGAGAGAACGTGGAACTCGCTGCAGTACGGAGTGAAGAGAACGTGGAACTCGCTACAGCACGGAGCGGAGAGAACATGGAACTCGCTACAGCACGGAGTGAAGAGAACATGGAACTCGCTGCAGCACGGAGTGAAGAGAATGTGGAACTCGCTACAACATGGAATGAAGAGAACGTGGAACTCGCTACAGCACGGAGTGGTGAGAACATGGAACTCGCTACAGCACGGAGTAAAGAGAACATGGAACTCGTTGCAGCACGGAGTGAAGAGAACGTGGAACTTGCTACAGCACGGAGCGGAGAGAACGTGGAACTCGCTAGAGCACGGAGTGAAGAGAACATGGAACTCGCTACAGCACGGAGCGGTGAGAACATGGAACTCGCTACAGCACGGAGTGAAGAGAACATGGAACTCACTATAGCACGGAGTGAAGAGAACGTGGAACTCGCTACAGCATGGAGCGGAGAGAACATGGAACTCGCTACAGCACGGAGTGAAGAGAACGTGGAACTCGCTACAGCACGGAGTGCAGAGAACGTGGAACTCGCTACAGCACGGAGCGGAGAGAACATGGAACTCGCTACAGCACGGAGTGTAGAGAACGTGGAACTCGCTACAGCAAGGAGTGAAGAGAACATGGAACTCGCTACAGCACGGAGTGAAGAGAACGTGGAACTCGCTACAAAATGGAATGAAGAGAACATGGAACTCGCTACAGCACGGAGTGAACAGAAAGTAGAATTCGCTACAGCACGGAGTGAAGAGAACATGGAACTCGCTACAAAATGGAATGAAGAGAACGTGGAACTCGCTACAGCATGGAGTGGTGAGAACATGGAACTCGCTATAGCACGGAGTGAAGAGAACATGGAACTCGCTACAGCACGGAGTGAAGAGAACGTGGAACTCGCTACAGCACGGAGTGAAGAGAACATGGAACTCGCTACAGCACGGAGTGAAGAGAACGTGGAACTCGCTACAGCACGGAGCAGAGAGAACATGGAACTCGCTACAGCACAGAGTGAAGAGAACATGGAACTCGCTACAGCACGGAGTGGTGAGAAGATGGATCTCGCTACAGCACGGAGCGGAGAGAACAAGGAACTCGCTACAGCACGGAGTGAAGAGAACGTGGAACTCGCTACAGAACGGAGTGAAGAGAACGTGGAACTCTGTACAGCACGGAGTGATGAGAACGTGGAACTCGCTACAGCACGGAGTGAAGAGAAAGTGGAACTCGCTACAGCACCTAGAGAAGAGAACATGGAACTCGCTACAACACGGAGCGAAGAGAACATGGAACTCGCTACAGCACGGAGTGGTGAGAACATGGAAGTCGCTACAGCACGGAGTGAAGAGAATGTGGAACTCGCTACAAAATTGAATGAAGAGAACGTGGAACTCGCTACAGCACGGAGTGGTGGGAACATGGCACTCGCTACAGCACGGAGTGAAGAGAACATGGAACTCGCTACAGCACGGAGCGGTGAGAACATGGAACTCGCTACAGCACGGAGTGAAGAGAACATGGAACTCGCTACAGCACGGAGTGAAGAGAACGTGGAACTCGCTACAGCACGGAGTGAAGAGAACATGGAACTAGCTACAGCACGGAGTGCAGAGAACGTGGAACTCGCTACAGCACGGAGTGAAGAGAACATGGAACTCGCTGCAGCACGGAGTGAAGAGAACGTGGAAATCGCTACAAAATGGAATGAAGAGAACGTGGAACTCGCTACAGTACGGAGTGAAGAGAAAGTGGAACTCGCGACAGCACGGAGTGAAGAGAACATGTTACTCGCTACAGCACGGAGTGAAGAGAACATGGAACTCGCTACAGCATGGAGTGAAGGGAACTTGGAACTTGCTACAGCACGGAGGAGAGAGAACATGGAACTCGCTACAGCATGGAGTGAAGAGAACATGGAACTCGCTACAGCACGGAGCGGAGAGAACATGGAACTCGCTACAGCACGGAGTGAAGAGAACATGGAACTCACTACAGCACGGAGTGAAGAGAACGTGGAACTCGCTACAGCACGGAGCGGAGAGAACATGGAACTCGCTACAGCACGGAGTGAAGAGAACGTGGAACTCGCTACAGCACGGAGTGAAGAGAACGTGGAACTCGCTACAGCACGGAGTGAAGAGAACATGGAACTCGCTACAGCACGGAGTGAAGAGAACGTGGAACTCTCTACAGCACGGAGTGAAGGGAACGTGGAACTCGCTACAGCACGGAGTGAAGAGAACATGGAACTCGCTGCAGCACGGAGTGAAGAGAACATGGAACTCGCTACAAAATGGAATGAAGAGAACGTGGAACTCGCTGCAGCACGGAGTGGTGAGAACATGGAACACCATACAGCACGCAGTGAAGAGAACATGGAACTCACTACAGCACAGAGTGAAGAGAACGTGGAACTTGCTACAGCACGGAGCGGAGAGAACATGGAACTCGCTACAGCACGGAGTGAAGAGAACATGGAACTCGCTACAGCACGGAGTGAAGAGAACGTGGAACTCGCTACAGCACTGAGTGAAGAGAACATGGAACTAGCTACAGCACGGAGTGCAGAGAACGTGGAACTCGCTACAGCACGGAGTGAAGAGAACATGGAACTCGCTGCTGCACGGAGTGAAGAGAACGTAGAACTCGCTACAGCACGGAGTGAAGGGAACATGTAACTCGCTACAGCACGGAGTGGTGAGAACATGGAACTAGCTACAGCACGGAGTGAAGAGAACGTGGAAGTCGCTACAGCACAGAGTGAAGAGAACATGGAACTCGCTGCAGCACGGAGTGAAGAGAACATGGAACTCGCTACAAAATGGAATGAAGAGAACGTGGAACTCGCTACAGCATGGAGTGGTGAGAACATGGAACTCACCACAGCACGGAGTGAAGAGAACGTGGAACTCGCTACAGCACGGAGCGGAGAGAACATGGAACTCGCTACAGCACAGAGTGAAGAGAACGTGGAACTCGCTACAGCACGGAGTGAAGAGAGCGTGGAACTCGCTACAGCACGGAGCGGAGAAAACATGGAACTCGCTACAGCACGGAGTGCAGAGAACGTGGAACTCGCTACAGCAAGGAGCGGAGAGAACATGGAACTCGCTACAGCACGGAGGGAAGAGAACATGGAACTCGCAACAGCATGGAGCGGAGAGAACGTGGAACTCGCTGCAGTACGGAGTGAAGAGAACGTGGAACTCGCTACAGCACGGAGCGGAGAGAACATGGAACTCGCTACAGCACGGAGTGAAGAGAACATGGAACTCGCTGCAGCACGGAGTGAAGAGAATGTGGAACTCGCTACAACATGGAATGAAGAGAACGTGGAACTCGCTACAGCACGGAGTGGTGAGAACATGGAACTCGCTACAGCACGGAGTAAAGAGAACATGGAACTCGTTGCAGCACGGAGTGAAGAGAACGTGGAACTTGCTACAGCACGGAGCGGAGAGAACGTGGAACTCGCTAGAGCACGGAGTGAAGAGAACATGGAACTCGCTACAGCACGGAGCGGTGAGAACATGGAACTCGCTACAGCACGGAGTGAAGAGAACATGGAACTCACTATAGCACGGAGTGAAGAGAACGTGGAACTCGCTACAGCATGGAGCGGAGAGAACATGGAACTCGCTACAGCACGGAGTGAAGAGAACGTGGAACTCGCTACAGCACGGAGTGCAGAGAACGTGGAACTCGCTACAGCACGGAGCGGAGAGAACATGGAACTCGCTACAGCACGGAGTGTAGAGAACGTGGAACTCGCTACAGCAAGGAGTGAAGAGAACATGGAACTCGCTACAGCACGGAGTGAAGAGAACGTGGAATTCGCCACAGCACAGAGTGAAGAGAACGTGGAACTCGCTACAGCACGGATTGTAGAGAACGTGGAACTCGCTACAAAATGGAATGAAGAGAACATGGAACTCGCTACAGCACGGAGTGAACAGAAAGTAGAATTCGCTACAGCACGGAGTGAAGAGAACATGGAACTCGCTACAAAATGGAATGAAGAGAACGTGGAACTCGCTACAGCATGGAGTGGTGAGAACATGGAACTCGCTATAGCACGGAGTGAAGAGAACATGGAACTCGCTACAGCACGGAGTGAAGAGAACGTGGAACTCGCTACAGCACGGAGTGAAGAGAACATGGAACTCGCTACAGCACGGAGTGAAGAGAACGTGGAACTCGCTACAGCACGGAGCAGAGAGAACATGGAACTCGCTACAGCACAGAGTGAAGAGAACATGGAACTCGCTACAGCACGGAGTGGTGAGAAGATGGATCTCGCTACAGCACGGAGCGGAGAGAACAAGGAACTCGCTACAGCACGGAGTGAAGAGAACGTGGAACTCGCTACAGAACGGAGTGAAGAGAACGTGGAACTCTGTACAGCACGGAGTGATGAGAACGTGGAACTCGCTACAGCACGGAGTGAAGAGAAAGTGGAACTCGCTACAGCACCTAGTGAAGAGAACATGGAACTCGCTACAACACGGAGCGAAGAGAACATGGAACTCGCTACAGCACGGAGTGGTGAGAACATGGAAGTCGCTACAGCACGGAGTGAAGAGAACGTGGAACTCGCTACAAAATTGAATGAAGAGAACGTGGAACTCGCTACAGCACGGAGTGGTGGGAACATGGCACTCGCTACAGCACGGAGTGAAGAGAACATGGAACTCGCTACAGCACGGAGCGGTGAGAACATGGAACTCGCTACAGCACGGAGTGAAGAGAACATGGAACTCGCTACAGCACGGAGTGAAGAGAACGTGGAACTCGCTACAGCACGGAGTGAAGAGAACATGGAACTAGCTACAGCACGGAGTGCAGAGAACGTGGAACTCGCTACAGCACGGAGTGAAGAGAACATGGAACTCGCTGCTGCACGGAGTGAAGAGAACGTGGAAATCGCTAACAAAATGGAATGAAGAGAACGTGGAACTCGCTACAGCACGGAGTGAAGAGAAAGTGGAACTCGCGACAGCACGGAGTGAAGAGAACATGTTACTCGCTACAGCACGGAGTGAAGAGAACATGGAACTCGCTACAGCATGGAGTGAAGGGAACTTGGAACTTGCTACAGCACGGAGGAGAGAGAACATGGAACTCGCTACAGCATGGAGTGAAGAGAACATGGAACTCGCTACAGCACGGAGCGGAGAGAACATGGAACTCGCTACAGCACGGAGTGAAGAGAACATGGAACTCACTACAGCACGGAGTGAAGAGAACGTGGAACTCGCTACAGCACGGAGCGGAGAGAACATGGAACTCGCTACAGCACGGAGTGAAGAGAACGTGGAAACTCGCTACAGCACGGAGTGAGAGAACGTGGAACTCGCTACAGCCACGGAGTGAGAGAACATGGAACTCGCTACAGCACGGAGTGAAGAGAACGTGGAACTCTCTACAGCACGGAGTGAAGGGAACGTGGAACTCGCTACAGCACGGAGTGAAGAGAAAGTGGAACTCGCTACAACACTAGTGAAGAGAACATGGAACTCGCTACAACACAGAGCGAAGAGAACATGGAACTCGCTACAGCACGGAGTGGTGAGAACATGGAACTCGCTACAGCACGGAGTGAAGAGAACGTGGAACTCGCTACAAAATGGAATGAAGAGAACGTGGACCTCGCTACAGCACGGAGTGGTGAGAACATGGCAGTCGCTACAGCACGGAGTGAAGAGAACGTGGAACTCGCTACAGCACGGAGCAGAGAGAACATGGAACTCGCTACAGCACGGAGTGAAGAGAACAGTGGAACTCGCTACAGCACGGAGTGAAGAGAACGTGGAACTCGCTACAGCACGGAGCGGAGAGAACATGGAACTCGCTACCAAGCACGGAGTGCAGAGAACGTAGAACTCGCTACAGCAAGGAGCGGAGAGAACATGGAACTCGCTACAGCACGGAGTGAAGAGACATGGAACTCGCTACAGCATTGTGCGGAAAGAGAACGTGGAACTCGCTGCAGTCAAGAGTGAAGAGAACAAGGACTCGCTACAGCACGGAGAGAAAGAGAACGTGGAACTTGCTTACAGCACGGAGTGAAGAGAAAGTGGATCGCGCTACAGCACGGAGTGAAGAGAAGCTGGAACCGCTGCTGCAGAACGGAGTGAAGAGACGGGAACTCGCTAAAAAATGGAATGAAAGAGAACGTGGAACTCGCGGACAGCACGGTGTGAGGAACTGGAACTCGCTACAGCACGGAGTGAAGAGAACTGGAAAACTCGCTACAGCACGGAGTGAAGAGAACGTGGAACTCGCTACAGCACGGAGTGGAGAGAACATGGAACTCGCTACAGCACGGAAGTGAGAGAACATGGAACTCGCTACAGCACGGAGTGGTGAGAACATGGAACTCGCTACAGCACGGAGTGAAGAGAACATGGAACTCGCTACAGCACGGAGTGAAGAGAACGTGGAACTCGCTACAGCACGGAGCGGAGAGAACATGGAACTCGCTACAGCACGGAGTGAAGAGAACATGGAACTCGCTACAGCACGGAGTGAAGAGAACGTGGAACTCGCTACAGCACGGAGAGAGAGAACATGGAACTCGCTACAGCACGGAGTGAAGAGAACGTGGAACTCGCTACAGCACGGAGTGAAGAGAACATGGAACTCGCTACAGCACGGAGTGAAGAGAACGTGGAACTCGCTACAGCACGGAGTGAAGAGAACGTGGAACTCGCTACAGCACGGAGTGAAGAGAACATGGAACTCGCTACAGCACGGAGTGAAGAGAACATGGAACTCGCTACAGCACGGAGTGAAGAGAACATGGAACTCGCTACAGCACGGAGTGAAGAGAACATGGAACTCGCTACAGCACGGAGTGGAAGAGAACGTGGAACTCGCTACAGCACGGAGTGAAGAGAACATGGAACTCGCTACAGCACGGAGTGAAGAGAACGTGGAACTCGCTACAGCACGGAGTGGAAGAGAACATGGAACTCCTACAGCACGGAGTGAAGAGAACGTGGAACTCGCTACAGCACGGAGCAGAGAGAACATGGAACTCGCTACAGCACGGAGTGAAGAGAACGTGGAACTCGCTACAGCACGGAGTGGTG
>JASTWF010002518.1:0-23949 GCA_030390025.1 Squalus acanthias | reverse complement strand
GTGTGTGTGTGTGAGTGTGAGTGAGTGTGTGAGTGAGTGTGAGCGTGTGTTTTCCTGACTGTTTTTAAGCATTGAGCGGAGGAGATTGAGCGGTGCCCTGCTGGCGGTAACTATGACAATAACCCAGCAAACCCCTGCACTGTGTGTGTCCGTGTCTGCAGGTCTGTATTGTGTGAATATTCTGAAAATGATCAGCGCTTCAGACTGCGAGCAGCGCACTCTCCGTACACCGGGGGGCAGCGTTGACTGTGAATTCTGAAGGCTTCAGTTAGCAGACCGCTCAGAAACTCACGGAAAGACATTCGAGGGAGTGGGCGGAATGAGTCTGTGGAACCGACAGTTTTCTGTTGCTATTCGTTCTGCACATTGAGTCAGCAAACACTGCCAGGGCAGGTACACCTCGCCGTTTGTGGGAGCTTGCTGTGCGCAAATTGGCTGCTGCGTTTCCCAGGTTACCTTAAACTCCAGCTCATCCCAAACTCTGCCTCTGCCCCGTGTCCTAACTCGCACCGAGTCCCATTCACCCATCACCCCCTGTGCTCGCTGACCTACATTGGCTCCCGGTCCAGCAACGCCTCGATTTTAAAATTCTCATCCTGGTGTTCAAATCCCTCCATGGCCTCCTCGCCCCCCTCCCTATCTCTGTAACCTCCTCCAGCCCTACAACACTCCCTATCTCTGTAACCTCCTCCAGCCCCTACAACCCTCCCTATCACTGTAACCTCCTCCAGCCCCTACAACCCTTCCTATCTCTGTAACCTCCTCCAGCCCCTACAACACTCCCTATCTCTGTAACCTCCTCCAGCCCCTACAACCCTCCCTATCTCTGTAACCTCCTCCAGCCACACAACCCTCCCTATCACTGTAACCTCCTCCAGCCCCACAACCCTCCCTATCTCTGTAACCTCCTCCAGCCCCACAACCCTCCCTATCACTGTAACCTCCTCCAGCCCTACAACCCTCCCTATCTCTGTAACCTCCTCCAGCCCCTACAACCCTCCCTATCTCTGTAACCTCCTCCAGCCCCTACAACCCTCCCTATCTCTGTAACCTCCTCCAGCCCCTACAACCTTCTCTATCTCTGTAACCTCCTCCAGCCATACAACCCTCCCTATCTCTGTAACCTCCTCCAGCCCCTACAACCCTCCCTATCTCCAAACCTCCTCCAGCCCCTACAACCCTCCCTATCTCTGTAACCTCCTCCAGCCCCACAACCCTCCCTATCTCTGTAACGTCCTCCAGCCCTACAACCCTCCCTATCTCTGTAACCTCCTCCAGCCCCTACAACCCTCCCTATCTCTGTAACCTCCTCCAGCCATACAACCCTCCCTATCTCTGTAACCTCCTCCAGCCCCTACAACCCTCCCTATCTCCAAACCTCCTCCAGCCCCTACAACCCTCCCTATCTCTGTAACCTCCTCCAGCCCTGCAACCCTCCGAGATCTCTGTAACCTCCTCCAGCCCCTACAACCCTCCCTATCTCTGTAACCTCCTCCAGCCCCTACAACCCTCCCTATCTCTGTAACCTCCTCCAGCCCCTACAACCCTCCCTATCTCTGTAACCTCCTCCAGCCCCACAACCCTCCCTATCTCTGTAACTTCCTCCAGCCCCTACAACCCTCCCTATCTCTGTAACCTCCTCCAGCCCCTACAACCCTCCCTATCTCTGTAACCTCCTCCAGCCCCTACAACCCTCCCTATCTCTGTAACCTCCTCCAGCCCCTACAACCCTCCCTATCTCTGTAACCTCCTCCAGCCCCTACAACCCTCCCTATCTCTGTAACCTCCTCCAGCCCCTACAACCCTCCCTATCTCTGTAACCTCCTCCAGCCCCTACAACCCTCCCTATCTCTGTAACCTCCTCCAGCCCCTACAACCCTCCCTATCTCTGTAACCTCCTCCAGCCCCTACAACCCTCCTATCTCTGTAACCTCCTCCAGCCCCTTCAACCCTCCCTATCTCTGTAACCTCCTCCAGCCCCTACAACCCTCCCTATCTCTGTAACCTCCTCCAGCCCCACAACCCTCCCTATCTCTGTAACCTCCTCCAGCCCCTACAACCCTCCCTATCTCTGTAACCTCCTCCAGCTCTACAACCCTCCCTATCTCTGTAACCTCCTCCAGCCCCTACAACCCTCCCTATCTCTGTAACCTCCTCCAGCCCCCACAACCCTCCCTATCTCTGTAACCTCCTCCAGCCCCCACAACCCTCCCTATCTCTGTAACCTCCTCCAGCCCTACAACCCTCCCTATCTCTCTAACCTCCTCCAGCCCCTACAACCCTCCCTATCTCTGTAACCTCCTCCAGCCCCCACAACCTTCCCTATCCCTGCAACCTCCTTCAGCCCCTACAACCCTCCCTATCTCTGTAACCTCCTCCAGCCCCTACAACCCTCCGAGATCTCTGCGCTCCTCCAATTCTGGCCTTTTGCGCATCCCCCGATTTCCATCGCTCCACCATTGGCAGCCGTGCCTTCAGCTGCCTGGGCCCCGAGCTCTGGAATTCCCTCCCTAAACCTCTCCGCCTCTCTCTCCTCCTTTAAGACGCTCCTTAAAACCGACCTCTTTGACCCAGCTTTTGGTCGCCTGTCCTAATATCTCCTGATGTGGCTCGGTGTCACATTTACACTCTTGTGAATCACCTTGGGATGTTTTACTACGTTAAAGGCGCTATATAAATACAGGTTACTACACTTCAAAAAGTACCTCATTGGCTATGAAGTGCCTTGTGACATCCTGAGGTGGTGAGAGGCGCGGGAGAAATGCGAGTTCTTTGCTGTCCTCGTACTCCTAGCCAGTCAGAACGATAACGGTGTCCCTGCTGTAGTTTGCCCTGCATTTTATCACCGATTAATAAAAAGGGTTGTTTTTGGGGGCTAATTGCTGGGCCCGCAGGCCGTTCCTCGGGGTGAGTGGTCCCTAGGTATCTAACCATGGAGAGCTTCATAGCCAATCCCGATCCTGCGCTCACCCGACCCACACACACTCACACAAACTCACTCACATCTTCCGGCCGGATGGCAATGAGGAGGAGGAACGCTCGCAGATTTACCCCCTCACCCTCCGCCCCACCCGCACCCTCGCCGGCTGTCAGGCCAATTCTGGCCCCTAATTCTGCCCCACCTGAGGTCAGGCTAACTCGGCACTAGGCCGGGAATCGAGCCTGGGCCTTTCCTGTTCTGTGTGCAGGGGGGCGGTGCTCAGTACCACACTGGGTAGGATCAGGCTAACTTGGCACTAGGCCGAGGATGAAGCCTGGGCCTTTCCTGCACTGTGTGCGGGGGGGGGGGGGGGGGGCGGGCGTTGCTCAATACCACACCGAGTGGGCTCATTCTATATTGGCACTAGGCCGAGGATGAAGCCTGGGCCTTTCCTGCACTGTGTGCGGGGGTGGGGGGGGGCAGTACTCAGTACCACACTGGGTGGGATCAGGCTAACTTGGCACTAGGCCGAGGATGAAGCCTGGGCCTTTCCTGCTCTGTATGCAGGGGGCGGGGGGGTGGCGCAGTACCACACCGAGTGGGATCAGGCTAAATTGGCACTAGGCCGAGGATGCTACCGAGTGGGATCAGGCTAAATTGACACTAGGCCGAGGATGAAGCCTGGGCCTTTCCTGCTCGGTGACTGCGTGTGTGTGTGTGTGGGGTGGTTGGGGAGTTCTCAGTACCACGCAGGACCGTGAATGCGCCCTCTGAGCCAGGATAAAGAGGCCACTCCACTGCGCAGCGCAGCAGCCAAGCCCCCTCTCCTGTTTCACACCCTTGCCTTGTACCATCTGGTTCTTCTGTTTCGAGGCGCCGAGCTCCGAGAGCCCTGCGACCTGTGACGTTGGCAGACACATGCCTTCGCTCGATGTGTGCTCACAGCTTTTTTTAATTCCGTTTTATTTTGAGTCTGGCCGGGGGCCTGTGTGACAGACGGGGAGGTTGTGCCCGGAAGGTGAGAGAATGTTATCTAACGATATCACCGAGTGAAGTCATTTCATTGCTGTGTATCAGCCTCGCTCTCGCCTGCATAGAAGTAGCAGACGAGCTCCTTTCAGTGAGAAAATTTAATCAACTCCTTCTCCAAGTTAAATATTTGATCATTCCGTAAGTGTTTTAAGCTCGTCGTTTCCCCGAATTCTCCTCCCCCGCAACCTCTCCTGAAGGTGCTGACTCTCACTGGGGTACGGGTCCCCTCCTCTCCTGAAGGTGCTGACTCTCACTGGGGTACGGGTCCCCTCCTCTCCTGAAGGTGCTGACTCTCACTGGGGTACGGGTCCCCTCCTCTCCTGAAGGTGCTGACTCTCACTGGGGTACGGGTCCCCTCCTCTCCTGAAGGCGCTGACTCTCACTGGGGTACGGGTCCCCTCCTCTCCTGAAGGTGCTGACTCTCACTGGGGTACGGGTCCCCTCCTCTCCTGAAGGCGCTGACTCTCACTGGGATAAGAGGAAGGCCTTAAGAATGACTAAGGTCGGTGGAGGTTGCTTGGTGCGTTTGTAGTCAAGTGAGTGGGCAGAGAAACGGGGACTGAAACAGAGGAGGGAAGAAGGGAGGTCGCAGACTGTATGAACGGGTTAGTCAATGACCCAGAAGGAATGATGTTAACAGCGCTAGACTGCGTGGGTAGACATGCTCAGTGGGCCGCCTTGCCAAATAGTATTACTTTTACATAAATGATTACGTTAAGGTCATTTTTACAGAGCTCCTGGCTCCCCCAGGGTGCCAATCAATTCTCCCCGGCTGTTTAATCGGGTCCTGCTGCCCTCACTCAGATTTCGCCATGTTTCTGCATCTCTCCCCGCGCCTTTCACCACCTCAGGACGTCCCAAAGCTCTTCACAGCCAATGAAGTACTTTTTTTCGAGTGTGCTCACTGTTGTAATGTAGGTAACGCAGCAGCCAATTTGGGCACAGCAAGCTCCCACTAACAGCAATGTGATAATGACCAGATCATCTGTTTTTAGTGATGTTGGTTGAGGGATGAATATTGGCCCCAGGACACCGGGGAGAACTCCCCCTGCTCTTCTTCCAATAGTGGCCGTGGGATCTTTTACATCCCACCTGAGAGGGCAGACGGGGCCTCGGTTTAACGTCTCATCTGAAAGACCGCACCTCCGACAGTGCGGCGCTCCCTCAGTACCGCCCCTCCGACAGTGCGGCGCTCCCTCAGTACTGCCCCTCCGACAGTGCGGCACTCCCTCAGTACCGCCCCTCCAACAGTGCGGCGCTCCCTCAGTACTGCCCCTCTGACAGTGCGGCGCTCCCTCAGTACCGCCCCTCCAACAGTGCGGCGCTCCCTCAGTACTGCCCCTCCGACAGTGCGGCGCTCCCTCAGTACTGCCCCTCTGACAGTGCGGCGCTCCCTCAGTACCGCCCCTCCGACAGTGCAGCGCTCCCTCAGTACTGCCCCTCCGACAGTGCAGCGCTCCCTCAGTACTGCCCCTCCGACAGTGCAGCGCTCCCTCAGTACTGCCCCTCCGACAGTGCAGCGCTCCCTCAGTACCGCCCCTCCGACAGTGCAGCACTCCCTCAGTACCGCCCCTCTGACAGTGCAGCACTCCCTCAGTACCGCCCCTCTGACAGTGCAGCACTCCCTCAGTACCACCCCTTCGACAGTGCAGCAGTATCCAGGAGATTACGGGGGAGAAATTCGGTATTGCCCCATTTGGGGCGCAATTATCGGCTGGGCGCAAAGATTAGCACCTGGCGCTAATTATCGCCTCCGACTGCAAACTTGGCTTCTATCGCCCCTGGAGGTGATTGGAGCGCTAAATGAGGCGCTACGCACCTCTCTTAAGGTGCTAACGCCGAGGAGCGAGGCGCTACCTCAGAGCGCTGGCAAAGCTCATGTGATGTCAGTCAGCAATGGAACACAGACACAATGGCGCCGGCCAGTTCTTAAAGGGGAGGGTCGATCTTGCTCTCCGTCCACACCCTGCTCATTGCAGCCTTGAATCTCGGCCTGGAGAGACCTGTACATCAAATCTGCTGGAAAGAACAATGGAGAAGCCCAGGGAAAGAGCTCAGAGTGCAGCCCCCATAGTCTCATCTAAATCGATGCAAGGAAGGTCAAATCAAAATGAACCTGCAAAGTGCTGCTCAGTACCCAAAACTCCTTCACACAGCGTTGAATCTCTCCAGAAGTCTCTCTCTCTCTCTCTCTCAGAATGCGTGGTTCAAAAATATCGCCGACAAAAAAAGGCAGGAAGCGGTCGCCTTTAAATAGCGTTCCCCCAGTCCCTTCCCGACTGCAAAACGCTCCCCTCAACCTGTCGTTGCTAGTGGCAGGCGGAAAGGCAGGGGGCGCCACTCAATATCCGGTCCGGGGCGTTGCGCACTCGACTGATGTCACGACCTGCGGGCGCAAGATATCGTGGCGGTAGTGTTTAGCGCCACCGCATAATGTTTGGTCAATTTCGCGAGCGCCGCAAACATCGCCGCGCCCGGGCGCTAGTTGCTTTGCGCCCTCTTAAGGCGCTAACGGGAGGCGCAAAGCAACCGAATTTCCCCCCCCCACAAGTATTTTATTTCCTGGGGATTCCAGGAGAATCCGAGAGGATGTCCGGAGCGGAGGGGGACAGTGTGCCTGGCTCAGTATCTTGGAGCTGATGAACCGGAGCTTTTTGCCATCCAGCCCTTACATGAATCATCAGCTCACTAATACACTCCCATTAACTTGAAAATTGAAGACAGGCTCTTCTGTATTCCTGATGGAGTTGGATAATTATGGAGAAAGACTTTCGAGAAGTGTTCTTGAATACTCTCCAATTGGAGTGACTCATCTCGCTTGTAAATGCTTCATTTTTTAAATTACATTTGCAGTTAAGGACGGAATAGTAAAGCCGAGATTGTTACAGATTAAACCGTTTAATTCCTCTCCCAGGTTTCTCCTCTCATCCCCCGAGGGCTCTGGCAGGGCTCTCTCGAGTTTGTGTATCAGCCCTGGCTCACTGGGGAGCTCTCCACCTCCCCCCCCTCTCTCTCTCTCTCGTTTCTGAGTCAGAAGGTCGTGGGTTCGAGCGCCCACTCCAGAGACTCGAGCCCCATAATCCAGGCCCGACACTCCCCCGGTGCCAGTACTGAGGGAGCGCCGCACTGTCGGAGGGCCAGTACTGAGGGAGCGCCGCACTGTCGGAGGGGCGGTACTGAGGGAGCGCCACACTGTCGGAGGGGCAGTACTGAGGGAGCGCCGCACTGTCGGAGGGGCGGTACTGAGGGAGCGCCGCACTGTCGGAGGGGCAGTACTGAGGGAGCGCCGCACTGTCGGAGGGGCGGTACTGAGGGAGCGCCGCACTGTCGGAGGGGCAGGTACTGAGGGAGCGCCGCACTGTCGGAGGGGCGGTACTGAGGGAGCGCCGCACTGTCGGAGGGGCAGTACTGAGGGAGCGCCGCACTGTCGGAGGGGCGGTACTGAGGGAGCGCCGCACTGTCGGAGGGGCAGTACTGAGGGAGCGCCGCACTGTCGGAGGGGCGGTACTGAGGGAGCGCCGCACTGTCGGAGGGGCAGTACTGAGGGAGCGCCGCACTGTCGGAGGGGCGGTACTGAGGGAGCGCCGCACTGTCGGAGGGGCGGTACTGAGGGAGCGCCGCACTGTCGGAGGGGCAGTACTGAGGGAGCGCCGCACTGTCGGAGGGGCGGTACTGAGGGAGCGCCGCACTGTCGGAGGGGCAGTACTGAGGGAGCGCCGCACTGTCGGAGGGGCAGTACTGAGGGAGCGCCGCACTGTCGGAGGGGCGGTACTGAGGGAGCACCGCACTGTCGGAGGGGCGGTACTGAGGGAGCGCCGCACTGTCGGAGGGGCAGTACTGAGGGAGCGGGGCACTGTCGGAGGGGCAGTACTGAGGGAGCACTGCACTGTCGGAGGGGCAGTACTGAGGGAGCGCCGCACTGTCGGAGGGGCAGTACTGAGTACCGAATGGCCTCCTTCTGTGCTGTAAGATTCTATCATTCTATTCTATGTTTCTATGACCCTCCCTATCCACCACTTGGTCAAGTTTCTGATCACAGTTACATGTGTCTGGGCGGGTTGGTAGGGCTAACCAGAAGACTGAGTAGATTGGGGCCGATACTCTCTGGAGTTTAGAAGAATGAGAGGTGATCTCATTGAAACATACAAGATTCTGAGGGGGGATTGACAGGGTAGATGCTGAGAGAACAACAGAAAACGCTGGAAAAACTCAGCAGGCCAGGCAGCATCCGTGGAGAGAGAAAGAGAGTTGACGTTTCAGGTCGATGACCTTTCATCAGAATGGATGCTGAGAGGTTGTTTCCCCGGTCTGGAGAGTCTAGAACCAGGGGTCACAGTCTCAGGATAAGGGGTCGGCCATTTAGGACTGAGATGAGGAGAAATTTCTTCACTCAGAGGGTGGTGAATCTTTGGAATTCTCTACCCCAGAGGGCTGTGGAGGCTCAGTCATTGAGTATATTCAAGACAGAGATCGATAGATTTTTGGACTCTTGGGGAATCAAGGGATATGGGGATCGGGCGGGAAAGTGGAGTTGAGGTAGAAGATCAGCCATGATCTCATTGAATGGCGGAGCAGGCTCGAGGGGCCGTATGGCCGACTCCTGCTCCTATTTCTTATAAGTCCACCCTCTCTTGGAGGGAGATGAAAAATCTGTATCAAAGCTGGGCCACATCTAAGCAGCCAGCCCCAAGTGGGACTCCTCCCCGGGTTAGGGAAGGGGCAAAATCGAGCGCTCTTCAGTGAGCCTCTTCCTCCGCTGCAGGGTGTCCATAAGGTGGGATTGGGGTGTGGTTCCCTCCAGAACCCACCCACACACACACCAGCGTACCGTGGCTGCAGTGTGCACCATCGACAAGATGCACTGCAGCAACTCGCCAAGGCTTCTTCGACAGCACCTCCCAAACCCGCGACCTCTTCCACCTAGAAGGACAAGGGCAGCAGGCGCACGGGAACACCACCACCTCCAAGTTCCCCTCCGAGTCACACACCATCCTGACTTGGGAATATATCGGGCCGTTCCTTCATCGTCGCTGGGTCAAAATCCTGGAACTCCCTCCGTAACAGCACTGTGGGAGCACCTTCACCACACGGGACTGCAGCGGTTCAAGAAGGCGGCTCACCACCACCTTCTCAAGGGGCAATTAGGGATGGCCAATAATCCCCGAGAATGAATAACGACAAAAAATATCCCACTGGGCCCTGCTGCTAAGTCCAAAACAAAACCAGACACACACACCGTCCAGGCTTATGGATCAGCAACAGGCCCATTTAGGAGGGGATGAGGAGGTCTTGAGGCTCCTGAGGGGGGATCTGTGGCCTCTGGAGCTGTCTGGCAGCCAGAGTTGGCGGAGAGAAGGGTTGATGGGAAGGGAATCTTGAGCAACGGTGAGACCTCCACCTCCACCTCCACCCCCCACCCCTCCTCGGCCTGCAACTGGGGCAAGTTGCCAACTAAAGTCGGAGTTGGAAATGACTGGAATAAGGCTTCAATTTCCAAGAACAACAGGAAAATAGCTGAAGCATTGCCGTGTCGAGGGGCGAGCGGTTCCACACTTAGCCATCAAGCTAATGATCCACTTTAAATACCTCGCTGAAATGGACCGTTGCTGTGGCTACTGTTACCAACTTGGCCCGAAGGAATTGGCATCGGAACACGAGAAGGCCCATTCAGCCCCCTCGGGCCTGTTACACAGGAACAGGAGGAGGCCCATTCAGCCCCCTCGAGCCTGTTACACAGGAGGGGGAGGAGGCCCATTCAGCCCCCTCGAGCCTGTTACACAGGAACAGGAGGAGGCCCATTCAGCCCCCTCGAGCCTGTTACACAGGAACGGGAGGAGGCCCATTCAGCCCCTCGAGCCTGTTACACAGGAACAGGAGGAGGCCCATTCAGCCCCTCGAGCCTGTTACACAGGAACAGCAGGAGGCCATTCAGCCCCCTCGAGCCTGTTACACAGGAACAGGATGAGGCCATTCAGCCCCCTTGAGCCTGTTACACAGGAACAGGAGGAGGCCATTCAACCCCCTTGAGCCTATACACAGGAACAGGAGGAGGCCATTCAGCCCCCTCGAGCCTGTTAAACAGGAACAGGAGGAGGCCATTCAGCCCCCTCGAGCCTGTTACACAGGAACAGGAGGAGGCCATTCAGCCCCTCGAGCCTGTTACACAGGAACAGGAGGAGGCCATTCAGCCACCTCGAGCCTGTTACACAGGAACAGGAGGAGGCCATTCAGCCCCCTCGAGCCTGTTACGCAGGAACAGGAGGAGGCCCATTCAGCCCCCTCGAGCCTGTTACACAGGAACAGGAGGAGGCCATTCAGCCCCCTTGAGCCTGTTACACAGGAACAGGAGGAGGCCATTCAACCCCCTTGAGCCTACACACAGGAACAGGAGGAGGCCATTCAGCCCCCTTGAGCCTGTTACACAGGAACAGGAGGAGGCCATTCAACCCCCTTGAGCCTATACACAGGAACAGGAGGAGGCCATTCAGCCCCCTCGAGCCTGTTAAACAGGAACAGGAGGAGGCCATTCAGCCCCCTCGAGCCTGTTACACAGGAACAGGAGGAGGCCATTCAGCCCCTCGAGCCTGTTACACAGGAACAGGAGGAGGCCCATTCAGCCCCTCGAGCCAGGTGCACAGGAACAGGAGGAGGCCATTACAGCCCCATCGAGCCTGTTACACAGGAACAGGAGGAGGCCATTCAGCCCCCTTGAGCCTGTTACACAGGAACAGGATGAAGCCATTCAGCCCCTCGGGCCTGTTACACAGGAACAGGAGGAGGCCGTTCAGCCCCCTCGAGACTGTTACACAGGAACAGGAGGAGGCCATTCAGCCCCCTCGGGCCTGTTACACAGGAACAGGAGAAGGCCATTCAGCCCCCTCGGGCCTGTTACACAGGAACAGGAGAAGGCCATTCAGCCCCATCGAGCCTGTTACACAGGAACAGGAGGAGGCCATTCAGCCCCTAGAGCCTGTTACACAGGAACAGGAGGAGGCCATTCAGCCCCTCGAGCCTGTTACACAGGAACAGGAGGAGGCCATTCAGCCCCCTCGAGCTTGTTACACAGGAACAGGAGGAGGCCATTCAGTCCCTCGAGCCTGTTACACAGGAACAGGAGGAGGCCGTTCAGCTCCCTCGAGCCTGTTACGCAGGAACAGGAGGAGGCCATTTAGCCCCTCGAGCCAGTTACACAGGAACAGGAGGAGGTCCATGCAGCCCCTCGAGCCTGTTACACAGGAACAGGAGGAGGCCATTCAGCCCCCTCGAGCCTGTTACACAGGAACAGGAGGAGGCCATTCAGCCCCTCAAGCCAGGTACACAGGAACAGGAGGAGGCCATTCAGCCCCTCGAGCCTGTTACACAGGAACAGGAGGAGGCCATTCAGCCCCCTGGAGCCTGTTGCACAGGATCAGGAGGAGGCAATTCAGCCCCTCGAGCCTGTTACACAGGAACAGGAGGAGGCCATTCAGCCCCCTCGAGCTTGTTACACAGGAACAGGAGGAGGCCATTCAGTTCCTCGAGCCTGTTACACAGGAAAAGGAGGAGGCCGTTCAGCCCCCTCGAGCCTGTTACGCAGGAACAGGATGAGGCCATTTAGCCCCTCGAGCCTGTTACACAGGAACAGGAGGAGGTCCATGCAGCCCCTCGAGCCTGTTACACAGGAACAGGAGGAGGCCAATCAGCCCCTCAAGCCAGGTACACAGGAACAGGAGGAGGCCATTCAGCTCCTCGAGCCTGTTACACAGGAACAGGAGGAGGCCATTCAGCCCCCTGGAGCCTGTTACACAGGATCAGGAGGAGGCCATTCAGCCCCCTGGAGCCTGCTGCACAGGAACAGGAGAAGGCCATTCAGCCCCCTCGAGCCTGTTACACAGGAACAGGAGGAGACCATTCAGCCCCCTCGAGCCTGTTACACAGGAACAGGAGGAGGCCATTCAGCCCCTCAAGCCAGGTACACAGGAACAGGAGGAGGCCATTCAGCCCCTCGAGCCTGTTACACAGGAACAGGAGGAGCCCCATTCAGCCCCTCGAGCCTGTTACACAGGAACAGGAGGAGGCCATTCAGCCCCCTTGGGCCTGTTATACAGGAACAGGAGAAGGCCATTCAGCCCCCTCAGGGCTGTTACACAGAAACAGGAGAAGGCCATTCAGCCCCCTCAGGGCTGTTACACAGAAACAGGAGGAGGCCATTCAGCCCCCTTGGGCCTGTTATACAGGAACAGGAGGAGGCCATTCAGCCCCCTCGAGCCTGTTACACATTCAGCCCCTAGAGCCTGTTACACAGGAACAGGAGGAGGCCATTCAGCCCCTCGAGCCTGTTACAGAGGAACAGGAGGAGGCCATTCAGCCCCCTGGAGCCTGTTACACAGGAACAGGAGGAGGCCATTTAGCCCCTCGAGCCTGTTACACAGGAACAGGAGGAGGCCATTTAGCCCCTCGAGCCTGTTACACAGGAACAGGAGGAGGCCATTCAGCCCCTCAAGCCAGGTACACACGAACAGGAGGAGGCCATTCAGCCCCTCGAGCCTGTTACACAGGAACAGGAGGAGGCCATTCAGCCCCCTGGAGCCTGTTACACAGGAACAGGAGGAGGCCATTCAGCCCCTCAAGCCAGGTACACAGGAACAGGAGGAGGCCATTCAGCCCCTCGAGCCTGTTACACAGGAACAGGAGGAGGCCATTCAGCCCCTAGAGCCTGTTACACAGGAACAGGAGGAGGCCATTCAGCCCCTCGAGCCTGTTACACAGGAACAGGAGGAGGCCATTCAGCCCCCTCTAGCTTGTTACACAGGAACAGGAGGAGGCCATTCAGTCCCTCGAGCCTGTTACACAGGAACAGGAGGAGGCCGTTCAGCCCCCTCGAGCCTGTTACACAGGAACAGGAGGAGGCCATTCAGCCCCCTCGAGCCTGTTACACAGGAACAGGAGGAGGCCATTCAGCCCCTCGAGCCAGGTGCACAGGAACAGGAGGAGGCCATTACAGCCCCCTCGAGCCTGTTACACAGGAACAGGAGGAGGCCATTCAGCCCCCTTGAGCCTGTTACACAGGAACAGGATGAAGCCATTCAGCCCCTCGGGCCTGTTACACAGGAACAGGAGGAGGCCATTCAGCCCCCTCGAGCTTGTTACACAGGAACAGGAGGAGGCCATTCAGTCCCTCGAGCCTGTTACACAGGAACAGGAGGAGGCCGTTCAGCCCCCTCGAGCCTGTTACACAGGAACAGGAGGAGGCCGTTCAGCCCCCTCGAGCCTGTTACGCAGGAACAGGAGGAGGCCATTTAGCCCCTCGAGCCAGTTACACAGGAACAGGAGGAGGTCCATGCAGCCCCTCGAGCCTGTTACACAGGAACAGGAGGAGGCCATTCAGCCCCCTCGAGACAGTTACACAGGAACAGGAGGAGGCCATTCAGCCCCTCAAGCCAGGTACACAGGAACAGGAGGAGGCCATTCAGCCCCTCGAGCCTGTTACACAGGAACAGGAGGAGGCCATTCAGCCCCCTGGAGCCTGTTGCACAGGATCAGGAGGAGGCCATTCAGCCCCTCGAGCCTGTTACACAGGAACAGGAGGAGGCCATTCAGCCCCCTCGAGCTTGTTACACAGGAACAGGAGGAGGCCATTCAGTCCCTCGAGCCTGTTACACAGGAAAAGGAGGAGGCCGTTCAGCCCCCTCGAGCCTGTTACGCAGGAACAGGATGAGGCCATTTAGCCCCTCGAGCCTGTTACACAGGAAAAGGAGGAGGTCCATGCAGCCCCTCGAGCCTGTTACACAGGAACAGGAGGAGGCCAATCAGCCCCTCAAGCCAGGTACACAGGAACAGGAGGAGGCCATTCAGCTCCTCGAGCCTGTTACACAGGAACAGGAGGAGGCCATTCAGCCCCCTGGAGCCTGTTACACAGGATCAGGAGGAGGCCATTCAGCCCCCTGGAGCCTGCTGCACAGGAACAGGAGAAGGCCATTCAGCCCCCTCGAGCCTGTTACACAGGAACAGGAGGAGACCATTCAGCCCCCTCGAGCCTGTTACACAGGAACAGGAGGAGGCCATTCAGCCCCTCAAGCCAGGTACACAGGAACAGGAGGAGGCCATTCAGCCCCTCGAGCCTGTTACACAGGAACAGGAGGAGCCCCATTCAGCCCCTCGAGCCTGTTACACAGGAACAGGAGGAGGCCATTCAGCCCCCTTGGGCCTGTTATACAGGAACAGGAGAAGGCCATTCAGCCCCCTCAGGGCTGTTACACAGAAACAGGAGAAGCCCATTCAGCCCCCTCGAGCCTGTTACACAGGAACAGGAGGAGGCCCATTCAGCCCCTCGAGCCTGTTACACAGGAACAGGAGGAGGCCCATTCAGCCCCCTCGAGCCTGTTACACAGGAACAGCAGGAGGCCATTCAGCCCCCTCGAGCCTGTTACACAGGAACAGGATGAGGCCATTCAGCCCCCTTGAGCCTATACACAGGAACAGGAGGAGGCCATTCAGCCCCCTCGAGCCTGTTAAACAGGAACAGGAGGAGGCCATTCAGCCCCCTCGAGCCTGTTACACAGGAACAGGAGGAGGCCATTCAGCCCCTCGAGCCTGTTACACAGGAACAGGAGGAGGCCATTCAGCCACCTCGAGCCTGTTACACAGGAACAGGAGGAGGCCATTCAGCCCCCTCGAGCCTGTTACGCAGGAACAGGAGGAGGCCCATTCAGCCCCCTCGAGCCTGTTACACAGGAACAGGAGGAGGCCATTCAGCCCCCTTGAGCCTGTTACACAGGAACAGGAGGAGGCCATTCAACCCCCTTGAGCCTACACACAGGAACAGGAGGAGGCCATTCAGCCCCCTTGAGCCTGTTACACAGGAACAGGAGGAGGCCATTCAACCCCCTTGAGCCTGTTACACAGGAACAGGAGGAGGCCATTCAGCCCCTCGAGCCTGTTACACAGGAACAGGAGGAGGCCATTCAGCCCCCTCGAGCCTGTTACACAGGAACAGGAGGAGGCCATTCAGCCCCTCGAGCCTGTTACACAGGAACAGGAGGAGGCCCATTCAGCCCCTCGAGCCAGGTGCACAGGAACAGGAGGAGGCCATTACAGCCCCATCGAGCCTGTTACACAGGAACAGGAGGAGGCCATTCAGCCCCCTTGAGCCTGTTACACAGGAACAGGATGAAGCCATTCAGCCCCTCGGGCCTGTTACACAGGAACAGGAGGAGGCCGTTCAGCCCCCTCGAGACTGTTACACAGGAACAGGAGGAGGCCATTCAGCCCCCTCGGGCCTGTTACACAGGAACAGGAGAAGGCCATTCAGCCCCCTCGGGCCTGTTACACAGGAACAGGAGAAGGCCATTCAGCCCCATCGAGCCTGTTACACAGGAACAGGAGGAGGCCATTCAGCCCCTAGAGCCTGTTACACAGGAACAGGAGGAGGCCATTCAGCCCCTCGAGCCTGTTACACAGGAACAGGAGGAGGCCATTCAGCCCCCTCGAGCTTGTTACACAGGAACAGGAGGAGGCCATTCAGTCCCTCGAGCCTGTTACACAGGAACAGGAGGAGGCCGTTCAGCTCCCTCGAGCCTGTTACGCAGGAACAGGAGGAGGCCATTTAGCCCCTCGAGCCAGTTACACAGGAACAGGAGGAGGTCCATGCAGCCCCTCGAGCCTGTTACACAGGAACAGGAGGAGGCCATTCAGCCCCCTCGAGCCTGTTACACAGGAACAGGAGGAGGCCATTCAGCCCCTCAAGCCAGGTACACAGGAACAGGAGGAGGCCATTCAGCCCCTCGAGCCTGTTACACAGGAACAGGAGGAGGCCATTCAGCCCCCTGGAGCCTGTTGCACAGGATCAGGAGGAGGCAATTCAGCCCCTCGAGCCTGTTACACAGGAACAGGAGGAGGCCATTCAGCCCCCTCGAGCTTGTTACACAGGAACAGGAGGAGGCCATTCAGTTCCTCGAGCCTGTTACACAGGAAAAGGAGGAGGCCGTTCAGCCCCCTCGAGCCTGTTACGCAGGAACAGGATGAGGCCATTTAGCCCCTCGAGCCTGTTACACAGGAACAGGAGGAGGTCCATGCAGCCCCTCGAGCCTGTTACACAGGAACAGGAGGAGGCCAATCAGCCCCTCAAGCCAGGTACACAGGAACAGGAGGAGGCCATTCAGCTCCTCGAGCCTGTTACACAGGAACAGGAGGAGGCCATTCAGCCCCCTGGAGCCTGTTACACAGGATCAGGAGGAGGCCATTCAGCCCCCTGGAGCCTGCTGCACAGGAACAGGAGAAGGCCATTCAGCCCCCTCGAGCCTGTTACACAGGAACAGGAGGAGACCATTCAGCCCCCTCGAGCCTGTTACACAGGAACAGGAGGAGGCCATTCAGCCCCTCAAGCCAGGTACACAGGAACAGGAGGAGGCCATTCAGCCCCTCGAGCCTGTTACACAGGAACAGGAGGAGCCCCATTCAGCCCCTCGAGCCTGTTACACAGGAACAGGAGGAGGCCATTCAGCCCCCTTGGGCCTGTTATACAGGAACAGGAGAAGGCCATTCAGCCCCCTCAGGGCTGTTACACAGAAACAGGAGAAGGCCATTCAGCCCCCTCAGGGCTGTTACACAGAAACAGGAGGAGGCCATTCAGCCCCCTTGGGCCTGTTATACAGGAACAGGAGGAGGCCATTCAGCCCCCTCGAGCCTGTTACACATTCAGCCCCTAGAGCCTGTTACACAGGAACAGGAGGAGGCCATTCAGCCCCTCGAGCCTGTTACAGAGGAACAGGAGGAGGCCATTCAGCCCCCTGGAGCCTGTTACACAGGAACAGGAGGAGGCCATTTAGCCCCTCGAGCCTGTTACACAGGAACAGGAGGAGGCCATTTAGCCCCTCGAGCCTGTTACACAGGAACAGGAGGAGGCCATTCAGCCCCTCAAGCCAGGTACACACGAACAGGAGGAGGCCATTCAGCCCCTCGAGCCTGTTACACAGGAACAGGAGGAGGCCATTCAGCCCCCTGGAGCCTGTTACACAGGAACAGGAGGAGGCCATTCAGCCCCTCAAGCCAGGTACACAGGAACAGGAGGAGGCCATTCAGCCCCTCGAGCCTGTTACACAGGAACAGGAGGAGGCCATTCAGCCCCTAGAGCCTGTTACACAGGAACAGGAGGAGGCCATTCAGCCCCTCGAGCCTGTTACACAGGAACAGGAGGAGGCCATTCAGCCCCCTCTAGCTTGTTACACAGGAACAGGAGGAGGCCATTCAGTCCCTCGAGCCTGTTACACAGGAACAGGAGGAGGCCGTTCAGCCCCCTCGAGCCTGTTACACAGGAACAGGAGGAGGCCATTCAGCCCCCTCGAGCCTGTTACACAGGAACAGGAGGAGGCCATTCAGCCCCTCGAGCCAGGTGCACAGGAACAGGAGGAGGCCATTACAGCCCCCTCGAGCCTGTTACACAGGAACAGGAGGAGGCCATTCAGCCCCCTTGAGCCTGTTACACAGGAACAGGATGAGCCATTCAGCCCCTCGGGCCTGTTACACAGGAACAGGAGGAGGCCATTCAGCCCCCTCGAGCTTGTTACACAGGAACAGGAGGAGGCCATTCAGTCCCTCGAGCCTGTTACACAGGAACAGGAGGAGGCCGTTCAGCCCCCTCGAGCCTGTTACACAGGAACAGGAGGAGGCCGTTCAGCCCCCTCGAGCCTGTTACGCAGGAACAGGAGGAGGCCATTTAGCCCCTCGAGCCAGTTACACAGGAACAGGAGGAGGTCCATGCAGCCCCTCGAGCCTGTTACACAGGAACAGGAGGAGGCCATTCAGCCCCCTCGAGACAGTTACACAGGAACAGGAGGAGGCCATTCAGCCCCTCAAGCCAGGTACACAGGAACAGGAGGAGGCCATTCAGCCCCTCGAGCCTGTTACACAGGAACAGGAGGAGGCCATTCAGCCCCCTGGAGCCTGTTGCACAGGATCAGGAGGAGGCCATTCAGCCCCTCGAGCCTGTTACACAGGAACAGGAGGAGGCCATTCAGCCCCCTCGAGCTTGTTACACAGGAACAGGAGGAGGCCATTCAGTCCCTCGAGCCTGTTACACAGGAAAAGGAGGAGGCCGTTCAGCCCCCTCGAGCCTGTTACGCAGGAACAGGATGAGGCCATTTAGCCCCTCGAGCCTGTTACACAGGAAAAGGAGGAGGTCCATGCAGCCCCTCGAGCCTGTTACACAGGAACAGGAGGAGGCCAATCAGCCCCTCAAGCCAGGTACACAGGAACAGGAGGAGGCCATTCAGCTCCTCGAGCCTGTTACACAGGAACAGGAGGAGGCCATTCAGCCCCCTGGAGCCTGTTACACAGGATCAGGAGGAGGCCATTCAGCCCCCTGGAGCCTGCTGCACAGGAACAGGAGAAGGCCATTCAGCCCCCTCGAGCCTGTTACACAGGAACAGGAGGAGACCATTCAGCCCCCTCGAGCCTGTTACACAGGAACAGGAGGAGGCCATTCAGCCCCTCAAGCCAGGTACACAGGAACAGGAGGAGGCCATTCAGCCCCTCGAGCCTGTTACACAGGAACAGGAGGAGCCCCATTCAGCCCCTCGAGCCTGTTACACAGGAACAGGAGGAGGCCATTCAGCCCCTTGGGCCTGTTATACAGGAACAGGAGAAGGCCATTCAGCCCCCTCAGGGCTGTTACACAGAAACAGGAGAAGGCCATTCAGCCCCCTCAGGGCTGTTACACAGAAACAGGAGGAGGCCATTCAGCCCCCTTGGGCCTGTTATACAGGAACAGGAGAAGGCCATTCAGCCCCCTCGAGCCTGTTACACAGGAACAGGAGGAGGCCATTCAGCCCCTAGAGCCTGTTACACAGGAACAGGAGGAGGCCATTCAGCCCCTCGAGCCTGTTACAGAGGAACAGGAGGAGGCCATTCAGCCCCCTGGAGCCTGTTACACAGGAACAGGAGGAGGCCATTTAGCCCCTCGAGCCTGTTACACAGGAACAGGAGGAGGCCATTTAACCCCTCGAGCCTGTTACACAGGAACAGGAGGAGGCCATTCAGCCCCTCAAGCCAGGTACACACGAACAGGAGGAGGCCATTCAGCCCCTCGAGCCTGTTACACAGGAACAGGAGGAGGCCATTCAGCCCCCTGGAGCCTGTTACACAGGAACAGGAGGAGGCCATTCAGCCCCTCAAGCCAGGTACACAGGAACAGGAGGAGGCCATTCAGCCCCTCGAGCCTGTTACACAGGAACAGGAGGAGGCCATTCAGCCCCTAGAGCCTGTTACACAGGAACAGGAGGAGGCCATTCAGCCCCTCGAGCCTGTTACACAGGAACAGGAGGAGGCCATTCAGCCCCCTCGAGCTTGTTACACAGGAACAGGAGGAGGCCATTCAGTCCCTCGAGCCTGTTACACAGGAACAGGAGGAGGCCGTTCAGCCCCCTCGAGCCTGTTACACAGGAACAGGAGGAGGCCATTCAGCCCCCTCGAGCCTGTTACACAGGAACAGGAGGAGGCCATTCAGCCCCTCGAGCCAGGTACACAGGAACAGGAGGAGGCCATTACAGCCCCCTCGAGCCTGTTACACAGGAACAGGAGGAGGCCATTCAGCCCCCTTGAGCCTGTTACACAGGAACAGGATGAGGCCATTCAGCCCCTCGGGCCTATTACACAGGAACAGGAGGAGGCCGTTCAGCCCCCTCGAGACTGTTACACAGGAACAGGAGGAGGCCATTCAGCCCCCTCGGGCCTGTTACACAGGAACAGGAGAAGGCCATTCAGCCCCCTCGGGCCTGTTACACAGGAACAGGAGAAGGCCATTCAGCCCCCTCGAGCCTGTTACACAGGAACAGGAGGAGGCCATTCAGTCCCTCGAGCCTGTTACACAGGAACAGGAGGAGGCCATTCAGCCCCTAGAGCCTGTTACACAGGAACAGGAGGAGGCCATTAAGCCCCTCGAGCCTGTTACACAGGAACAGGAGGAGGCCATTCAGCCCCCTCGAGCTTGTTACACAGGAACAGGAGGAGGCCATTCAGTCCCTCGAGCCTGTTACACAGGAACAGGAGGAGGCCATTCAGCCCCCTCGAGCCTGTTACGCAGGAACAGGAGGAGGCCATTTAGCCTCTCGAGCCTGTTACACAGGAACAGGAGGAGGCCATTCAGCCCCTCGAGCCTGTTACACAGGAACAGGAGGAGGCCATTCAGCCCCCTCGAGCTTGTTACACAGGAACAGGAGGAGGCCATTCAGTCCCTCGAGCCTGTTCCACAGGAACAGGAGGAGGCCGTTCAGCCCCCTCGAGCCTGTTACGCAGGAACAGGAAGAGGTCATTTAGCCCCTCCAGCCTGTTACACAGGAACAAGAGGAGGCCATTCAGCCCCTCGAGCCTGTTACACAGGAACAGGAGGAGGCCATTCAGCCCCTCGAGCCTGTTACACAGGAACAGGAGGAGGCCAATCAGCCCCCTCGAGCCTGTTACACAGGAACAGGAGGAGGCCATTCAGCCCCTCCAGCCAGGTACACAGGAACAGGAGGAGGCCATTCAGTCCCTCGAGCCTGTTACACAGGAACAGGAGGGGGCCATTCAGCCCCCTGGAGCCTGTTACACAGGATCAGGAGGAGGCCATTCAGCCCCCTGGAGCCTGCTGCACAGGAACAGGAGAAGGCCATTCAGCCCCCTCGAGCCTGTTACACAGGAACAGGAGGAGACCATTCAGCCCCCTCGAGCCTGTTACACAGGAACAGGAGGAGGCCATTCAGCCCCTCGAGCCTGTTACACAGGAACAGGAGGAGGCCATTCAGCACCCTGGAGCCTGTTACACAGGAACAGGAGCAGGGCATTCAGCCCCCTCGAGCCTGTTACACAGGAACAGGAGGAGGCCATTCAGTCCCTCGAGCCTGTTCCACAGGAACAGGAGGAGGCTGTTCAGCCCCCTCGAGCCAGTTACACAGGAACAGGAGGAGGCCATTTAGCCCCCCGAGCCTGTTACACAGGAACAGGAGGAGGCCATTCAGTCCCTCGAGCCTGTTGCACAGGAACAGGAGGAGGCTATTCAGCCCCCTCAAGCCTGTTACACAGGAACAGGAGGAGGCCATTCAGTCCCTCGAGCCTGTTGCACAGGAACAGGAGGAGGCCGTTCAGCCCCCTCGAGCCTGTTACACAGGAACAGGAGGAGGCCATTTAGCCCCTCGAGCCTGTTACACAGGAACAGGAGGATGCCCATTCAGCCCCTCGAGCCTGTTACACAGGAACAAGAGGAGGCCATTCAGCCCCCTCGAGCCTGTTACACATAAACAGGAGGAGGCCATTCAGCCCCTCGAGCCAGGTACACAGGAACAGGAGGAGGCCATTACAGCCCCCTCGAGCCTGTTACAGAGGAACAGGAGGAAGCCATTCAGCCCCCTTGAGCCTGTTACACAGGAACAGGAGTAGGCCATTCAGCCCCTCGGGCCTGTTACACAGGAACAGGAGGAGGCCATTCAGCCCCTCGAGCCTGTTACACAGGAACAGGAGGAGGCCATTCAGCCCCTCGAGCCTGTTACACAGGAACAGGAGGAGGCCATTCAGCCCCCTCGAGCCTGTTACACAGGAACAGGAGGAGGCCATTCAGCCCCTCGAGCCTGTTACACAGGAACAGGAGGAGGCCATTCAGCCCCTCGAGCCTGTTACACAGGAACAGGAGGAGGCCAATCAGCCCCCTCGAGACAGTTACACAGGAACAGGAGGAGGCCATTCAGCCCCCTCAAGCCTGTTACACAGGAACAGGAGGAGGCCATTACAGCCCCTCGAGCCTGTGACACAGGAACAGGAGGATGCCATTCAACCCCTCGAGCCTGTTACACAGGAACAGGAGGAGGCCATTCAGCCCCTTGAACCAGTTACACAGGAACAGGAGGAGGCCATTCAGCCCCTCGAGCCTGTTACACAGGAACAGGAGGAGGCCATTCAGCCCCTTGAACCAGTTACACAGGAACAGGAGGAGGCCATTCAGCCCCCTTGAGCCTGTTACACAGGAACAGGAGGAGGCCATTCAGCCCCTCGAGCCTGTTACACAGGAACAGGAGGAGGCCATTCAGCCCCCTCGAGACAGTTACACAGGAACAGGAGGAGGCAATTCAGCCCCTCGAGCCTGTTACACCATCCACTGCCCGATCCGTATCTCAACTCCATCTATCCGCCTTGGGTTCATGGGAACCTTCAAGCACAGAAGGTGATATTAGGACATATTGGTTCCATATCCCTTAGTACCCTTACCCAACAAAAATCTACCCTTCCCAGTCGTGAAAGCTCCAATTGACCCCCCAGCCTCGACAGCATTTTGCGGAAGAGAGTTCCAGATTTCCACACCCCTTTGTGTGAAGAAGTGCTTCCTGACATCACCCCTGAACGGCCTGGCTCTAATTTTAAGGTTGCGCCCCCTTGTTCTGGACTCCCCCCACCAGAGGAAATAGTTTCTCTCTATCGACCCTATCGAATCCTTCAATCAGATTAAAGTGCGGGACAGTGGGATTAGTTTGGGGATTGATACAGGGCTATGGGGAGAGAGCGGGGCAGTGGGATTAGTTTGGGGATTGATACAGGGCAATGGGGAGAGAGCGGGGCAGTGGGATTAGTTTGGGGATTGATACAGGGCTATGGGGAGAGAGCAGGGCAGTGGGATTAGTTTGGGGATTGATACAGGGCTATGGGGAGAGAGCGGGGCAGTGGGATTAGTTTGGGATTGATACAGGGCTATGGGGAGAGAGTGGGGCAGTGGGATTAAATCGGGATTGATACAGGGCTATGGGGAGAGCGGGGCAGTGGGATTAGTTTGGGATTGATACAGGGCTATGGGGAGAGAGCGGGGCAGTGGGATTAGTTTGGGATTGATACAGGGCTATGGGGAGAGAGTGGGGCAGTGGGATTAGTTTGGGATTGATACAGGGCTATGGGGAGAGAGCGGGGCAGTGGGATTAGTTTGGGGATTGATACAGGGCTATGGGGACAGAGCGGGGCAGTGGGATTAGTTTGGGATTGATACAGGGCTATGGGGAGAGAGCGGGGCAGTGGGATTAGTTTGGGGATTGATACAGGGCTATGGGAGAGAGCGGGGCAGTGTGATTAGTTTGGGGATTGATACAGGGCTATGGGGAGAGAGCGGGGCAGTGTGATTAGTTTGGGATTGATACAGGGCTATGGGGAGAGAGCGGGGCAGTGGGATTAGTTTGGGATTGATACAGGGCTATGGGGAGAGAGCGGGGCAGTGGGATTAGTTTGGGGATTGATACAGGGCTATGGGGAGAGAGCGGGGCAGTGGGATTAGTTTGGGATTGATACAGGGCTATGGGGAGAGAGCGGGGCAGTGGGATTAGTTTGGGGATTGATACAGGGCTATGGGGAGAGAGCGGGGCAGTGGGATTAGTTTGGGATTGATACAGGGCTATGGGAGAGAGCGGGGCAGTGGGATTAGTTTGTGATTGATACAGGGCTATGGGGAGAGAGCGGGGCAGTGGATTAGTTTGGGATTGATACAGGGCTATGGGGAGAGAGTGGGGCAGTGGGATTAGTTTGGGGATTGATACAGGGCTATGGGGAGAGAGCGGGGCAGTGGGATTAGTTTGGGATTGATACAGGGCTATGGGGAGAGAGTGGGGCAGTGGGATTAGTTTGGGGATTGATACAGGGCTATGGGGAGAGAGCGGGGCAGTGGGATTAGTTTGGGATTGATACAGGGCTATGGGGAGAGAGCGGGGCAGTGGGATTAGTTTGGGGATTGATACAGGGCTATGGGGACAGAGCGGGGCAGTGGGATTAGTTTGGGATTGATACAGGGCTATGGGGAGAGACCGGGGCAGTGGGATTAGTTTGGGATTGATACAGGGCTGTGGGGAGAGAGTGGGGCAGTGGGATTAGTTTGGGATTGATACAGGGCTATGGGGAGAGAGCGGGGCAGTGGGATTAAATCGGGATTGCTCCAGCAAGGAGCCAACACGGACACGATGGGCCGAACGGCCTCGTTCTGTGCTGTACT
Source organism: Squalus acanthias (assembly GCA_030390025.1). Taxonomy (NCBI): domain Eukaryota; kingdom Metazoa; phylum Chordata; class Chondrichthyes; order Squaliformes; family Squalidae; genus Squalus; species Squalus acanthias. Next base: position 31 of record JASTWF010002518.1, on the reverse strand, counting down.
CACAGGAGTGAATGGATGGATCTGTCTGTGG
>JASTWF010002517.1:0-24000 GCA_030390025.1 Squalus acanthias | reverse complement strand
GAGTGTGCAGAGCATTCTGCGAGGGGAACGGCAAGAGTCAGACGTCGTGGTCTATGTCAGAACCAACGACATAGGGAGAAAGAGGACTAAGGTCCTGCAGCCAAAGTTTAAGGAGCTTGGAAGTAAGTTAAAAAGCAGGACATGGAACGTAATAATCTCTAGGTTACTTACAATACCAGGTTGCGCTAGTGAGAGTAGAAATAGGTAGATATGGAAGGTTAACGCGTGGCTTCAGCCATGTTGCAGGAGTGAGGGCTTCAGATTCCGAGGACATTCGGACCAGTTTTGTGGCAGGTGGGACCTGTTCAACTTGGGCGGGTTTCACTTGAACTGAGCTGGGACCAATATCCTTGCGGGCAGGTATGCTTGCGGTGTGGGGTGGGTTTAAATTAATTTGCCAGTGGATTGGGCACCAGGATGTGCTACTACAAAGTAGAAGCAAGGTGCACAGTGGACTGGGAGAGACGGTTTCAGTTAAAAGTGTTCTAAGTGTGTAAATATACAACGTGTGTTTAGTAAGTTTGGTGAGCTGCAGGCGCAAATAGCCGCGTGAGAATATGATGTAGTGGCGATAACGGAGACCTGTCTCAAAAAGGGGAGGAATAGATACTTAATATTACTGAGTACAAGGTATTCAGGAACACGAGGGCAGAAAATAATGAAGAGGGGTAGCAGTTTAGATTAAGGAAAATATTCCATTGCTTGAAAGAAAGAATGTCCTTGAGGGGACAAAAACAGAATCGATTTGGTTGGAGTTGAGAGACAATAGAGAAGCTACTTGGTGTATTTATGGGCCAAACACTGGGTTGTTGATGGAGGAGCAGAATTGCAAAGAATTTACTGAGAGGTGCAAGAACAATAGAGTAGTGATAATGCGAGCCATTAGCTACCCCAATATAGACTGGGATAGTAATTGTGTTAAGGGCAGGAAGGTGGAGGAATTTCTAAAGAGGGTTCAGGAGAATGTTCTTGATAAGCACGTTTCCGGCACAATGAGGAAGGAGGCATTGCTGGATCTAGTGCTGGGGAAGTAAGTGGGTCAAGGGGAGAATGTCAAAGTGGGGGATCAACTCGGGAATATTGATCCTAGTATCGTAAGGTTTAGTTTAATTATGGAGAAGGACATGGAGCAATCTAGAATAAAAATACTTAAATGAAAGATGTCTAAATTCAGCGAATTGAGGAGAGTTCTGGCCCGGGTGAAGTGGAGTCAAAGACTGGCAGAAAAAATGTAATGGATCAATGGGCGACCTTTAAAGAGGAGAATGGTTCGTGTACACTCGAGGTACATTCCTACAAGTTGGAAATGGAGGTTAACCAAAGCCAGAGCTCACTGGATGGTGAAGGAATTGGAGAGTAGGATGAAGCAGAATAAGGGGGCGGATGGCAGGTATTTGCTTGATAATACAGAGGAGAATCAGGCTGAATATAGATTGTTCAGAGGGGAAATGAAAAAGGAAATAAGAGGGAAAAGAGGCAGCACGAGAATAGATTGTCGACTAGCATAAAGAGGAATCCAAAGATCTTCTATCGGCATATTAACAGTAAAAGGGTTGTCAGCGAAGCGGTGCGGCCGATTAAGGACAAACATGGAGATCTATTGGTGAAGGCAGAAGGCCTATCTGAGGTAGTAAATGTGTACGTTGTGTCAGTGTTTACCAAGGAAGAGGACTTTGACAAAGCTATGTTAAACGAGGAGGTTACTGGGATACTGCATGAGGTAAAAATAGATAAAGAGGAGGTACTAGACAGGCTGATGGCAATTAACGTGGATCATCACGCAGTCCGAATGGAATGCAAGCCAAGGATGTTGTGGAAGTAAGGCTAGAAATTGCGGAGGAGCTAGTCACAATATTTCAAGTCTCCTTAGATACAGAGGTGCTGCTGAGGACAGCAGGATTGCAAATATTACAACCTTGTTCAAGAAAGTGGAGAACGAAAAACCTGACAATTACAGATCAGTCAGTTGAAATTCAGGGGTGGGGAAGCTTTTAGAAACAATAATCCGGGCGAAAATGAACAGACACTTGGAAAAGTCTGCACTAATAAAGAAGAGTCTGCGCGGATTTGTTAAGGGAAAATCATGTTTACCTAACGTGATTGAGATTTTTGTTGAGTTAACAGAGAGGGTCGATGAGGGCAGTGCAGTTGATGTTGTATATATGGACTTTCAAAAGGCGTTTGATAAAGTGCAACATACTAGGCTTGTTAGCAAAATTAAAGCTCATGCGATAAAAGGTGCAGTAGCAGCATGGATATAAATTTGGCTTACAGATAGAAACAGAGAGTTGTGGTAAGTGGCTGTTTTTCGGACTGAAGGGAGGTATACCGTGGTGTTCCCCATGGTTCCGTACTAAGACCAATGCTGCTTTGATAAACATTAAGGACTTGGACTGGGGGTAAAGTGCACGTTTTCGGGATTTGCAAATGACCCAAAACTTGGATGTGTAGTAACCACTGAGGGGGCTAGTAATATACTTCAAGAGGAAATAGACAGGCTTATGGAATGGGCGGACAGGTGGCAGATGTAATTCAATGCAGAAATGTGTTAGGTGAGAAATTTTGGTAGGAATAATGAGGAGAGACAGTACAAGCTAACTATTACAATTATTAATTGGGTGGAAGGACAGAGAGATCTGGGGGTGTTTGTACACAAGTTTTTGAAAGTTGCAGTAAAGATTAACAAAGCAGTTAATAAAGCAGACAGGATCCCGGGCTTCATAATTAGAGGCACAGAGTACAAAAGCCAGGAAGTTATGTTAAACCTATAAAAACACTAGTTCGGTCCCAGCTGGAGTATTGTGTCCAATTCTGGTCACCGCACTTTAAATAAAGGACGTTAAGGCTTTGGAGAAGGTACAGAATAAATTTACCAGAATGGTTCCAGGGATGATGGAACACAATTACGTGGATAGATTGAAGAAGCTGGGGTTGTTCTCCTTAGAGTCATAGAATGCTAAGAAATGATTTCATGGAGGTGTTTAAAATCATGACGGGTTTATATTGAGTAAATAAAGAGAAATTGTTTCCAGTGGCTGAAGTTTCAATAACCAGAGGACATGATTTAAGGTGATTGGCAGATGAACCAGAGGCGACATGAGGTAAACCAATTTCATGCAACGAGTGGTTAGGATTTGGAATGGACTGCCTGATTGGGTGGTGGGTACAGATTCAATCGTGGCCTTCAAAAGGGAATTGGAATAACGCTTGAAGGAGTAGAATTGCATGGATATGTGGAAAGAGTGGAATAACTGGATGGCTCATCAAAAGAGTAGACACATTCTCGATGGGCCGATTAGCCTCGTTCTGATAGAAAGATAGACTTTCATTTATATAGTGCCTTTCACGACCTCAGGACGTCCCAAAACGATTCACAGCCAATCAAGTACTTTTGAAGTGAAGTCACTGTTGTAATGTAGTAAATGTGGAAGTCAATTTGCACACAGCAAGCTCCCACAAGCAGCAATGTGATAACGACAAGATAACCTGTTTTTTTTGCTTATTTTTATTCGTTCCCGGGATGTGGGCGTCGCTGGCGAGGCCGACATTTATTGCCCATCTCTAATTTCCCTTGAGAATGTGGTGGTGAGCTGCCTTATGAAACGCTGCAGTCCGTTTGGTGAAAGTTCTCCCACAGTGCTGACTTTGCCGTTGCAGTTTGGTTAACTGAGTGGCTTACTAGGCCATTTCAGGGGGCAGTTAAAAGTCAACCACATTGCTGTGGGGCTGGAGTCACAGATAGGCCAGACTCGGTAAGGACGACAGATTTCCATCCCTGAAGCACATTCTGAACCAGATGGGTTTTTACAAAAATCCGGTAGTTTCATGGTGACCATTACTGATACTCGCTTTTATATTGCCCATTTTTTAAATAAACTGAATTAAAATTCCCCAGCTGCCGGGGAGAGATTTGGACTCATGTCTCCAGATTATTAGTCCAGGCCTCTGGATTACTAGTACGGTAACATAACTACAATGCTACCATTCCCGCGTTGATTGAGGGATAAATATTGGCCAGAACACCGGGGATAATTCCCCTGCTCTATTTCAAAATAGTGAAATGAGAGCTTTTACGTCCACCTGAGAGAGCAGACAAGGTCTCGGTTTAACGTCTCATTGGAAAGTCGGCACCTCGGACAGTGCAGCATTCCCATTGTACTCCCCGCCTAGATTTCTGTGCTCAAGTCTCTGGAGTGGGACTGTGAACCCACTACCTCCTAACTCAGAGGCGAGAGTGCTACCCACTGAGCCACGGCTGACACTTACATTTTGTTAAGAAAAATAAGGAGGCCCATATTACTTATAAAATAAGAATCTAAATGGGATGGAATAGAAAAGAGATCTGGGAGAACAAATACTTATCTGATGGATTAATCTATGATTCTATGATCACATAAAATATCATAGAACATACAGCACAGATAGAGGCCACTCTGCCTAACCAGTCCATTTGAGCTCATACGACCACTCGATTCTGCCCCCATCCTTCCTCATCGAACTCTATCAGAATAATCCTCTATCCCCTTCTCCATCATGTGCTTATTTAGCCTCCTGTTTAAATTTATCTAAACTGTTCCCCTCAACCACTCCCTGTGGCAGCGAGATCAACATTCTCAGCACTCGCTGGGGAAAGTATCTACTTTTGCATTACCTATTCGCTTTCTTGGTAACTATCTTATATTAAAGGTATCTAGTTTTAATATTCCCAACAATTGGAAACAATCTCTCTGTATCTACGGTATCAAAAACTTTCAAAATTTTAAAGACATCGATTAGATCACACCTCAAGCTTCTCTTTTCAAGAGTAATGAGACACTGCCTGTCCATCCGATCCTGATAGGTATAACCACGCATTTCTGGTATCATCCTTGTAAATCTATTTTTTATCGTTTCCAGTATCTCTATATTATTTTTCCAATAACGCGACAAGAACTATACACAGTGCTCCAACTGTGGTCTAAACCAAGGTTCGGTACAAGTTTAGCATAATGTCTCTACTTGTCAGTACTAGTAACAAACCCTAGCGCATGTTTTGCTTTTTTTATTAATTATTTACCGATGTCTATACTTTTAGTGATTTGTGTATTTGTACTCCCAAATCTATTTGCTCCTCAAGCCGACTCAGATTCTTATTTTCCAGGTAATATGTGACCTCCTTATTTTACTCAACAAAAAGAAATAACTCACACTTATCTGTGATAAAATGTATTCACCAATTATCTGCAGATTCTGCAAGTTTATTAGTTCGAGATGCTGTGTTATTGTGAATTACTGTGTTAGTTTGAGGTGCTGTGTTAGTTTCAGGTGCTGTGTTAGTTTGAGGTGCTGTGTTAGTTTCAGGTGCTGTGTTAGTTTGAGGTGCTGTGTTAGTTTGAGGTGCTGCATTAGTTTGAGGTGCTGTGTTAGTTTGCGGTGCTGTGTTATTTTGAATTACTGTGTTAGTTTGAGGTGCTGTGTTAGTTTGAGGTGCTGTGTTATTTTGAATTACTGTGTTAGTTTGAGGTGCTGTGTTAGTTTGAGGTGCTGAGTTATTTTGAATTACTGTGTTAGTTTGAGGTGCTGTGTTAGTTTGAGGTGCTGTGTTATTTTGAATTACTGTGTTAGTTTGAGGTGCTGTGTTAGTTTGAGGTGCTGTGTTATTTTGAATTACTGTGTTAGTTTGAGGTGCTGTGTTAGTTTGAGCTGCTGTATTCGTTTGAGATGCTGTATTAGTTTGAGGTGCTGTTTTAGTTTGAGGGGATGTATTAGTTTGAGGGGCTGTATCAGTTTGAGGTACGGTATTAGTTTGAGGTAATGTATTAGTTTGAGGTACTGTATTAGTTTGAGGTGCTGTATTAGTTTGAGGTGCTGTATTAGTTTGAGGAGCTGTATTAGTTTGAGGGGCTGTATTAGTTTGAGGTGCTGTGTTAGTTTATGGTGCTGTGTTAGTCTGAGGTGCTGCATTAGTTTGAGGTGCTGTGTTAGTTTGAATTGCTGTGAAAGATTGAGGTGCTGTATTTTTGAAGGTGCTGTATGGTTTGCAAGGGATGTATTAGATTGAAGGTGTGTGTTAGTTTGAGTTACAGAGATGTACGGGTGTTGATGTGACGTGTTTCTTTAATAGAAATAAAATAATTATGCAACATGATTTTTCACAATCTAACAAGAAACAGTAGGACTGTTTAATTTTTACAGACTGGAGAATCAAATCGTGTAATTTAATTCGGAATCGAAATTCCACAAAGTAATTCAGTAAGACCAGAACATAAATGCACTGTAGCAGACACGACAGACGAACTCTAAAATTTGAAAGTGAATTATTGAATTAACACAGCAGGTTGCAGAGCATCACGGAAGCAATGTGAGATCTAATGATGAGCCCTATCTTGATAAAATAAACAATACATTGTTGTGCGAATGCAGCGTCAAATTTTAATTTAGTTCACTCATAAAATCAGAATGGTCCAGTCTTTCAGGATTTCATTGGAGCAGGGAGTGAAAGCGGTTAACAATAATTGTTCAAACAACAAATAAATAATTTAAACGATGTTGCAACCCCACTGTCCCAGTGGGAATCTTACAGTGTATAAATGGAAGGCACTGGGACTATATTGTCACAGAGATTAAATCAGAGAGATTCCTGCAGCACGAAGGGGCAGATCGACTCACACAGAAAATGTTGGCAACATTTAACACCATCAAAATAATTTACTACAGTAGCCTTGCAGCCATTGGTGTTCCAGGTAAGTGAACAAAATAAATTTAGTTATGGAAAGCTCTCTGAGCTGGACTAGAGATTTTGATATTAGATTGAGGGGCTGTAATAGATTTAAGTGTTGTATTAGATGGAAAAGCTGTATTAGATTGAAGTGCTTTATTAGATTGAAGTGCTGTAGTAGATTGAAGTGCTGTATTCGATTGAAGTACAGTTTTTGATTGAAGTCCGGTATTAGATTTAATACATTTTTGAATGGATGTACTGTATTAGATGGTAGTGCTGTATTAGATTGAAGTGCAGTATTAGACTGAAGTGCTGCATTAGATTGAAGTGTTGTATTAGATTGAAGTACTGTATTAGATTGAAGTGCTGTATTCGATTGAAGTACAGATTTTGATTGAAGTCCTGTATTAGATTTAATACATTTTTGAATGGATGTACTCTATTAGATGGTAGTGCTGTATTAGATTGAAGTGCAGTATTAGACTGAAGAGCTGTATTGGATTGAAGTGCTGGATTAGATTGAAGAGCTGTATTGGATTGAAGTGCTGTATTGGATTGAAGTGCTGTATTAGATTGAAGAGCTGTATTGGATTGAAGTGCTGGATTAGACTGAAGTGTTGTATTAGATTTAAGTGCTGTATTAGATTGAAGAGCTGTATTGGATTGAAGTGCTGGATTAAATTGAAATGTTGTATTAGATTGAAGAGCTGTATTGGATTGAAGTGCTGGATTAGATTGAAGTGTTGTATTAGATTGAAGTGCTGTATTAGATTGAAGTGCTGTATTGGATTGAAGTGCTGTATTAGATTGAAGTGTTGTATTAGATTGAAGTGCTGTAATAGATTGAAGTGCTGTATTAGATTGAAGTGCTGTATTAGATTGAAGTGCTGTATTAGATTGAAGTGCTGTATTAGATTGAAGTGTTGTATTAGATTGAAGTGCTGTAATAGATTGAAGTGCTGTATTAGATTGAAGTGCTGTAATAGATTGAAGTGCTGTATTAGATTGAAGTGCTGTATTAGACTGAAGTCTGGTAATAGATTGAAGTGCTGTATTAGATTGAAGTCTGGTAATAGATTGAAGTGCTGTATTAGTTTGAAGGGCTGTATTAGATTGAAGCGCTGTGTTAGATTGAAGTATTGAATTAGATTGAAGAGCTGTATTAGTTTGAAGGGCTGCATTAGATTGAAGTGCTGTGTTAGATTGAAGTATTGAATTAGATTGAAGTGTTGTGTTACATTGAAGTGCTGTATTAGATTGAAGTGCGGTATTAGTTTGAAGAGCTGTATTAGATTTAAGTGATGTATTAGATTGAAGCGCTGTATTAGATTGAAATGCTGTGTTAGATTGAAGTGCTGTGTTACATTGAAGTGCTGTATTAGACTGAAGTTCTATATTAAATTGAGGTGCTGTATTCGATAGAAGTGCTTTATTAGATTGAAGTGCTGTATAAGATTGAATTGCTGAATTAGATTGAAGATCTATATTAGATTGTAGTGCTGTATTAGATTGAAATGTATTAGATTGAAGTGCTGGATTAGATTGAAGTGTTGTATTAGATTGAAGTGCTGTATTAGATTGAAGTGCTGTATTCGATTGAAGTTCTGTATTAGATTGAAGTGTTGCTTTAGATTGAATGTTATATTAGATTGAAGGGCTGTATTAGATTGAAGTGTTGTATTAGATTGAAGTGCTGTATGAGAATGAAGTGCTGTATTAGATTGTGTTTTTATATTAGATTGAAGTTCTGAATTAGATCGAAGTGATGTATTAGTCTGAAGTGCTGTATTAGGTTGAGGTGCTGTATTTGATTGAAGTGCTGTAATAGATTGAAGTTCTGTATTAGATTGAAGTGCTGTATTACATTGAAGTGCTGTAACAGATTGAAGTTCTGTATTAGATTGAAGTGCTGTGTTAGATTGAAGTATTGAATTAGATTGAAGAGCTGTATTAGTTTGAAGGGCTGCATTAGATTGAAGTGCTGTGTTAGATTGAAGTATTGAATTAGATTGAAGTGTTGTGTTACATTCAAGTGCTGTATTAGATTGAAGTGCGGTATTAGTTTGAAGAGCTGTATTAGATTTAAGTGATGTATTAGATTGAAGCGCTGTATTAGATTGAAATGCTGTATTAGATTGAAGTGCTGTGTTACATTGAAGTGCTGTATTAGACTGAAGTGCTATATTAAATTGAGGTGCTGTATTAGATAGAAGTGCTTTATTAGATTGAAGTGCTGTATAAGATTGAATTGCTGAATTAGATTGAAGATCTATATTAGATTGTAGTGCTGTATTAGATTGAAATGTATTAGATTGAAGTGCTGTATTAGTTTGAAGTGCTGTATTGGATTGAAGTGCTGTATTAGATTGAAGTGTTGTATTAAATTGAAGTCTGGAGATAGATTGAAGTACTGTATTAGTTTGAAGAGCTGCATTAGATTGAAGTACTGTATTAGATTGAAGTGCTGTATTAGATTGATGTGCAGTATTAGATTGAAGTACTGTATTAGATTGAAGTGCTGTATTAGATTGAAGTGGTGTATTAGATTGAAGTGCTGCATTAGATTGAAGTGCTGTATTAGATTGAAGAGCTGTATTAGATTGATGTGCAGTATTAGATTGAAGTACTGTATTAGATTGAAGTGCTGTATTAGATTGATGTGCAGTATTAGATTGAAGTACTGTATTAGATTGAAGTGCTGTATTAGATTGAAGAGCTGCATTAGATTGAAGTACTGTATTAGATTGAAGTGCTGTATTAGATTGATGTGCAGTATTAGATTGAAGTACTGTATTAGATTGAAGAGCTGCATTAGATTGAAGTACTGTATTAGATTGAAGTGCTGTATTAGATTGATGTGCAGTATTAGATTGAAGTACTGTATTAGATTGAAGTGCTGTATTAGATTGAAGTGTTGTATTAGATTGAAGTGGTGTATTAGATTGAAGTGGTGTATTAGATTGAAGTGCTGTATTAGATTGAAGTGGTGTATTAGATTGAAGTGCTGCATTAGATTGAAGTGCTGTATTAGATTAAACTGCTGTATTAGATTGAAGAGCTGTATTAGATTGAAGTGCTCTATATGAATGAAGTTCTGTATTAGATTTAAGAGCTGTATTAGATTGAAGTGCTGCATTAGATTGAAGTGCTGTATTAGACTGAAGTGTTGTATTAGATTAAAGTGCTGTATTAGATTGACGTGCAGTATTAGATTGAGGTGCTGTATTAGATTGAAGTATTGTATTAGATTGAAGTGCTGTATTCGATTGAAGTGCTGTATTAGATTGAAGTGCTGTATTAGATTAAAGAGCTGCATTAGATTGAAGTGCTGTATTAGATTGAAGTGCTGTATTAGATTGAAGTGCTGTATTAGATTGAAGTGCTGTATTCGATTGAAGTGATGTATTAGATTGAAGGGTTGTATTACATTGAAGTGCTGTATTAGATTGAAGTGCTAATTTTGCTTGAAGTGCTGTAGTAGACTGAAGTGCTTTTTTAGATTGAAGTGCTGTATTAGATTGAAATGCTTTATTACATTGAATTACATAATTAGTTTGAAGTGCTGAATCACCTTGAAGTGCTTTATTAGAGTGAAGTGCTGTATTAGAATGAAGTGCTGTATTAGATTGAAGAGCTGTTTAAGATTGAAGTGATGTAGTAGATTGAAATGCTGTATAAGATTGAAGCGCTGTATAAGATTCAAGAGCAGTTTTAGATTGAAGTGGTGTAGTAGATTGAAATGCTGTTTAAGATTGAAGTGCTGTATTAGATTGAAGTGCTGTATTAGATTGAAGTGTGTATTAGTTTGAGTGTCTGTATTAGTTTGAGGTACTGTATTAGTTTGAGGGTCTGTATTAGTTTGAAGTTTGGTATTAGTTTGAGGGACTGTATTAGTTTGAGTTACTGTATTAGTTTGAGGTACTGTATTAGTTTGAGGGGTTGTAGAAGTTTGAGGGGCTGTATTAGTTTGAGTGGCTGTATTCGTTTGAGGGTCTGTATTCATTTGAGGGGCTGTATTAGTTTGAGGGGCTGTATTAGTTTGAGGGGCTGTATTAGTTTGAGGGGCTGTATTAGTTTGAGGGGCTGTATTAGTTTGAATTACTGTATTTGTTTGAGGAACTGTATTAGTTTGAGGTTCGGTATTAGTTTGAGGGACTGTATTAGTTTGAGGTGCTGTATTAGTTTGAGGGTCTGTATTAGTTTGAGGTATTGTATTAGTTTGAGGGTCTGTATTAGTTTGAGGTTCGGTATTAGTTTGAGGGATTGTATTAGTTTGTGTTACTGTATTAGTTTGAGGTACTGTATTAGTTTGAGGGGCTGTAGAAGTTTGAGGGACTGTATTACTTTCAGGGTCTGTATTAGTTTGAGGGTCTGTATTAGTTTGAGGGGCTGTATTAGTTGGAGTAGCTGTATTAGTTTGAGGGTCTGTATAAGTTTGAGGGGCTGTGTTAGTTTGAGGGTCTGTATTACTTTGAGGGTCTGTATTAGTTTGAGGGGCTGTATTAGTTTGAGGGTCTGTATTAGTTTGAGGGTCTGTATTAGTTTGAGGAGCTGTATTAGTTGGAGGAGCTGCATTAGTTTGAGGGGCTGTATTAGTTTGAGGGGCTGTAGTAGTTTGAGGGGTAGTATTAGTTTTAGGGGCTGTATTAGTTTGAGCTACTGTATAAGTTTGAGGGGCTGTATTAGTTGGAGGAGCTGTATTAGTTTAAGGTACTGTATTAGTTTGAGTGGCTGCATTAATTTGAGGTACTGTATTAGTTTAAGTGGCTGCATTAGTTTGAGGTACTGTATTAGTTTGAGGGGCTGTATGAGTTTCAGGTACTGTATTAGTTTGAGGTGCTGTGTTAGCTTGAAGTACTGTATTAGTTTGAGGGGCTGTATTAGTTTGAGCTGCTGTATTAGTTTCAGGGGCTGTATTAGTTTGAGGGGCTGTATTAGTTTGAGGTGCTGTATTAGTTTGAGGGGCTGTATTAGTTTGAGGTTCTGAATTAGTTTCAGATATTGTATTAGCTTGAGGTACTGTATTAATTTGAGGAGGTGTATTAGTTTGAGGGGCAGTATTATTTTGAGTGGCCGTATTCGTTTGAGGGTCTGTATTAGTTTGAGGGACTTTATTAGTGTGAGGAGCTCTATTAGTTTGAGTGGCTGTATTAGTTTGAGGCACTGTATTAGTTTGAGGTACTGTATTAGTTTGAGGCACTGCATTAGTTTAAGGGTCTTTATTAATTTGAGGTACTGTATTAGTTTGAGGGTCTGTATTAGTTTGAGGGTCGGTATTAGTTTGAGGGACTGTATTAGTTTTAGGGGATGTATTAGTTTGAGGGTCTGTAGTAGTTTGAGGTGCTGTATTAGTTTGAGTTGTTGTATTAGTTTGAGAGGCTGAATTGCTTTGAGGAGCTGAATTAGTTTGAGGGGCTGTATTAGTTTGAGGTGCTGTATTAGTTTGAGGTGCTGTATTAGTTTGAGGAGCTGTATTAGTTGCAGGTGCTGTATTAATTTGAGGTTCTCTATTAGTTTGAGGGGCTGTATTAGTTTGAGGAGCTGTATTAGTTTGAGGGTCTCTATTAGTTTGAGGTGCTGTATTAGTTTGAGGAGCAGAATTAGTTTGAGGTGCTGTATTAGTTTGAGGAGCTGTATTAGTTTCAGGTGCTGTATTAATTTGAGGGACTGAATTAGTTTGAGGGACTTTAATAGTTTGAGGGTCTCTATTAGTTTGAGGAGCTGCTTTAGTTTGAGGGGCTTTATTAGTTTGAGGGGCTGTGCTAATTTGAGGGACTGATTTAGTTTGAGGGACTGTAATAGTTTGAGGGGCTGTAATAGTTTCAGGGGCTATATTAGTTTGAGCTGATGTATTAGTTGGAGGGGCTGTATTAGTTTGAGATGCTGTATTAGTTTGACGGGCTGTATTAGTTTGAGGGGCTGTATTAGTTTGAGGGTGTGTATTAGATTCAGATACTGTATTAGATTGAGGTACTGTATTAGTTTGAGTGGGTGTATTAGTTTGAGGGGCTGTACAAGTTTGAGTGGCTGTATTCGTTTGAGGGTCTGTATTCGTTTGATGGACTGTATTAGTTTGAGGGGCTGTATTAGTTTGAGTGTCTGTATTAGTTTGAGGGGCTGTATTAGTTGGAGGAGCTGTATTAGTTTGAGGGTCTGTATTAGTTTGAGGGGCTGTGTTAATTTGAGGGTCTGTATTAGTTTGAGGGTCTGTATTAGTTTGAGGGGATTTATTAGTTTAAGGGTCTGTATTAGTTTGAGGGTCTGTATTAGTTTGAGGGTCTGTATTAGTTTGAGTGGCTGTATTAGTTTGAGGGGCTTTATTAGTTTGAGGGGCTGTATTAGTTTGAGGTGCTGTATCAGTTTGAGGGGCTGTATTAGTTTGAGGGTCTGTATTAGTTTGAGGAGCTTATTTGTTTGAGGTGCTGTATTAGTTTGAGGGTCTGTATTAGTTTGAGCTACTGTATTAGTTTGAGGGGCTGTATTAGTTTGAGGTACTGTATTAGTTTAAGTGGCTGCATTAGTTTGAGGCACTGTATTAGTTTGAGGGTCTGTATTAGTTTGAGGTGCTGTATTAGTTTGAGGTGCTGTGTTAGCTTGAGGTACTGTATTAGATTGAGGGGCTGTATTAGTTTGAGTTACTGTATTAGTTTGAGCGGCTGTATTAGTTGGAGGAGCTGTATTAGTTTGAGGTACTGTATTAGTTTAAGTGGCTGCATTAGTTTGAGGTACTGTATTAGTTTGAGGTGCTGTGTTAGCTTGAGGTACTGTATTAGTTTGAGGGGCTGTATTAGTTTGAGTTACTGTATTAGTTTGAGGGGCTGTATTAGTTTGAGGTGCTGTATTAGTTTGAGGTGCTGTGTTAGCTTGAGGTACTGTATTAGTTTGAGGGGCTGTATTAGTTTGAGTTACTGTATTAGTTTGAGGGGCTGAATGAGTTTGAGGTACTGTATTAGTTTGAGGTGCTGTGTTAGCTTGAGGTACTGTATTAGTTTGAGGGGCTGTATTAGTTTGAGTTACTGTATTAGTTTGAGGGGCTGTATTAGTTTGAGGTGCTGTATTAGTTTGAGGGGCTGTATTAGTTTGAGGGGCTGTATAAGTTTCAGGGGCTGTATTATTTTGAGGGGCTGTATTAGTTTGAGGTGCTGTATTAGTTTGAGGGGCTGTATTAGTTTGAGGGTCTGAATTAGTTTCAGATACTGTATTGGTTTGAGGTACTGTATTAGTTTGAGGGGGTGTATTAGTTTGAGGGGCAGTATTAGTTTGAGTGGCTGTATTCGTTTGAGGGTCTGTATTAGTTTGAGGGACTTTATTAGCGTGAGGGGCTCTATTAGTTTGAGTGGCTGTATTAGTTTGAGAGCTGTATTAGTTTGAGGGGCTGTATTAGTTTGAGGTACTGTATTAGTTTGAGGCACTGTATTAGTTTTAAGGGTCTGAATTAGTTTCAACTACTGTATTAGTTTGAGGGTCGGTATTAGTTTGAGGGGCAGTATTAGTTTGAGGGGCATTACTAGTTAGAGGAGCTCTATTAGTTTGAGGGACTGTATTAGTTTTAGGGGCTGTATTAGTTTGAGGTACTGTATTAGTTTGAGGCACTGTATTAGTTTTAAGGGTCTGAATTAGTTTCAGCTACTGTATTAGTTTGAGGGTCGGTATTAGTTTGAGGGACTGTATTAGTTTTCTGGGCTGGATTAGTTTGAGGGACTTTATTAGTTTTAGGGGCTGTATTAGTTTGAGGAACTGTATTAGTTTGTGTTACTGTATTAGTTTGAGTTACTGTATTAGTTTGAGGGGCTGTTATAGTTTGAGGTCTGTATTAGTTTGAGGGTTTGTATTAGCATGAGGGTAGGTATTAGTTTGAGGGACTGTACTGGTTTGACGGGCTGCATTAGTTTGAGGTACTGTATTAGTTTTAGGGGCTGTATTAGTTTGAGGGTCTGTATTAGTTTGAGGTGCTGTATTAGTTTGAGGTGCTGTATTAGTTTGAGGGTCTGTATTAGTTTGAGGGACTTTATTAGCGTGAGGGGCTCTATTAGTTTGAGTGGCTGTATTAGTTTGAGAGCTGTATTAGTTTGAGGGGCTGTATTAGTTTGAGGTACTGTATTAGTTTGAGGCACTGTATTATTTTTAAGGGTCTGAATTAGTTTCAACTACTGTATTAGTTTGAGGGTCGGTATTAGTTTGAGGGACTGTATTAGTTTTCTGGGCTGTATTAGTTTGAGGGGCTGTATTAGTTTGAGGGGCATTATTAGTTAGAGGAGCTCTATTAGTTTGAGGGACTGTATTAGTTTTAGGGGCTGTATTAGTTTGAGGAACTGTATTAGTTTGTGTTACTGTATTAGTTTGAGTTACTGTATTAGTTTGAGGGGCTGTTATAGTTTGAGGTCTGTATTAGTTTGAGGGGCTGTATAAGTTTGAGGGGCTGTGTTAGTTTGAGGGTCTGTATTAGTTTGAGGGTCTGTATTAGTTTGAGGGGCTGTATTAGTTTGAGGGTCTGTATTAGTTTGAGGGTCTGTATTAGTTTGAGGAGCTGTATTAGTTGGAGGAGCTGCATTAGTTTGAGGGGCTGTATTAGTTTGAGGGGCTGTATTAGTTTGAGGGGTTGTATTAGTTTGAGGGGCTGTATTAGTTTGAGCTACTGTATTAGTTTGAGGGCCTGTATTAGTTGGAGGAACTGTATTAGTTTGAGGTACTGTCTTAGTTTGAGTGGCTGTTTTAGTTTGAGGTACTGTATTAGTTTAAGTGGCTGCATTAGTTTGAGGTACTGTATTAGTTTGAGGGGCTGTATGAGTTTCAGGGACTGTATTAGTTTGAGGTGCTGTGTTAGCTTGAGGTACTGTATTAGTTTGAGGGGCTGTATTAGTTTGAGCTGCTGTATTAGTTTGAGGGGCTGTATTAGTTTGAGGTTCTGAATTAGTTTCAGATACTGTATTAGTTTGAGGTACTGTATTAGTTTGAGGAGGTGTATTAGTTTGAGGGGCAGTATTAGTTTGAGTGGCCGTATTCGTTTGAGGGTCTGTATTAGTTTGAGGAGCTGTATTAGTTTGAGGTATTGTATTAGTTTGAGGCACTGTATTAGTTTAAGGGTCTGTATTAGTTTGAGGTACTGTATTAGTTTTAGGGGCTGTATTAGTTTGAGGGTCTGTATTAGTTTGAGGTGCTGTATTAGTTTGAGGGGCTGTATTAGTTTGAGGGGCTGTATTGGTTTGAGGAGCTGAATTAGTTTGAGGGGCTGTATTAGTTTGAGGTGCTGTATTAGTTTGAGGTGCTGTATTGGTTTGAGGAGCTGAATTAGTTTGAGGGGCTGTATTAGTTTGAGGTGTTGTATTAGTTTGAGGGGCTGTATTAGTTTGAGGGGCTGTATTAGTTTGAGGGGCTGTATTGTTTTGAGGAGCTGAATTAGTTTGAGGGGCTGTATTAGTTTGAGGTGCTGTATTAGTTTTAGGTGCTGTATTAGTTTGAGGGGCTGTATTGGTTTGAGGAGCTGAATTAGTTTGAGGGGCTGTATTAGTTTGAGGTGCTGTATTAGTTTGAGGTGCTGTATTAGTTTGAGTTGCTGTATTGGTTTGAGGAGCTGAATTAGTTTGAGGGGCTGTATTAGTTTGAGGTGTTGTATTAGTTTGAGGGGCTGTATTAGTTTGAGGGGCTGTATTAGTTTGAGGGTCTGTATTGGTTTGAGGAGCTGAATTAGTTTGAGGGGCTGTATTAGTTTGAGGTGCTGTATTAGTTTGAGGTGCTGTATTAGTTTGAGGAGCTGTATTGGTTTCAGGTGCTGTATTAATTTGAGGTTCTCCATTAGTTTGAGGGGCTGTATTAGATTGAGGAGCTGAATTAGTTTGAGGGTCTGTATTAGTTTGAGGAGCTGTATTAGTTTGAGGGTCTGTATTAGTTTGAGGGGCTGTATTAGTTTGAGGAGCTGTATTAGTTTGAGGTGCTGTATTAATTTGAGGTTCTCTATTAGTTTGAGGAGCTGTATTATTTTGAGGTGCTGCATTAGTTTGAGGGGCTTTTTTAGTTTGAGGGGCTGTGCTAATTTGAGGGACTGAATTAGTTTGAGGGACTGTAATAGTTTGAGGGGCTGTAATAGTTTCAGGGGCTATAGTAGTTTGAGCTGATGTATTAGTTTGAGGGGCTGTATTAGTTTGAGGTGCTGTATTAGTTTGACGGGCTGTATTAGTTTGAGGGGCTGTATTAGTTTGAGGGGCTGTATTAGTTTGAGGTTGTGTATTAGATTCAGATACTGTATTAGATTGAGGTACTGTATTAGTTTGAGGGGGTGTATTAGTTTGAGTTGCTGTACAAGTTTGAGTGGCTGTATTTGTTTCAGGGGCTGTATTAGATTGAGGGGCTGTATTAATTTGAGGGACTTAGTAGTTTGAATTACTGTATTAGTTTGAGTGTCTGTATTAGTTTGAGGAGCTGTATTAGTTGGAGGAGCTGTATTGGTTTGAGGGTCTGTATTAGTTTGAGGGGCTGTGTTAGATTGAGGGTCTGTATTCGTTTGAGGGTCTTTATTAGTTTGAGGAGCTGTATTAGTTTGAGGGTCTGTATTAGTTTGAGGGTCTGTATTAATTTGTGGAGCTGTTTTAGTTTGAGGAGCTGTATTAATTTGAGTGGCTCTATTAGTTTGAGGAGCTGTATTAGTTGGAGTGGCTGTATTAGTTTGAGGGGCTTTATTAGTTTGAGGGGATGTATTAGTTTGAGGTGCTGTATCAGTTTGAGGGGCTGTATTAGTTTGAGGGTCTGTATTAGTTTGAGGAGCTTATTTGTTTGAGGTGCTGTATTAGTTTGAGGGGCTGTATTAGTTTGAGGTACTGTATTAGTTTAAGTGGCTGCATTAGTTTGAGGCACTGTATTAGATTGAGGGGCTGTATGAGTTTGAGGTACAGTAGTAGATTGAGCTGCTGTGTTAGCTTGAGGTACTGTATTACTTTGAGGGGCTGTATTAGTTTGAGTTACTGTATTAGTTTGAGGGGCTGTATTAGTTGGAGGAGCTGTATTAGTTTGAGGTACTGTATTAGTTTGAGGGGCAGTATTCGTTTGAGGTTCTGAATTAGTTTCAGATACTGTATTAGTTTGAGGTACTGTATTAGTTTGAGGAGGTGTATTAGTTTGAGGGGCAGTATTAGTTTGAGGGTGTGAATTAGTTTCAGATACTGTATTGGTTTGAGGTACTGTATTAGTTTGAGGGGGTGTATTAGTTTGAGGGGCAGTATTAGTTTGAGAGGCTGTATTCGTTTGAGGGTCTGTATTAGTTTGAGGGACTTTATTAGCGTGAGGGGCTCTATTAGTTTGAGTGGCTGTATTAGTTTGAGAGCTGTATTAGTTTGAGGGGCTGTATTAGTTTGAGGTACTGTATTAGTTTGAGGCACTGTATTAGTTTAAGGGTCTGAATTAGTTTCAGCTACTGTATTAGTTTGAGGGTCGGTATTAGTTTGAGGGACTGTATTAGTTTTCTGGGCTGTATTAGTTTGAGGGGCTGTATTAGTTTGAGGGGCATTATTAGTTAGAGGAGCTGTATTAGTTTGAGGGACTGTATTAGTTTTAGGGGCTGTATTAGTTTGAGGAACTGTATTAGTTTGTGTTACTGTATTAGTTTGAGTTACTGTATTAGTTTGAGGGGCTGTTATAGTTTGAGGTCTGTATTAGTATGAGGGTCTGTATTAGCATGAGGGTAGGTATTAGTTTGAGGGACTGTACTGGTTTGACGAACTGCATTTGTTTGAGGGGCTGTGTTAGTTTGAGGGGCAGTATTAGTTTGAGGAGCTGTATTAGTTTGAGGGGCTGCATTAGTTTGAGGGTCTGTATAAGTTTGAGGGGATGTGTTAGTTTGAGGGTCTGTATTAGTTTGAGGGTCTGTATTAGTTTGAGGGGCTGTATTAGTTTGAGGGTCTGTATTAGTTTGAGGGTCTGTATTAGTTTGAGGAGCTGTATTAGTTGGAGGAGCTGCATTAGTTTGAGTGGCTGTATTAGTTTGAGGGGCTGTATTAGTTTGAGGGGTTGTATTAGTTTAAGGGGCTGTATTAGTTTGAGGGGTTGTATTAGTTTCAGGGACTGTATTAGTTTGAGCTACTGTATTAGTTTGAGGGGCTGTATTAGTTGGAGGAGCTGTATTAGTTTGAGGTACTGTATTAGTTTGAGTGGCTGCATTAGTTTGTGGTACTGTATTAGTTTAAGTGGCTGCATTAGTTTGAGGTACTGTATTAGTTTGAGGGGCTGTATGAGTTTCAGGGACTGTATTAGTTTGAGGTGCTGTGTTAGCTTGAGGTACTGTATTAGTTTGAGGGGCTGTATTAGTTTGAGCTGCTGTATTAGTTTCAGGGGCTGTATTAGTTTGAGGTTCTGAATTAGTTTCAGATACTGTATTAGTTTGAGGTACTGTATTAGTTTGAGGAGGTATATTAGTTTGAGGGGCAGTATTAGTTTCAGTGGCCGTATTCGTTTGAGGGTCTGTATTAGTTTGAGGAGCTGTATTAGTTTGAGGTACCGTATTAGTTTGAGGCACTGTATTAGTTTAAGGGTCTGTATTAGTTTGAGGTACTGTATTAGTTTTAGGGGCTGTATTAGTTTGAGGGTCTGTATTAGTTTGAGGTGCTGTATTAGTTTGAGTTGTTGTATTAGTTTGAGGGGCTGTATTAGTTTGAGGGGCTGTATTAGTTTGAGGGGCTGTATTAGTTTGAGGGTCTGTATTAGTTTGAGGAGCTTATTTGTTTGAGGTGCTGTATTAGTTTGAGGGGCTGTATTAGTTTGAGGTACTGTATTAGTTTAAGTGGCTGCATTAGTTTGAGGCACTGTATTAGATTGAGGGGCTGTATGAGTTTGAGGTACAGTAGTAGATTGAGCTGCTGTGTTAGCTTGAGGTACTGTATTACTTTGAGGGGCTGTATTAGTTTGAGTTACTGTATTAGTTTGAGGGGCTGTATTAGTTGGAGGAGCTGTATTAGTTTGAGGTACTGTATTAGTTTGAGGGGCAGTATTCGTTTGAGGTTCTGAATTAGTTTCAGATACTGTATTAGTTTGAGGTACTGTATTAGTTTGAGGAGGTGTATTAGTTTGAGGGGCAGTATTAGTTTGAGGGTGTGAATTAGTTTCAGATACTGTATTGGTTTGAGGTACTGTATTAGTTTGAGGGGGTGTATTAGTTTGAGGGGCAGTATTAGTTTGAGAGGCTGTATTCGTTTGAGGGTCTGTATTAGTTTGAGGGACTTTATTAGCGTGAGGGGCTCTATTAGTTTGAGTGGCTGTATTAGTTTGAGAGCTGTATTAGTTTGAGGGGCTGTATTAGTTTGAGGTACTGTATTAGTTTGAGGCACTGTATTAGTTTTAAGGGTCTGAATTAGTTTCAGCTACTGTATTAGTTTGAGGGTCGGTATTAGTTTGAGGGACTGTATTAGTTTTCTGGGCTGTATTAGTTTGAGGGGCTGTATTAGTTTGAGGGGCATTATTAGTTAGAGGAGCTCTATTAGTTTGAGGGACTGTATTAGTTTTAGGGGCTGTATTAGTTTGAGGAACTGTATTAGTTTGTGTTACTGTATTAGTTTGAGTTACTGTATTAGTTTGAGGGGCTGTTATAGTTTGAGGTCTGTATTAGTATGAGGGTCTGTATTAGCATGAGGGTAGGTATTAGTTTGAGGGACTGTACTGGTTTGACGAACTGCATTTGTTTGAGGGGCTGTGTTAGTTTGAGGGGCAGTATTAGTTTGAGGGGCTGCATTAGTTTGAGGGTCTGTATAAGTTTGAGGGGATGTGTTAGTTTGAGGGTCTGTATTAGTTTGAGGGTCTGTATTAGTTTGAGGGGCTGTATTAGTTTGAGGGTCTGTATTAGTTTGAGGGTCTGTATTAGTTTGAGGAGCTGTATTAGTTGGAGGAGCTGCATTAGTTTGAGTGGCTGTATTAGTTTGAGGGGCTGTATTAGTTTGAGGGGTTGTATTAGTTTAAGGGGCTGTATTAGTTTGAGGGGTTGTATTAGTTTCAGGGACTGTATTAGTTTGAGCTACTGTATTAGTTTGAGGGGCTGTATTAGTTGGAGGAGCTGTATTAGTTTGAGGTACTGTATTAGTTTGAGTGGCTGCATTAGTTTGTGGTACTGTATTAGTTTAAGTGGCTGCATTAGTTTGAGGTACTGTATTAGTTTGAGGGGCTGTATGAGTTTCAGGGACTGTATTAGTTTGAGGTGCTGTGTTAGCTTGAGGTACTGTATTAGTTTGAGGGGCTGTATTAGTTTGAGCTGCTGTATTAGTTTCAGGGGCTGTATTAGTTTGAGGTTCTGAATTAGTTTCAGATACTGTATTAGTTTGAGGTACTGTATTAGTTTGAGGAGGTATATTAGTTTGAGGGGCAGTATTAGTTTCAGTGGCCGTATTCGTTTGAGGGTCTGTATTAGTTTGAGGAGCTGTATTAGTTTGAGGTACCGTATTAGTTTGAGGCACTGTATTAGTTTAAGGGTCTGTATTAGTTTGAGGTACTGTATTAGTTTTAGGGGCTGTATTAGTTTGAGGGTCTGTATTAGTTTGAGGTGCTGTATTAGTTTGAGTTGTTGTATTAGTTTGAGGGGCTGTATTAGTTTGAGGGGCTGTATTAGTTTGAGGGGCTGTATTGGTTTGAGGAGCTGAATTAGTTTGAGGGGCTGTATTAGTTTGAGGTGCTGTATTAGTTTGAGGTGCTGTATTAGTTTGAGGAGCTGTATTAGTTTCAGGTGCTTTATTAATTTGAGGTTCTCTATTAGTTTGAGGGGCTGTATTAGTTTGAGGTGCTGTATTAGTTTGAGGTGCTGTATTAGTTTGAGGAGCTGTATTAGTTTCAGGTGCTTTATTAATTTGAGGTTCTCTATTAGATTGAGGGTCTGTATTAGTTTGAGGAGCAGTATTAGTTTGAGGGTCTGTATTAGTTTGAGGGGCTGTATTAGTTTGAGGAGCTGTTTTAGTTTGAGGAGCTGTATTAGTTTGAGGGGCTTTTTTAGTTTGAGGGGCTGTGCTAATTTGAGGGACTGAATTAGTTTCAGGGGCTGTATTAGTTTGAGGTGCTGTATCAGTTTGAGGGGCTGTATTAGTTTGAGGGTCTGTATTAGTTTGAGGAGCTTATTTGTTTGAGGTGCTGTATTAGTTTGAGGCTCTGTATTAGTTTGAGCTACTGTATTAGTTTGAGGGGCTGTATTAGTTTAAGGTACTGTATTAGTTTAAGTGGCTGCATTAGTTTGAGGCACTGTATTAGATTGAGTGGCTGTATGAGTTTGAGGTACAGTAGTAGTTTGAGGTGCTGTGTTAGCTTGAGGTACTGTATTACTTTGAGGGGCTGTATTAGTTTGAGTTACTGTATTAGTTTGAGGGGCTGTATTCGTTTGAGGTGCTGTATTAGTTTGAGGGGCTGTATTAGTTTGAGGAGCTGTATAAGTTTCAGGGGCTGTATTATTTTGAGGGGCTGTATTAGTTTGAGGTGCTGTAATAGTTTGAGGGGCTGTATTAGTTTGAGGGTCTGAATTAGTTTCAGATACTGTATTGGTTTGAGGTACTGTATTAGTTTGAGGGGGTGTATTAGTTTGAGGGGCAGTATTAGTTGGAGGAGCTGTATTAGTTTGAGGGGCTGTATTAATTTGAGGGACTTAGTAGTTTGAATTACTGTATTAGTTTGAGTGTCTGTATTAGTTTGAGGAGCTGTATTAGTTGGAGGAGCTGTATTAGTTTGAGGGTCTGTATTAGTTTGAGGGGCTGTGTTAGTTTGAGGGTCTGTATTCGTTTGAGGGTCTTTATTAGTTTGAGGGGATGTATTAGTTTAAGGGTCTGTATTAGTTTGAGGGTCTGTATTAATTTGTGGAGCTGTTTTAGTTTGAGGAGCTGTATTAGTTTGAGTGGCTGTATTAGTTTGAGGAGCTGTATTAGTTTGAGTGGCTGTATTAGTTTGAGGGGCTTTATTAGTTTGAGGGGCTGTATTAGTTTGAGGTGCTGTATCAGTTTGAGGGGCTGTATTAGTTTGAGGGTCTGTATTAGTTTGAGGAGCTTATTTGTTTGAGGTGCTGTATTAGTTTGAGGGTCTGTATTAGTTTGAGCTACTGTATTAGTTTGAGGGGCTGTATTAGTTTGAGGTACTGTATTAGTTTAAGTGGCTGCATTAGTTTGAGGCACTGTATTAGATTGAGGGGCTGTATGAGTTTGAGGTACAGTAGTAGATTGAGGTGCTGTGTTAGGTTGAGGTACTGTATTACTTTGAGGGGCTGTATTAGTTTGAGTTACTGTATTAGTTTGAGGGGCTGTATTAGTTGGAGGATCTGTATTAGTTTGAGGTACTGTATTAGTTTGAGGGGCAGTATTCGTTTGAGGTTCTGAATTAGTTTCAGATACTGTATTACATAGAGGTACTGTATTAGTTTGAGGAGGTGTATTAGTTTGAGGGGCAGTATTAGTTTGAGTGGCTGTATTCGTTTGAGTGTCTGTATTAGTTTGAGGGACTTTATTAGTGTGAGGTACTGTATTAGTTTGAGTGGCTGTATTAGTTTGAGGGGCTGTATTAGTTTGAGGGGCTGTATTAGTTTGAGGTACTGTATTAGTTTGAGGCACTGTATTAGTTTAAGGGTCTGTATTAGTTTGAGGTACTGTATTAGTTTGAGGGTCTGTATTAGTTTGAGGGTCGGTATTAGTTTGAGGGACTGTATTAGTTTTAGGGGCTGTATTAGTTTGAGGGTCTGTATTAGTTTGAGGTGCTGTATTAGTTTGAGGGGCTGTATTCGTTTGAGGTGCTGTATTAGTTTGAGGGGCTGTATTAGTTTGAGGAGCTGTATACGTTTCAGGGGCTGTATTATTTTGAGGGGCTGTATTAGTTTGAGGTGCTGTATTAGTTTGAGGGGCTGTATTAGTTTGAGGGTCTGAATTAGTTTCAGATACTGTATTGGTTTGAGGTACTGTATTAGTTTGAGGGGGTGTATTAGTTTGAGGGGCTGTATTAGTTTGAGGGGCTGTATTAGTTTGAGGGGCTGTATTAGTTTGAGGGTCTTAGTAGTTTGAATTACTGTATTAGTTTGAGTGTCTGTATTAGTTTGAGGAGCTGTATTAGTTGGAGGAGCTGTATTAGTTTGAGGGTCTGTATTAGTTTGAGGGGCTGTGTTAGTTTGAGGGTCTGTATTCGTTTGAGGGTCTTTATTAGTTTGAGGGGATGTATTAGTTTAAGGGTCTGTATTAGTTTGAGGGTCTGTATTAATTTGTGGAGCTGTTTTAGTTTGAGGAGCTGTATTAGTTTGAGTGGCTGTATTAGTTTGAGGAGCTGTATTAGTTTGAGTGGCTGTATTAGTTTGAGGGTCTGTATTAGTTTGAGGG
>JASTWF010002516.1:0-24048 GCA_030390025.1 Squalus acanthias | reverse complement strand
GTCATTCAGTCATTCAGTCATTCAGTCATTCAGTCATTCAGTCATTCAGTCAGTCAGTCATTCAGTCATTCAGTCATTCAGTCATTCAGTCATTCAGTCATTCAGTCATTCAGTCATTCAGTCATTCAGTCATTCAGTCATTCAGTCATTCAGTCATTCAGTCATTCAGTCATTCAGTCATTCAGTCATTCAGTCATTCAGTCATTCAGTCATTCAGTCATTCAGTCATTCAGTCATTCAGTCATTCAGTCATTCAGTCATTCAGTCATTCAGTCATTCAGTCATTCCGTCATTCAGTCATTCAGTCATTCAGTCATTCAGTCATTCAGTCATTCCGTCATTCAGTCATTCAGTCATTCAGTCATTCAGTCATTCATCATTCAGTCATTCAGTCATTCAGTCATTCAGTCATTCAGTCATTCAGTCATTCAGTCATTCAGTCATTCGTCATTCAGTCATTCAGTCATTCAGTCATTCAGTCATTCAGTCATTCAGTCATTCAGTCATTCAGTCATTCAGTCATTCATTCGTTCAGTCATTCAGTCATTCAGTCATTCAGTCATTCAGTCATTCAGTCATTCAGTCATTCAGTCATTCAGTCATTCAGTCATTCAGTCATTCAGTCATTCAGTCATTCAGTCATTCAGTCATTCCGTCATTCAGTCATTCAGTCATTCAGTCATTCAGTCATTCAGTCATTCAGTCATTCAGTCATTCAGTCATTCAGTCATTCAGTCATTCAGTCATTCAGTCATTCAGTCATTCAGTCATTCAGTCATTCAGTCATTCAGTCATTCAGTCATTCAGTCATTCAGTCATTCAGTCATTCAGTCATTCAGTCATTCAGTCATTCAGTCATTCAGTCATTCAGTCATTCAGTCATTCAGTCATTCAGTCATTCAGTCATTCAGTCATTCAGTCATTCCGTCATTCAGTCATTCAGTCATTCAGTCATTCAGTCATTCAGTCATTCAGTCATTCAGTCATTCAGTCATTCAGTCATTCAGTCATTCAGTCATTCAGTCATTCAGTCATTCAGTCATTCAGTCATTCAGTCATTCAGTCATTCAGTCATTCAGTCATTCAGTCATTCAGTCATTCAGTCATTCAGTCATTCAGTCATTCATTCATTCAGTCATTCCGTCATTCAGTCATTCAGTCATTCAGTCATTCAGTCATTCCGTCATTCAGTCATTCAGTCATTCAGTCATTCCGTCATTCAGTCATTCAGTCATTCAGTCATTCAGTCATTCAGTCATTCATCATTCAGACATTCAGTCATTCAGTCATTCAGTCATTCAGTCATTCAGTCATTCAGTCATTCAGTCATTCAGTCATTCCGTCATTCAGTCATTCAGTCATTCAGTCATTCCGTCATTCAGTCATTCAGTCATTCAGTCATTCATCATTCCGTCATTCAGTCATTCAGTCATTCAGTCATTCAGTCATTCCGTCATTCGTCATTCAGTCATTCAGTCGTTCAGTCATTCAGTCATTCAGTCATTCAGTCATTCAGTCATTCAGTCATTCAGTCATTCAGTCATTCAGTCATTCCGTCATTCAGTCATTCAGTCATTCAGTCATTCAGTCATTCAGTCATTCAGTCATTCAGTCATTCAGTCATTCAGTCATTCAGTCATTCAGTCATTCAGTCATTCAGTCATTCAGTCATTCAGTCATTCAGTCATTCCGTCATTCAGTCATTCAGTCATTCAGTCATTCAGTCATTCAGTCATTCAGTCATTCAGTCATTCAGTCATTCAGTCATTCAGTCATTCAGTCATTCAGTCATTCAGTCATTCCGTCATTCAGTCATTCAGTCATTCAGTCATTCAGTCATTCAGTCATTCAGTCATTCAGTCATTCAGTCATTCAGTCATTCAGTCATTCAGTCATTCAGTCATTCAGTCATTCAGTCATTCAGTCATTCAGTCATTCAGTCATTCAGTCATTCAGTCATTCAGTCATTCAGTCATTCAGTCATTCAGTCATTCAGTCATTCAGTCATTCAGTCATTCAGTCATTCAGTCATTCAGTCATTCAGTCATTCAGTCATCAGTTATTCAGTCATTCCGTCATTCAGTCATTCAGTCATTCAGTCATTCAGTTATTCAATCATTCCGTCATTCAGTCATTCAATCATTCCATCATTCAGTCATTTCCATCATTCAGTCATTCAGTCATTCAGTCATACAGTCATTCCTTCATTCAGTCATTCAGTCATTCAGTCATTTCGTCATTCAGTCATTCAGTCATTCAGTCATTCAGGCATTCAGTCAATCAGTCATTCAGTCATTCAGTCATTCAGTCGTTCATTCGTTCAGTCGTTCAGTCTTTCAGTCATTGAGTCGTTCAGTCGTTCATTCTTTCAGTCATTCCGTCATTCAGTCATTCAGTCATTCTCTCATTCAGTCATTCAGTCATTCAATCATTCAGTCATTCCGTCATTCAGTCATTCAGTCATTCAGTCATTCAGTCATTCATTCATTCAGTCATTCAGTCATTCAGTCATTCAGTCATTCCGTCATTCAGTCATTCAGTCATTCAGTCATTCAGTCATTCAGTCATTCATTCAGTCATTCAGTCATTCAGTCATTCAGTCATTCAGTCATTCAGTCATTCAGTCATTCAGTCATTCAGTCATTCAGTCATTCAGTCATTCAGTCATTCAGTCATTCAGTCATTCAGTCATTCAGTCATTCAGTCATTCAGTCATTCAGTCATTCAGTCATTCAGTCATTCAGTCATTCAGTCATTCAGTCATTCAGTCATTCAGTCATTCAGTCATTCAGTCATTCAGTCATTCAGTCATTCAGTCATTCAGTCATTCAGTCATTCAGTCATTCAGTCATTCAGTCATTCAGTCATTCAGTCATTCAGTCATTCAGTCATTCCGTCATTCAGTCATTCAGTCATTCAGTCATTCAGTCATTCAGTCATTCAGTCATTCAGTCATTCAGTCATTCAGTCATTCAGTCATTCAGTCATTCCGTCATTCAGTCATTCAGTCATTCAGTCATTCAGTCATTCCGTCATTCAGTCATTCAGTCATTCAGTCATTCAGTCATTCAGTCATTCAGTCATTCAGTCATTCAGTCATTCAGTCATTCAGTCATTCAGTCATTCCGTCATTCAGTCATTCAGTCATTCAGTCATTCAGTCATTCAGTCATTCAGTCATTCAGTCATTCAGTCATTCAGTCATTCAGTCATTCAGTCATTCAGTCATTCAGTCATTCAGTCATTCAGTCATTCAGTCATTCAGTCATTCAGTCATTCAGTCATTCAGTCATTCAGTCATTCAGTCATTCAGTCATTCAGTCATTCAGTCATTCAGTCATTCAGTCATTCAGTCATTCAGTCATTCAGTCATTCAGTCATTCAGTCATTCAGTCATTCAGTCATTCAGTCATTCAGTCATTCAGTCATTCAGTCATTCAGTCATTCAGTCATTCAGTCATTCAGTCATTCAGTCATTCAGTCATTCAGTCATTCAGTCATTCAGTCATTCAGTCATTCAGTCATTCAGTCATTCAGTCATTCAGTCATTCAGTCATTCAGTCATTCAGTCATTCAGTCATTCAGTCATTCAGTCATTCAGTCATTCAGTCATTCAGTCATTCAGTCATTCAGTCATTCAGTCATTCAGTCATTCAGTCATTCAGTCATTCAGTCATTCAGTCATTCAGTCATTCAGTCATTCAGTCATTCCGTCATTCAGTCATTCAGTCATTCCGTCATTCAGTCATTCAGTCATTCAGTCATTCAGTCATTCCGTCATTCAGTCATTCAGTCATTCAGTCATTCCGTCATTCAGTCATTCAGTCATTCAGTCATTCAGTCATTCAGTCATTCAGTCATTCAGTCATTCCGTCATTCAGTCATTCAGTCATTCAGTCAATCAGTCATTCAGTCATTCAGTCATTCAGTCATTCAGTCATTCAGTCAGTCAGTCATTCAGTCATTCAGTCATTCAGTCATTCCGTCATTCAATCATTCAGTCATTCAGTCATTCTGTCATTCAGTCATTCAGTCATTCAGTCATTCAGTCATTCAGTCATTCAGTCAGTCAGTCAGCCAGTCATTCAGTCATTCATTCATTCAGTCATTCAGTCATTCAGTCATTCAGTCATTCTGTCATTCTGTCATTCAGTCATTCAGTCATTCCGTCATTCAGTCATTCAGTCATTCAGTCATTCAGTCAGTCAGTCAGTCATTCAGTCATTCAGTCATTCATTCATTCAGTCATTCAGTCCTTCAGTCATTCCGTCATTCTGTTTATCACTTATTCAGTCATTCCGTCATTCAGTCATTCAGTCATTCAGTCATTCAGTTATTCAATCATTCCGTCATTCAGTCATTCAATCATTCCATCATTCAGTCATTTCCGTCATTCAGTCATTCAGTCATTCAGTCATACAGTCATTCCTTCATTCAGTCATTCAGTCATTCAGTCATTTCGTCATTCAGTCATTCAGTCATTCAGTCATTCAGGCATTCAGTCAAGCAGTCATTCAGTCATTCAGTCATTCAATCGTTCATTCGTTCAGTCGTTCAGTCTTTCAGTCATTGAGTCGTTCAGTCGTTCATTCTTTCAGTCATTCCGTCATTCAGTCATTCAGTCATTCTCTCATTCAGTCATTCAGTCATTCAATCATTCAGTCATTCCGTCATTCAGTCATTCAGTCATTCAGTCATTCAGTCATTCATTCATTCAGTCATTCAGTCATTCAGTCATTCAGTCATTCCGTCATTCAGTCATTCAGTCATTCAGTCATTCAGTCATTCCGTCATTCCGTCATTCAGTCATTCAGTCATTCAGTCATTCCGTCGTTCAGTCATTCAGTCATTCAGTCAATCAATCATTCAGGCTTTCTGTGATTCATTCATTCCGTCATTCAGTCATTCAGTCATTCAGACATTCAGTCATTCCGTCATTCAATCATTCAGTGATTCAGTCATTCTGTCATTCAGTCATTCCGTCATTCAGTCATTCAGTCATTCAGTCATTCAGTCAGTCAGTCAGCCAGTCATTCAGTCATTCATTCATTCAGTCGTTCAGTCATTCAGTCATTCAGTCATTCAGTCATTCAGTCATTCAGTCATTCAGTCATTCAGTCATTCAGTCATTCAGTCATTCAGTCATTCAGTCATTCAGTCATTCAGTCATTCAGTCATTCAGTCATTCAGTCATTCAGTCATTCAGTCATTCAGTCATTCCGTCATTCAGTCATTCAGTCATTCAGTCATTCAGTCATTCAGTCATTCAGTCATTCAGTCATTCAGTCATTCCGTCATTCAGTCATTCAGTCATTCAGTCATTCAGTCATTCAGTCATTCAGTCATTCCGTCATTCAGTCATTCAGTCATTCAGTCATTCAGTCATTCAGTCATTCAGTCATTCAGTCATTCAGTCATTCAGTCATTCAGTCATTCAGTCATTCAGTCATTCAGTCATTCAGTCATTCAGTCATTCCGTCATTCAGTCATTCAGTCATTCAGTCATTCAGTCATTCAGTCATTCAGTCATTCAGTCATTCAGTCATTCAGTCATTCAGTCATTCAGTCATTCCGTCATTCAGTCATTCCGTCATTCAGTCAATCAATCATTCAGTCATTCAGTCATTCAGTCATTCAGTCAGTCAGTCAGTCAGTCATTCAGTCATTCAGACATTCAGTCATTCCGTCATTCATTCATTCAGTGATTCAGTCATTCTGTCATTCAGTCATTCCGTCATTCAGTCATTCAGTCATTCAGTCATTCAGTCAGTCAGTCAGCCAGTCATTCAGTCATTCATTCATTCAGTCATTCAGTCATTCAGTCATTCAGTCATTCTGTCATTCTGTCATTCAGTCATTCAGTCATTCCGTCATTCAGTCATTCAGTCATTCAGTCATTCAGTCAGTCAGTCAGTCATTCAGTCATTCAGTCATTCATTCATTCAGTCATTCAGTCCTTCAGTCATTCCGTCATTCTGTTTATCACTTATTCAGTCATTCCGTCATTCAGTCATTCAGTCATTCAGTCATTCAGTTATTCAATCATTCCGTCATTCAGTCATTCAATCATTCAGTCATTCAGTCATTCCGTCATTCAGTCATTCAGTCATTCAGTCATACAGTCATTCCTTCATTCAGTCATTCAGTCATTCAGTCATTCAGTCATTCAGTCATTCAGTCATTCAGTCATTCAGTCATTCAGTCATTCAGTCATTCAGTCATTCAGTCATTCAGTCATCGTCATTCAGTTCAGTCATTCAGTCATTCAGTCATTCAGTCATTCAGTCATTCAGTCATTCAGTCATTCCGTCATTCAGTCATTCAGTCATTCAGTCATTCAGTCATTCAGTCATTCAGTCATTCAGTCATTCAGTCATTCAGTCATTCAGTCATTCAGTCATTCAGTCATTCAGTCATTCAGTCATTCAGTCATTCAGTCATTCAGTCATTCAGTCATTCAGTCATTCAGTCATTCAGTCATTCAGTCATTCCGTCATTCAGTCATTCAGTCATTCAGTCATTCAGTCATTCCGTCATTCAGTCATTCAGTCATTCAGTCATTCAGTCATTCAGTCTTTCTGTGATTCATTCATTCCGTCATTCAGTCATTCAGTCATTCAGTCATTCCGTCATTCTGTCATTCAGTCATTCAGTCATTCAGTCATTCAGTCATTCAGTCAATCAGTCATTCAGTCATTCAGTCATTCATTCATTCCGTCATTCAGTCATTCAGTCATTCAGTCATTCAGTCATTCAGTCATTCCGTCATTCAGTCATTCAGTCACTCAGTCATTCAGTCATTCAGTCATTCAGTCATTCAGTCATTCAGTCATTCAGTCATTCAGTCATTCATTCATTCAGTCATTCAGTCATTCCGTCATTCAGTCATTCAGTCATTCAGTCATTCAGTCATTCCAGTCATTCAGTCATTCAGTCATTCAGTCAATCCGTCATTCAGTCATTCAGTCATCCGTCATTCGGTCATTCAGTCATTCTTTCATTCAGTCATTCAGTCATTCAGTCAATCAGTCATTCAGTCATTCAGTCATTCAGTCATTCCGTCATTCAGTCATTCAGTCATTCAGTATTTCAGTCATTCAGTCATTCAGTCATTCCGTCATTCAGTCATTCAGTCATTCAGTCATTCAGTCATTCCGTCATTCTGTCATTCAGTCATTCAGTCATTCAGTCATTCCGTCGTTCAGTCATTCAGTCATTCAGTCAATCAATCATTCAGGCTTTCTGTGATTCATTCATTCCGTCATTCAGTCATTCAGTCATTCAGTCATTCCGTCATTCTGTCATTCAGTCATTCAGTCATTCAGTCATTCAGTCATTCAGTCAATCAGTCATTCAGTCATTCAGTCATTCATTCATTCCGTCATTCAGTTATTCAGTCATTCAGTCATTCAGTCATTCAGTCATTCCGTCATTCAGTCATTCAGTCACTCAGTCATTGAGTCATTCCATCATTCAGTCATTCAGTCATTGATTCATTCCGTCATTCAGTCATTCATTCATTCAGTCATTCAGTCATTCGTCATTCAGTCATTCAGTCATTCAGTCATTCCACCATTCAGTCATTCAGTCATTCAGTCAATCCGTCATTCAGTCATTCAGTCATTCCGTCATTCAGTCATTCAGTCATTCGTCATTCAGTCATTCAGTCATTCAGTCATTCAGTCATTCAGTCATTCAGTCATTCAGTCATTCAGTCATTCAGTCATTCAGTCATTCAGTCATTCAGTCATTCAGTCATTCAGTCATTCAGTCATTCAGTCATTCAGTCATTCAGTCATTCAGTCATTCCGTCATTCAGTCATTCAGTCATTCAGTCATTCAGTCATTCAGTCATTCAGTCATTCAGTCATTCAGTCATTCCGTCATTCAGTCATTCAGTCATTCAGTCATTCAGTCATTCAGTCATTCCGTCATTCAGTCATTCAGTCATTCAGTCATTCAGTCATTCAGTCATTCAGTCATTCAGTCATTCAGTCATTCCGTCATTCAGTCATTCAGTCATTCAGTCATTCCGTCATTCAGTCATTCAGTCATTCAGTCATTCAGTCATTCCGTCATTCAGGCATTCCGTCATTCCGTCATTCTGTCGTTCAGTCGACCAGTCGTTCAGTCGTTCTTTCATTCCGTCATTCAGTCATTCCATCATTCCGTCAATCAGTCATTCAGTCATTCAGTTATTCAGTCATTCCGTCATTCAGTCATTCAGTCATTCAGTCATTCATACCTTCAACCGTGCAGTCATTCAGTCATTCAGTCATTCAGTCGTTCAGTCGTTCAGTCATTCAGTCATTCCGTCGTTCCGTCATTCCGTCATTCAGTCATTCAGTCGTTCAGTCGTTCAGTCGTTCAGTCGTTCAGTCATTCAGTCATTCCGTCATTCCGTCATTCCGTCATTCAGTCATTCAGTCATTCAGTCATTCAGTCATTCCGTCATTCCGTCATTCAGTCATTCCGTTATTCAGTCATTCAGTCAATCAGTCGTTCAGTCATTCCGTCATTCAGTCATTCAGTCATTCCGTTATTCAGTCATTCCATCATTCAGTCATTCCGTCATTCAGTCATTCAGTCATTCAGTCATTCAGTCATTCAGTCATTCAGTCATTCAGTCATTCAGTCATTCAGTCATTCAGTCATTCAGTCATTCAGTCATTCAGTCATTCAGTCATTCAGTCATTCAGTCATTCAGTCATTCAGTCATTCAGTCATTCAGTCATTCAGTCATTCAGTCATTCAGTCATTCAGTCATTCAGTCATTCAGTCATTCAGTCATTCAGTCATTCAGTCATTCAGTCATTCAGTCATTCAGTCATTCAGTCATTCAGTCATTCAGTCATTCAGTCATTCAGTCATTCAGTCATTCAGTCATTCAGTCATTCAGTCATTCAGTCATTCAGTCATTCAGTCATTCAGTCATTCAGTCATTCAGTCATTCAGTCATTCAGTCATTCAGTCATTCAGTCATTCAGTCATTCAGTCATTCATTCAGTCATTCAGTCATTCAGTCATTCAGTCATTCAGTCATTCAGTCATTCAGTCATTCAGTCATTCAGTCATTCAGTCATTCAGTCATTCAGTCATTCAGTCATTCAGTCATTCGTCATTCAGTCATTCAGTCATTCAGTCATTCAGTCATTCAGTCATTCAGTCATTCAGTCATTCAGTCATTCAGTCATTCAGTCATTCAGTCATTCATCATTCAGTCATTCAGTCATTCAGTCATTCAGTCATTCAGTCATTCAGTCATTCAGTCATTCAGTCATTCAGTCATTCAGTCATTCAGTCATTCAGTCATTCAGTCATTCAGTCATTCAGTCATTCAGTCATTCAGTCATTCAGTCATTCAGTCATTCAGTCATTCAGTCATTCAGTCATTCAGTCATTCAGTCATTCAGTCATTCAGTCATTCAGTCATTCAGTCATTCAGTCATTCAGTCATTCAGTCATTCAGTCATTCAGTCATTCAGTCATTCAGTCATTCAGTCATTCAGTCATTCAGTCATTCAGTCATTCAGTCATTCAGTCATTCCGTCATTCAGTCATTCAGTCATTCAGTCATTCAGTCATTCAGTCATTCAGTCATTCAGTCATTCAGTCATTCAGACATTCCGTCATTCAGTCATTCAGTCATTCAGTCAATCAGTCTTTCAGTCATTCAGTCATTCAGTCATTCAGTCATTCAGTCATTCAGTCATACAGTCATTCCGTCATTCAGTCTTTCAGTCATTCAGTCATTCAGTCATTACGTCATTCAGTCATTCAGTCATTCAGTCATTCAGTCATTCAGTCATTCAGTCATTCCGTCATTCAGTCATTCAGTCATTCCGTCTCATCTTCAGTCATTCAGTCATTCAGTCATTCAGTCATTCAGTCATTCAGTCATTCAGTCATTCAGTCATTCAGTCATTCAGTCATTCAGTCATTCAGTCATTCCGCCATTCCGTCATTCAGTCATTCAGTCATTCCGTCGTTCAATCATTCAGTCATTCAGTCAATCATTCATTCAGTCATTCAGTCATTCAGTCATTCAGTCATTCAGTCATACCGTCATTCTGTCATTCAGTCATTCAGTCAATTAGTGATTCAGTCATTCTGTCATTCAGTCATTCCGTCATTCAGTCATTCAGTCATTCAGTCATACCGTCATTCTGTCATTCAGTCATTCTGTCATTCAGTCATTCCGTCATTCAGTCATTCAGTCATTCAGTCATTCAGTCTTTCAGTCAGTCAGTCATTCAGTCATTCCGTCATTCCATCGTTCAGTCATTCAGTCATTCAGTCATTCAGTCATTCAGTCATTCCGTCATTCAGTCATTCAGTCTTGAGTCATTCCGTCATTCAGTCATTCATTTATTCAGTCATTCAGTCATTCCGTCATTCAGTCAATCAGTCATTCAGTCATTCAGTCATTCCGTCATTCAGTCATTCAGTCATTCAGTCAATCCGTCATTCAGTCATTCTGTCATTCAGTCATTCAGTCATTCAGTCGTTCAGTCGTTCAGTCATTCAGTCATTCATTCATTCAGTCATTCCGTCATTCAGTCATTCAGTCATTCAGTCATTCAGTCATTCCGTCATTCCATCATTCATTCATTCAGTCATTCCCTCATTCAGTCATTCAGTGATTCTCTCATTCATTCATTCAATCATTCAGTCATTCATTCATTCACTCATTCCGTCATTCAGTCATTCAGTCATTCAGTCATTCAGTCATTCACTCATTCAGTCATTCAGTCATTCAGTCATTCAGTTATTCTGTCATTCAGTCATTCAGTCACTCAGACATTCAGTCATTCAGTCATTCCGTCATTCCGTCATTCAGTCATTCAGACAATTCAGTCATTCAGTCATTCCGTCATTCGGCCATTCCGTCATTCCGTCATTCAGTCGTTCAGTCGATCAGTCGTTCAGTCGTTCAATCATTCCGTCATTCACTCATTCCGTCATTCCGTCATTCAGTCATTCAGTCATTCAGTTAGTCAGTCATTCCGTCATTCAGTCATTCATACCTTCAGTCGTGCAGTCATTCAGTCATTCAGTCATTCAGTCATTCAGTCATTCAGTCATTCAGTCATTCCGTCATTCCGACATTCCGTCATTCAGTCATTGCACAAACTCAATGGAATGGGAGTACACACTCAATGGACTGGGAGTACACACTCATTGGAATGGGAGTACACACTCAATGGAATGGGAGTAATCACTCAATGGAATGGGAGTACACACTCAATGGAATAGGAATACACACTCAATGGAATGGGAGTACACACTCAATGGAATGGGAGTACACACTCAATGGAATGGGAGTGCACACTCAATGGAATGGGAGTGCACACTCCATGGAATGGGAGTACATTCTCAATGGAATGGGAGTACACACTCAATGGAATGGGAATACACGCTCAATGGAATGGGAGTACACACTCAATGGAATGGGAGAACACACTCAATGGAATGGGAGTAATCACTCAATGGAATGGGTGTACACACTCAATGGACTGGGAGTACACACTCAATGGAATGGGAGTACACACTCAATGGACTGGGAGTACACACTCAATGGAATGGGAGTAATCACTCAATGGAATGGGAGTACACACTCAATGGAATGGGAGTACCAACTCAATGGAATGGGAGTACACACTCAATGGGATGGGATACACACTCAATGGAATGGGAGTACACACTGAATGGAATGGGAGTACAAACTCAATGGAATGGGAGTACACGCTCAATGGAATGGGAGTGCACACTCAATGGAATGGGAGTACAGAGTCAATGGAATGGGAGTACACACTCAATGGAATGGGAGTACACGCTCAATGGAATGGGAGTACACACTCAATGGAATGGGAGTACATACTCAATGGAATGGGAGTACACGCTCAATGGAATGGGAGTACACATTCAATGGAATGGGAATACAGACTCAATGGAATGGGAGTACACGCTCAATGGAATGGGTGGACACGCTCAATGGAATGGGAGTGCACACTCAATGGAATGGGAGTACACGCTCAATGGAATGGGAGTGCACACTCAATGGAATGGGAGTACACACTCAATGGAATGGGAGTACACACTCAATGGAATGGGAGTGCACACTCAATGGAATGGGAGTGCACACTCAATGGAATGGGAGTGCACGCTCAATGGAATGGGAGTGAACACTCAATGGAATGGGAGTGCACACTCAATGGAATGGGAGTACAGAGTCAATGGAATGGGAGTACATACTCAATTCATTGGGAGTACACGCTCAATGGAATGGGAGTGCACACTCAATGGAATGGGAGTACACACTCAATGGAATGGGAGCACACACTCAATGGAATGGGAGTACACGCTCAATGTAATGGGAGTGCACACTCAATGGAATGGGTGGACACGCTCAATGGAATGGGAGTGCACACTCAATGGAATGGGAGTACACGCTCAATGGAATGGGAGTGCACACTCAATGGATTGGGAGTACACACTCAATGGAATGGGAGTACACACTCAATGGAATGGGAGTGCACACTCAATGGAATGGGAGTGCACACTCAATGGAATGGGAGTGCACGCTCAATGGAATGGGAGTGAACACTCAATGGAATGGGAGTGCACACTCAATGGAATGGGAGTACAGAGTCAATGGAATGGGAGTACATACTCAATTGAATGGAAGTACACGCTCAATGGAATGGGAGTGCACACTCAATGGAATGGGAGTACACACTCAATGGAATGGGAGCACACACTCAATGTAATGGGAGTACACACTCAATGGAATGGGAGTACACACTCAATGGAATGGGAGTACACACTCAATGTAATGGGAGTACACACTCAGTGGAATGGGAGTACACAGTCATAGGACTGGGAGTACAAACTCAATGGAATGGGAGTAGAGACTCAATGGAATGGGAGTACACTGAATGGAATGGGAGTACACACTCAATTGAATGGGAGTACACACTCAGCGGAAAGCGAGAACACACTTAATGGAATGGGAGTACACAGTCAATGGAATGGGAGTACACACTCAGTGGAATGGCAGTACAGACTCAATGGAATGGGAGTACACACTCAATGGAATGGGAGTACACACTCAGCGGAATGTGAGTACACACTCAATGGAATGGGAGTACACAGTCAATGGAATGGGAGTACACAGTCAATGGAATGGGAGTACACACTCAGCGGAATGTGAGTACACTGAATGGAATGGGTGCACACACTCAGTGGAATGGGAGTACACACTCAATGGAATGGGAGTACACACTCAGTGGAAAGCGAGTACACACTCAATGGAATGGGAGTACACACTCAATGGAATGGGAGGACAGACTCAATGGAATGGGAGTACACACTCAATGAAATGGGAGTACTCACTCAGCGGAATGTGAGTACACTGAATGGAAAGGGAGTACACACTCAGTGGAATGGGAGTACACACTCAATGGAATAGGAGTACACACTCAATGGAATGGGAGTACACACTCAATGGAATTTGAGTACAAACTCAATGGAATGGGAGTACACACTCAATGGAATGGGAGTACACACTCAATGGAATGGGAGTACACACACAATGGAATGGGAGTACACACTCAATGGACTGGGAGTACACACTCAATGGAATGGGAGTACAGACACAATGGAGTTGGAGTACACACTCAATGGACTTGGAGTACACACTCAGTGGAATGGGAGTACACACTCAATGGACTGAGAGTACACACTCATTGGAATGAGAGTACACGCTCAATGGAATGGGAGTACACACTCAATTGAATGGGAGTGCACACTCAATGGAATGGGAGTACACACTCAATGGAATGGGAGTGCACACTCAATGGAATGGGAGTACACACTCAATGGAATGGGATTACACACTCAATGGAATGGGAGTACACACTCAATGGAATGGGAGTACTCACTCAATGGAATGGGAGTACACACTCAATGAAATGGGAGTACACACTCAATGGAATGGGAGTACACACTCAATGGAATGGGAGTACACGCTCAATGGAATGGGAGTACACGCTCAATGGAATGGGAGTGCACACTAAATGGAATGGGATTACACACTCAATGGAATGGGAGTACACACGCAATGGAATGGGAGTACACGCTCAATGGAATGGGAGTACTCACTCAATGGAATGGGAGTACACGCTCAATGGAATGGGAGTACTCACTCAATGGAATGGAAGTACACGCTCAATTGAATGGGAGTACACGCTCAATGGAATGGGAGTACACGCTAAATGGAATGGGAGTACTCACTCAATGTAATGGGAGTACACACTCAATGGAATGGCAGCACGCACTCAATGGAATGGGAGTACACACTCAATGGAATGGGAGTACACGCTCAATGGAATGGGAGTGCACACTCAATGGAATGTGAGTACACACTCAATGGAATGGGAGTACACGCTCAATGGAATGGGAGTACACACTCAATGGAATGGGAGTGCACACTCAATGGAATGGGAGTGCACACTCAATGGAATGGGAGTGCACGCTCAATGGAATGGGAGTGAACACTCAATGGAATGGGAGTGCACACTCAATGGAATGGGAGTACAGAGTCAATGGAATGGGAGTACATACTCAATTGAATGGGAGTACACGCTCAATGGAATGGGAGTGCACACTCAATGGAATGGGAGTACACACTCAATGGAATGGGAGCACACACTCAATGTAATGGGAGTACACACTCAATGGAATGGGAGTACACACTCAATGGAATGGGTGTACACACTCAATGTAATGGGAGTACACACTCAATGGAATGGGAGTACACACTCAATGGAATGTGCGTACACACTCAATGGAATGTGAGTACACACTCAGTGGAATGGCAGTACACACTCATAGGACTGGGAGTACAAACTCAATGGAATGGGAGTAGAGACTCAATGGAATGGGAGTACACTGAATGGAATGGGAGTACACACTCAATTGAATGGGAGTACACACTCAGTGGAAAGCGAGAACACACTTAATGGAATGGGAGTACACAGTCAATGGAATGGGAGTACACACTCAGTGGAATGGCAGTACAGACTCAATGGAATGGGAGTACACACTCAATGGAATGGGAGTACACACTC
This sequence comes from Squalus acanthias, assembly GCA_030390025.1. NCBI lineage: Eukaryota > Metazoa > Chordata > Chondrichthyes > Squaliformes > Squalidae > Squalus > Squalus acanthias. The sequence goes on along the minus strand of JASTWF010002516.1, from coordinate 8,918 downwards.
AGCGGAATGTGAGTACACGCTCAATGGAATGGGAGTACACAGTCAATGGAATGGGAGTACACAGTCAATGGAATGGGAGTACACACTCAGCGGAATGTGAGTACACTGAATGGAATGGGTGCACACACTCAGTGGAATGGGAGTACACACTCAATGGAATGGGAGTACACACTCAGTGGAAAGCGAGTACACACTCAATGGAATGGGAGTACACACTCAATGGAATGGGAGGACAGACTCAATGGAAAGGGAGTACACACTCAATGGAATGGGAGTACTCACTCAGCGGAATGTGAGTACACTGAATGGAAAGGGAGTACACACTCAGTGGAATGGGAGTACACACTCAATGGAATAGGAGTACACACTCAATGGAATGGGAGTACACACTCAATGGAATGGGAGTACAAAATCAATGGAATGGGAGTACACACTCAATGGAATGGGAGTACACACTCAATGGAATGGGAGTACACACACAATGGAATGGGAGTACACACTCAGTGGACTGGGAGTACACACTCAATGGAATGGGAGTACAGACACAATGGAGTTGAGTACACACTCAATGGACTTGGAGTACACACTCAGTGGAATGGGAGTACACACTCATTGGACTGAGAGTACACACTCATTGGACTGAGAGTACACGCTCAATGGAATGGGAGTACACACTCAATTGAATGGGAGTGCACACTCAATGGAATGGGAGTACACACTCAATGGAATGGGAGTGCACACTCAATGGAATGGGAGTACACACTCAATTGAATGTGAGTACACACTCAATGGAATGGGAGTACACACTCAATGGAATGGGAGTACTCACTCAATGCAATGGGAGTGCACACTCAATGGAATGGGAGTACACACTCAATGGAATGGGAGTACACACTCAATGGAATGGGAGTACACGCTCAATGGAATGGGTGTACACGCTCAATGGAATGGGAGTGCACACTCAATGGAATGGGATTACACACTCAATGGAATGGGAGTACACACGCAATGGAATGGGAGTACACGCTCAATGGAATGGGAGTACTCACTCAATGGAATGGGAGTACACGCTCAATGGAATGGGAGTACTCACTCAATGGAATGGAAGTACACGCTCAATTGAATGGGAGTACACGCTCAATGGAATGGGAGTACACGCTAAATGGAATGGGAGTACTCACTCAATGTAATGGGAGTACACACTCAATGGAATGGGAGCACGCACTCAATGGAATGGGAGTACACACTCAATGGAATGGGAGTACACGCTCAATGGAATGGGAGTTCACACTCAATGGAATGTGAGTACACACTCAATGGAATGGGAGTACACGCTCAATGGAATGGGAGTACACACTCAATGGAATGGGAGTGCACACTCAATGGAATGGGAGTACACACTCAATGGAATGGGAGTACACACTCAATGGAATGGGAGTACACACTCATTGGAATGGGAGTACACAGTCAATGGAATCTGAGTACACACTCAATGGAATGGGAGTGCACACTGAATGGAATGGGAATACATGCTCAATGGAATGGGAGTAGACACTGAATGGAATGGGAGGACAGACTCAATGGAATGGGAGTACACACTCAATGGAATGGGAGTACACACTCAGTGGAAAGCGAGTACACAATCAATGGAATGGGAGTACACACTCAATGGAATGGGAGGACAGACTCAATGGAATGGGAGTACACACTCAATGGAATGGGAGTACTCACTCAGCGGAATGTGAGTACACTGAATGGAAAGGGAGTACACACTCAGTGGAATGGGAGTACACACTCAATGGAATAGGAGTACACACTCAATGGAATGGGAGTACACACTCAATGAATGGGAGTACACACTCAATGGAATGGGAGTAATCACTCAATGGAATGGGAGTACACACTCAATGGAATGGGAGTACCAACTCAATGGAATGGGAGTACACACTCAATGGATGGGAATACACACTCAATGGAATGGGAGTACACACTGAATGGAATGGGAGTACAAACTCAATGGAATGGGAGTACACGCTCAATGGAATGGGAGTGCACACTCAATGGAATGGGAGTACAGAGTCAATGGAATGGGAGTACACACTCAATGGAATGGGAGTACACGCTCAATGGAATGGGAGTACACACTCAATGGAATGGGAGTACATACTCAATGGAATGGGAGTACACGCTCAATGGAATGGGAGTACACATTCAATGGAATGGGAGTACAGACTCAATGGAATGGGAGTACACGCTCAATGGAATGGGTGGACACGCTCAATGGAATGGGAGTGCACACTCAATGGAATGGGAGTACACGCTCAATGGAATGGGAGTGCACACTCAATGGAATGGGAGTACACACTCAATGGAATGGGAGTACACACTCAATGGAATGGGAGTGCACACTCAATGGAATGGGAGTGCACACTCAATGGAATGGGAGTGCACGCTCAATGGAATGGGAGTGAACACTCAATGGAATGGGAGTGCACACTCAATGGAATGGGAGTACAGAGTCAATGGAATGGGAGTACATACTCAATTCATTGGGAGTACACGCTCAATGGAATGGGAGTGCACACTCAATGGAATGGGAGTACACACTCAATGGAATGGGAGCACACACTCAATGGAATGGGAGTACACGCTCAATGTAATGGGAGTGCACACTCAATGGAATGGGTGGACACGCTCAATGGAATGGGAGTGCACACTCAATGGAATGGGAGTACACGCTCAATGGAATGGGAGTGCACACTCAATGGAATGGGAGTACACACTCAATGGAATGGGAGTACACACTCAATGGAATGGGAGTGCACACTCAATGGAATGGGAGTGCACACTCAATGGAATGGGAGTGCACGCTCAATGGAATGGGAGTGAACACTCAATGGAATGGGAGTGCACACTCAATGGAATGGGAGTACAGAGTCAATGGAATGGGAGTACATACTCAATTGAATGGAAGTACACGCTCAATGGAATGGGAGTGCACACTCAATGGAATGGGAGTACACACTCAATGGAATGGGAGCACACACTCAATGTAATGGGAGTACACACTCAATGGAATGGGAGTACACACTCAATGGAATGGGAGTACACACTCAATGTAATGGGAGTACACACTCAGTGGAATGGGAGTACACAGTCATAGGACTGGGAGTACAAACTCAATGGAATGGGAGTAGAGACTCAATGGAATGGGAGTACACTGAATGGAATGGGAGTACACACTCAATTGAATGGGAGTACACACTCAGCGGAAAGCGAGAACACACTTAATGGAATGGGAGTACACAGTCAATGGAATGGGAGTACACACTCAGTGGAATGGCAGTACAGACTCAATGGAATGGGAGTACACACTCAATGGAATGGGAGTACACACTCAGCGGAATGTGAGTACACACTCAATGGAATGGGAGTACACAGTCAATGGAATGGGAGTACACAGTCAATGGAATGGGAGTACACACTCAGCGGAATGTGAGTACACTGAATGGAATGGGTGCACACACTCAGTGGAATGGGAGTACACACTCAATGGAATGGGAGTACACACTCAGTGGAAAGCGAGTACACACTCAATGGAATGGGAGTACACACTCAATGGAATGGGAGGACAGACTCAATGGAATGGGAGTACACACTCAATGGAATGGGAGTACTCACTCAGCGGAATGTGAGTACACTGAATGGAAAGGGAGTACACACTCAGTGGAATGGGAGTACACACTCAATGGAATAGGAGTACACACTCAATGGAATGGGAGTACACACTCAATGGAATTGGAGTACAAACTCAATGGAATGGGAGTACACACTCAATGGAATGGGAGTACACACTCAATGGAATGGGAGTACACACACAATGGAATGGGAGTACACACTCAGTGGACTGGGAGTACACACTCAATGGAATGGGAGTACAGACACAATGGAGTTTGAGTACACACTCAATGGACTTGGAGTACACACTCAGTGGAATGGGAGTACACACTCATTGGACTGAGAGTACACACTCATTGGACTGAGAGTACACGCTCAATGGAATGGGAGTACACACTCAATTGAATGGGAGTGCACACTCAATGGAATGGGAGTACACACTCAATGGAATGGGAGTGCACACTCAATGGAATGGGAGTACACACTCAATTGAATGTGATTGCACACTCAATGGAATGGGAGTACACACTCAATGGAATGGGAGTACTCACTCAATGCAATGGGAGTGCACACTCAATGAAATGGGAGTACGCACTCAATGGAATGGGAGTACACACTCAATGGAATGGGAGGACACGCTCAATGGAATGGGTGTACACGCTCAATGGAATGGGAGTGCACACTAAATGGAATGGGATTACACACTCAATGGAATGGGAGTACACACGCAATGGAATGGGAGTACACGCTCAATGGAATGGGAGTACACACTCAATGGAATGGGAGTACACGCTCAATGGAATGGGAGTACTCACTCAATGGAATGGAAGTACACGCTCAATTGAATGGGAGTACACGCTCAATGGAATGGGAGTACACGCTAAATGGAATGGGAGTACTCACTCAATGTAATGGGAGTACACACTCAATGGAATGGCAGCACGCACTCAATGGAATGGGAGTACACACTCAATGGAATGGGAGTACACGCTCAATGGAATGGGAGTGCACACTCAATGGAATGTGAGTACACACTCAATGGAATGGGAGTACACGCTCAATGGAATGGGAGTACACACTCAATGGAATGGGAGTGCACACTCAATGGAATGGGAGTGCACACTCAATGGAATGGGAGTGCACGCTCAATGGAATGGGAGTGAACACTCAATGGAATGGGAGTGCACACTCAATGGAATGGGAGTACAGAGTCAATGGAATGGGAGTACATACTCAATTGAATGGGAGTACACGCTCAATGGAATGGGAGTGCACACTCAATGGAATGGGAGTACACACTCAATGGAATGGGAGCACACACTCAATGTAATGGGAGTACACACTCAATGGAATGGGAGTACACACTCAATGGAATGGGTGTACACACTCAATGTAATGGGAGTACACACTCAATGGAATGGGAGTACACACTCAATGGAATGTGCGTACACACTCAATGGAATGTGAGTACACACTCAGTGGAATGGCAGTACACACTCATAGGACTGGGAGTACAAACTCAATGGAATGGGAGTAGAGACTCAATGGAATGGGAGTACACTGAATGGAATGGGAGTACACACTCAATTGAATGGGAGTACACACTCAGTGGAAAGCGAGAACACACTTAATGGAATGGGAGTACACAGTCAATGGAATGGGAGTACACACTCAGTGGAATGGCAGTACAGACTCAATGGAATGGGAGTACACACTCAATGGAATGGGAGTACACACTCAGCGGAATGTGAGTACACGCTCAATGGAATGGGAGTACACAGTCAATGGAATGGGAGTACACAGTCAATGGAATGGGAGTACACACTCAGCGGAATGTGAGTACACTGAATGGAATGGGTGCACACACTCAGTGGAATGGGAGTACACACTCAATGGAATGGGAGTACACACTCAGTGGAAAGCGAGTACACACTCAATGGAATGGGAGTACACACTCAATGGAATGGGAGGACAGACTCAATGGAAAGGGAGTACACACTCAATGGAATGGGAGTACTCACTCAGCGGAATGTGAGTACACTGAATGGAAAGGGAGTACACACTCAGTGGAATGGGAGTACACACTCAATGGAATAGGAGTACACACTCAATGGAATGGGAGTACACACTCAATGGAATGGGAGTACAAAATCAATGGAATGGGAGTACACACTCAATGGAATGGGAGTACACACTCAATGGAATGGGAGTACAGACACAATGGAATGGGAGTACACACTCAGTGGACTGGGAGTACACACTCAATGGAATGGGAGTACAGACACAATGGAGTTTGAGTACACACTCAATGGACTTGGAGTACACACTCAGTGGAATGGGAGTACACACTCATTGGACTGAGAGTACACACTCATTGGACTGAGAGTACACGCTCAATGGAATGGGAGTACACACTCAATTGAATGGGAGTGCACACTCAATGGAATGGGAGTACACACTCAATGGAATGGGAGTGCACACTCAATGGAATGGGAGTACACACTCAATTGAATGTGATTGCACACTCAATGGAATGGGAGTACACACTCAATGGAATGGGAGTACTCACTCAATGCAATGGGAGTGCACACTCAATGGAATGGGAGTACACACTCAATGGAATGGGAGTACACACTCAATGGAATGGGAGGACACGCTCAATGGAATGGGTGTACACGCTCAATGGAATGGGAGTGCACACTAAATGGAATGGGATTACACACTCAATGGAATGGGAGTACACACGCAATGGAATGGGAGTACACGCTCAATGGAATGGGAGTACTCACTCAATGGAATGGGAGTACACGCTCAATGGAATGGGAGTACTCACTCAATGGAATGGAAGTACACGCTCAATTGAATGGGAGTACACGCTCAATGGAATGGGAGTACACGCTAAATGGAATGGGAGTACTCACTCAATGTAATGGGAGTACACACTCAATGGAATGGGAGCACGCACTCAATGGAATGGGAGTACACACTCAATGGAATGGGAGTACACGCTCAATGGAATGGGAGTGCACACTCAATGGAATGTGAGTACACGCTCAATGGAATGGGAGTACACGCTCAATGGAATGGGAGTACACACTCAATGGAATGGGAGTGCACACTCAATGGAATGGGAGTACACACTCAATGGAATGGGAGTACACACTCAATGGAATGGGAGTACACACTCATTGGAATGGGAGTACACAGTCAATGGAATCTGAGTACACACTCAATGGAATGGGAGTGCACACTGAATGGAATGGGAATACATGCTCAATGGAATGGGAGTAGACACTGAATGGAATGGGAGGACAGACTCAATGGAATGGGAGTACACACTCAATGGAATGGGAGTACACACTCAGTGGAAAGCGAGTACACAATCAATGGAATGGGAGTACACACTCAATGGAATGGGAGGACAGACTCAATGGAATGGGAGTACACACTCAATGGAATGGGAGTACTCACTCAGCGGAATGTGAGTACACTGAATGGAAAGGGAGTACACACTCAGTGGAATGGGAGTACACACTCAATGGAATAGGAGTACACACTCAATGGAATGGGAGTACACACTCAATGAAATGGGAGTACAAACTCAATGGAATGGGAGTACACACTCAATGGAATGGGAGTACACACTCAATGGAATGGGAGTACACACACAATGGAATGGGAGTACACACTCAGTGGACTGGGAGTACACACTCAATGGAATGGGAGTACAGACACAATGGAGTTTGAGTACACACTCAATGGACTTGGAGTACACACTCAGTGGAATGGGAGTACACACTCATTGGACTGAGAGTACACACTCATTGGACTGAGAGTACACGCTCAATGGAATGGGAGTACACACTCAATTGAATGGGAGTGCACACTCAATGGAATGGGAGTACACACTCAATGGAATGGGAGTGCACACTCAATGGAATGGGAGTACACACTCAATTGAATGTGATTGCACACTCAATGGAATGGGAGTACACACTCAATGGAATGGGAGTACTCACTCAATGCAATGGGAGTGCACACTCAATGGAATGGGAGTACACACTCAATGGAATGGGAGTACACACTCAATGGAATGGGAGGACACGCTCAATGGAATGGGTGTACACGCTCAATGGAATGGGAGTGCACACTAAATGGAATGGGATTACACACTCAATGGAATGGGAGTACACACGCAATGGAATGGGAGTACACGCTCAATGGAATGGGAGTACTCACTCAATGGAATGGGAGTACACGCTCAATGGAATGGGAGTACTCACTCAATGGAATGGAAGTACACGCTCAATTGAATGGGAGTACACGCTCAATGGAATGGGAGTACACGCTAAATGGAATGGGAGTACTCACTCAATGTAATGGGAGTACACACTCAATGGAATGGGAGCACGCACTCAATGGAATGGGAGTACACACTCAATGGAATGGGAGTACACGCTCAATGGAATGGGAGTGCACACTCAATGGAATGTGAGTACACACTCAATGGAATGGGAGTACACGCTCAATGGAATGGGAGTACACACTCAATGGAATGGGAGTGCACACTCAATGGAATGGGAGTACACACTCAATGGAATGGGAGTACACACTCAATGGAATGGGAGTACACACTCATTGGAATGGGAGTACACAGTCAATGGAATCTGAGTACACACTCAATGGAATGGGAGTGCACACTGAATGGAATGGGAATACATGCTCAATGGAATGGGAGTAGACACTGAATGGAATGGGAATACACGCTCAATGGAATGGGAGTACACAATGAATGGAATGGGAGTAATCACTCAATGGAATGGGAGTACACACTGAATTGAATGGTTATACACGCTCAATGGAATGGGAGTACACACTCAATGGAATGGGAGTACACACTCAATGGAATGGGAGTACACACTGAATGGAATGGGAATACATGCTCAATGGAATGGGAGTAAACACTCAATGGAATGGGAGTACACGCTCAATGGAATGGGAGTACACACTCAAAGGAATGGGAGTACACACTCAATGGAAAGGGGGAAAACGCTCAATGGAATGGGAGGGCTCACTCAATGGAATGGGAGTACACACTCAATGGAATACATAGATACATAGATACATAGAAGATAGGAGCAGGAGTAGGCCATCCGGCCCTTCGAGCCTGCTCCGCCATTTAAGGAGATCATGGCTGATCCTCCAATTCAGTATCCCGTCCCCGCCTTCTCTCCGTAACC
>JASTWF010002515.1:0-24144 GCA_030390025.1 Squalus acanthias | reverse complement strand
TTTCACCCATCATCGGGAACATCCTCCCCACCTCCACCCGATCCAACCCCTTCACAATCTTGTATGTTTCAATAAGATCGCCTCTCATTCTTCCGAACTCCAATGAGTAGAGTAGAGATGATGGTGTGAGGCAAAAGGAGATGGTAATGGGACAAGTAAAGAAATAAGAGATGGGTCTAGAGGAGGTGTAAATGGGGATGGCAGAATCAGCAACAGCTGCCGTATGAAAAAAATGGGGGCAGAGGTTTTGTTCTGAAATTGCTGAACTCGATGTTGAGTCCGGAAGGCTGTAAAGTGCCTAATGGAAAGATGAGGTGCTGTTCCCCGAGCGTCATTGGAACAGTGTCGGAGGCCGAGGACAGAGAGGTCAGAGTGGGAGTGGGGCCGGAGAATTAAAGTGACAGCCAAGGTCGGAATAATGGTTGAACAATATGAGTAGATAGCACTGGAAAGGGATGGTAACTTTCGACCGTGGAACAGGATATTGATAAGGATTAATGCCCCTATGGCTGTGTGTGGTGAGCAATCTGCTCAATGACCTAAAGATCACAAGACGGCCAACAAAGTTAACCTCAACGACCCAGGGGTCACGCTAATAACTTGATGACGGAAGGGAGCTGTGAAATGTGACCGCGTATGGGGCAATGAAATTGTAAAAAGGGGAACAAAGCTCTTGCGATTTGCCCCTTTGTGCGAACGGGAGACAGCATCCGAACCCAGCCCAAGCATGAGTCTGCGGTCTGAGAGCCTCTTGTTAAACTGTCAATTAATGCTGTGTCTAGACTGAGCTCGCACGGACTCTGATTAATAAATATGTCGAACTGATGTCACGCGAGTTAATCAGAAACCAGAACTCAACACACTGTATGCAAGGGATTGTGTTCTATTATTAACTTTAGATCATAAGAATTAGGAGCAGGAGTCGGCCATTCAATAAGATCATGGCTGATCATCGACCTCAACTCCACCTTCCCGTCCGATCCCCATATCCCTTGATTCCCCTAGAGTCCAAAAATCTCTCAATCTCAGTCTTGAATATACTCAACGATTCAACATCCACAGCTCTTTGGGGTAGAGAATTCCAAAGATTCACAACCCTCTGAGTGAAGAAATTCTCAGTCTTAAATGGCCGACCCCTTATCCTGAGACTATGCCCCCTAGTTCTAGACTCTCCAGACCGGGGAAACGATCTCCCAGCATCGACTGTCAATCCCCCTCAGAATCTTATATGTTTCAATGAGATCACCTCATTCTTCTGAACTCCAGAGAATATATGCCCAATCTACACAATCTCGCCTCACAGGACAATCCAGGAATCAGTCTAGTGAACCTTGGTTGCAACGTCCACTGAGGCAAGTATATCATGCCTTAGGTAAGGAGACCAAAACTGTGCACAGTGCAACTGCGTAAAGTTTTGGTCTCCTTATTTAAGGAAGGATATACAGTACTTGCATTGGAGGCAGTTCAAATAAGGTTCACGAGGTTGATTCTGGAGATGAAGGGGTTATCTTATGAAGAAAGGTTGAGCAGGTTGGGCCTATACTCATTGGAGTTTAGAAGAATGAGAGGAGTTCTTATTGAAACATAAGATTCTGAGGGGGCTCGACAGGGTAGATGCAGAGAGGATGTTTCCCTTCGTGGGGGAATCTAGAACTAGGGGGCATAATTTCAGAATAAAGGGGGCACCCTTTTAAATCGGAGATGAGGAGGAATTTCTTCTCGCTGAGGGTGGTGAATCTTTGGAATTCTCTTCCCCAGAGAGCTGTGGAGGCTGGGTCATTGAATATATTGAAGGTGGAGATAGACAGATTTTTGAACGATAAGGGAGTCGAGGGTTATGGGGAGCGGGCAGGGAAGTGGAGTTGAGGCCAAGATCAGATCAGCCATGATCTCATTGAATGGCGGAGCAGGCTCGAGGGGCCGAATGGCCGACTCCTGCTCCTATGTCTTATGTTCTTATGTACTCCAGGTGTGGTCTCACCAAGGCTCTGTCCAACTGCATGAAGACTTGATTGAATGAAACAAATTAACCAGATGGGGGAGGACCCGAACGATGGAGAACGGTCAGGGGAAGCCACTCACCTCGGTGTACTCGGCCGCAGCTCCCGGCCGGCCCCACAAGCACTCCAGGATCTCCAGCGCGCCGAAGCGAACGTCCGCGCTCAGCAGCTGTGTGCCCCCACCCGCCTTCTGCTCGCACGTCAGCTGCACCGCACCAGCCGTCAACCTGGGGAGGGGATCGGACAGACACAACACCGACACAGAGAGCGTTAGCCGTTAAGGTCACGCCCAGGTACCCAGGCGTAAGTAACAACAACAACTTGCATTTCGATAGCGCCTTTAACGCAAGTAAGAAAAGTCCCACAAAAATTTGACACCGAGTCACATGAGGAGATATTAGGGACAGGTGACCAAAAGCTTGGTCAAAGAGGTCGGTTTTAAGAAACGTCTTAAAGGAGGGGAGAGAGAGGCGGAGAGGTTTAGGGAGGGAATTCCAGAGCTCAGGGCCCCAGGCAGCTGAAGGCACGGCCGCCAATGGTGGAGCGATTAAAATCGGGGGGATGCGCAACAGATCGGAATTGGAGGAGCGCAGAGATCTCGGAGGCTTGTAGGGCTGAAGGAGGTTACAGAGATAGGGAGGGGGCGAGGGCCATGGAGGGATTTGAACGTAAGGATGAGAATTTTTAAATCGAGGCGTTGCCGGACCGGGAGCCAATGTAGGTCAGCGAGCGCAGGAGTGTTTGCTAGTGCTCTGGGAGAGGGTTTAAACTAAAATGGCAGGGGGCTGGGAACCTGAGCAGGGAGACAGAGGAAAGGGAAACAAGGATAGAAGCAAAAGACAGGAAGGAGAAAAGCAAAGGTGACAGTCAGAGAAATCAAGAGTTTAAATCAAACATGGCCACAGTAAATAATAATTCTAAAAGGTCTAAGAGTGTTAAAAAAACAAGCCTGGAGGCTTTATGTCTTAATGCGAGGAGCATTCGTAATAAGGTGGATGAATCAGCTGCACTAATAGAGGTAAACGGATATGATATGATTGGGATTATGGAGACATGGCTCCAGGGTGACCAAGGCTGGGAATTCAACATCCAGGGGTATTCGATATTCAGGAAAGACAGGCAAAAAGGAAAAGGAGGTGGGGTAGCATTGCTGGTTAAAGAGGGGATTAACACAATTGTAAGGAAGGATATTAGCTCTGATGATGTGGAAATACCAAGGGGCAGAAAACGTTAGTGGGAGTGGTCTACAGACCCCCAAACAGCAATGCAGAGGTTGGGGGTGGCATTAAACAAGAAATTAGAGACGCGTGCAATAAGGGCACAGCAGTTATCATGGGTGACTTTAATCTACATATAGATTGGGCTAACCAAATTAGTAACAATACTGTGGAGGAGGAATTCCTGGAGTGTATACGGGATGGTTTCCTGGACCAATATGTCAAGGAACCAACTAGAGATCAGGCCATCTTAGACTGGGTATTATGTAACGAGAAAGGATTAATTAGCAATCTTGTTGTGCGGGGCCCCTTGGGGCGGAGCGATCATAATATGATCTAATTCTTCATTAAGATGGAGAATGAAATAGTTGACTCAGAGACTAGGGTCCTGAATTTAAATAAAGGAAACTACGATGGTATGAGGCGCGAGTTGGGTAGGATAGATTGGGGAATGTTACTCAAAGGGTTGACGGTGGATCGGCAATGGCAAACATTCAAAGATCGCATGGATGAACTACAGAATTTGTTCATCCCTGTCTGGCATAAAAATAAAACAAAAAAGGTGACTCAACCATGGCTGACAAGGGAAATCAGGGATAGCATAAGATCCAAGGAGAGGACATATAAATTGGCCAGAAAAAGCAGTAAACATGAGGATTGGGAGCAGTTTAGGATTCAGCAAAGGAGGACAAAGGGATTAATTAAGAGGGGGGGAAATAGAGTACGAGCGTAAGCTTGCAGGGAACATAAAAACTGACAGTAAAAGCTTTTATAAATATGTGAAGAGAAAAAGATTGGTGAAGTCAAGCGTAGGTCCCTTGCAGTCAGAATCAGGGGAATTTATAATGGGGAACAAAGAAATGGCAGACCAATTAAATACATACTTTGGCTCTGTCTTCACAAAGGAGAACACAAATAACCTCCCAAAGATGTCGGGGAACGTGGGATCCAATGAGAGGGAGGAACTGAATGAAATCAGTATTTGTAGGGAAATGGTGTTAGGGAAATTGACGGCATTAAAGGCCGATAAATCCCCAGGGCATGATAATCTACATCCTAGGGTACTTAAGGAAGTGGCCCTAGAAATAGTAGATGCATTGCTGGTCATCTTCAAAAATTCTATAGACTCTGGAACAGTTCCCATGGATTGGAGGGTAGGTAATGTTACCCCACTGTTCAAAGAAAAAACGGGGAATTATAGACCGGTAAGCCTGACATCGGTTGTGGGGAAAATGCTAGAGTCCATTATAGAAGATGTAATGGCAGAGCACTTGGAAAACAGTGACAGGATTGGACAAAGTCAACATGGATTTACAAAAGGTAAATCGTGCTTGACTAATCTACTGGAATTTTTTGAGGATGTAACTGGTAGAATAGTTAAGGAAGAACCAGTGGATGTGGTGTATTTGGACTTTCAGAAGGCTTTCGATAAGGTCCCGCATAAGAGATTAGCGTGTAAAGTTAAGGCACATGGGATTGGGGGCAAGGTACTGACTTGGATAGAGAACTGGTCGGCAGACAGGAAGCAAAGAGTTGGAATAAGCGGGTCTTTTTCCAAGTGGCAGGCAGTGACTAGTGGTGTTCCGCAGGGATCGGTCCTAGGACCCCAGCTATTCACTATATATATTAATGATCTAGACAAGGGAATTAGATGTAATATCTCCAAGTTTGCAGATGACACAAAGCTGGGTGGGCGTGTGTGCTGCGAGGAGGATGCCGAGAAACTCCAGTATGATTTGGACAGGTTGGGTGATTGGGCAGAAGCATGGCAGATGCGAGGTTATCCACTTTGGTGGCAAAAACAGGAAGGCAGATTATTATCTGAACGGCAATAGATTGGGAGAAGGGGAAGTGCAACGAGACCTGGGTGTCCTTGTGCAGCAGTCGCTGAAGGTAAGCATGCAGGTGCAGCAGGCGGTTAAAGAAGGCAAATGGTATGTTGGCCTTCATAGCGAGAGGATTAGAGTACAGGAGCAAGGATGTCTTGCTGCAGCTGTACAGGGCCTTGGTGAGACCACACCTTGAGTATTGTGTGCAGTTTTGGTCGCCTTATCTGAGGAAGGGTGTTCTTGTCATGGAGGGTATGCAGCGAAGATTTACCAGACTGATACCTGGGATGGCAGGAATGACGTACGAGGAGAGATTGGGCTTATACTCGCTGGAGTTTAGAAGAATGAGAGGAGATCTCATTGAAACTTATAAAATTCTAACAGGGCTAGACAGACTGGATGCAGGAAGGATGTTCCCGATGGCGGGTGAGTCCAGAACAAGAGGTCACAGTCTAAAGATAAGGAGTAAGCCATTTAGGACAGAGATGAGGAGGAATTTCTTCACCCAGAGAGTGGTGAACCTGTGGAATTCTCTACCACAGTAGGCAGTTGAGGCCAAGTCAGTAAATATATTCAAGAAGGAGTTAGATATATTTCTTAAGGCTAAAGGTATCAAGGGATATGGGGAGAAGGCAGGGACAGGGTACTGAGTTTAGATGATCAGCCATGATCTCATCGAATGGCGGAGCAGGCTCGAGGGGCCGAAGGGCCTACTCCTGCTCCTATCTTCTATGTTTCTATAGCACAAGTCATTAAATCATAAAAAAATCAAACAGGATCTTTGGATTGCAATCTCAAAGTATGAAATACATCAGGCAAGATAGTAATGTTGAATTCATAGTAGACCTTACTTAGTCCAAAGTTATACTGTGTGCAGTTTGGGGTCTTCCTATTATAGGAGGGATATGAAAGCAAGGGGAAAGGTGCAGTGTAGGTTGACTGGGTGTTCCCAGGGGCGAAGGGGTTCACAGATATCAAGATTCGAGAAGTGAGGGCTTTTTTCACTAGAGCTGAGGTTAAGGGGTGACCAGATAGAGGACTTCAAAATTACAGAGGGTTATGATAAGGTAAATAGTGAGAGATTGTTTCCACCGGTCAGTCAGACAGTAATGAGATGGGAATGAGCTGGAGAGTGGGATTAGACTGGGTGGGATATTAAAGGGTACGGGGAGTGAGCGGGAGAGTGGGATTAGACTGGGTGGGATATTAAAGGGTTCGGGGAGTGAGCAGGAGAGTGGGATTAGACTGGGTGGGATATTAAAGGGTATGGGAGTGAACGGGAGAGTGGGATTAGACTGGGTGGGATATTAAAGGGTATGGGAGTGAGCGGGAGAGTGGGATTAGACTGGGTGGGATATTAAAGTGTGCGGGGAGTGAGCGGGAGAGTGGGATTAGACTGGGGGGGATATTAAAGTGTGCGGGGAGTGAGCGGGAGAGTGGGATTAGACTGGGTGGGATATTAAAGGGTGCGGGGAGTGAGGGGGAGAGTGGGATTAGACTGGGTGGGATATTAAAGGGTGCGGGGAGTGAGCGGGAGAGTAGGATTAGACTGGGTGGGATATTAAAGGGTATGGGAGTGAACGGGAGAGTGGGATTAGACTGGGTGGGATATTAAAGGGTTCGGGGAGTGAGCAGGGGAGTGGGATTAGACTGGGTGGGATATTAAAGGGTATGGGAGTGAACGGGAGAGTGGGATTAGACTGGGTGGGATATTAAAGGGTTCGGGGAGTGAGCAGGGGAGTGGGATTAGACTGGGTGGGATATTAAAGGGTGCGGTGAGTGAGCAGGGGAGTGGGATTAGACTGGGTGGGTTGTGCAGACCTTGTGGGCTGAAAGGGCTATTTTCATGCGCAGTTCAATAGGAGTCAGTGGATAGGGATCAGGAGCAGGGAGCCTGGCGAAATTGGCCCTCTCGACCCAAGGAGAGGTTGGGGTCCAATTGTCGCATCTCAATTATCTGGCCCGGCAACAGCAGGTGGCAGAGTGCGGCCCAGAGACCGAGCTTGGAGCCTTCCTGGTCTGTGCGACTCACTGACGTGTCGCCTTCACGTTTCCTGCGCGCTTTAACCGACGAGCCTGAATCCTCCTGGTGAATGAACAAGGCCTCCCCGGGTCCTGTACCTTAAGTTGCTCTGGGGGCAGGCCTTCTCGAACTGGACCCGCAAGTGGTCAAAGTCCCGCCCCCCGAAGATGGCGTCCTTGAAGTAGGCCAGCTCGGCGAAGTAGTGGCGGGCGGCGGCGCAGAGCCGGCTCCCTGTCCCGGGCGGGGGGTCCGACGGTGCGGCGGGGGGGCGAGCCAGCAGCGGGTCCAGGTGCAGCACGGTGGCCGTCAGCCCGCCGACGGTCAGCTTCAGCAGCAGCTCGGCCTTCACGCTGTCCAGGGACGGAGGCGGCTGAGATTTACCTGGCGGGGAGAACGGTCAAGAGGTTTAGGCAAGTCAGCGGACGGTGACCCCCCACAACCTCCCCCTTAAACGGGTCCAACTGGCCTGTTCCCTTTACACCAGTCGACCCCACCATCTCTCTCCAGGAATGATGTGGAGATGCCGGTGTTGGACTGGGGTGGACAAATGTGAGAAGTCGCACAACACCAGGTTATAGTCCAACAGCTTTATTTGAAATCACAAGCTTTCGGAGCGCTGCTCCTTCGTCAGGTGAAGTGAAGAGATGCATATAGGCACAGCATATATAGTCAGAGAACACTGCCAGATGACTACAGTTAATCTTTCTAACTGCCCTTTATCACACCTCGGCAGAGAGATAATCACGGCAATCAAAGGTGTGGATGGTGTCCAAACAGGTCAGTCAGGAAAACATTACATCAAAGACAATGAGGTGGGGTCACAAGGGGTCAATGTGGCAGATGCTGGGGTCTGGATGGAAAACAAAAAACTGTTTTTGCTGGAAATCACAGCAGGTCCGGCCGCATCTGTGTAGAGAGAACAAGCCAACGACGATTGCCGTGATTATCTCTCTGCCGAGGTGTGATAAAGGGCAGTTAGAAAGATTAACTGTAATCATCTGGCAGTGTTCTCTGACTATATATGCTGTGCCTATATGCATCTCTTCACTTCACCTGATGAAGGAGCAGCGCTCCGAAAGCTTGTGATTTCAAATAAAGCTGTTGGACTATAACCTGGTGTTGTGCGACTTCTCACATCTCTCCAGGAATGCCTTCAATTGTCTCTTCAACCTCCTTGGAGACAGGCCATCCTCTATAAACATTAACCTACCCCTTCTAGATGGGCCTGCTGTGCATTCCCAGCATTTTCTGCGTTTAATGTCTCATTTTTACACAACTTGCACACCATCGAGGTTTCAGCCCATCGAGTCCATACCAGCTCATTGCAAGTGCAATCCCAAAATAATCCCACTGCCCCGCTCTCTTCCCATAGCCCTGGATCAATCCCCAAACTAATCCCACTGCCCCGCTCTCTCCCCATAGCCCTGTATCAATCCCAAACTAATCCCACTGCCCCGCTCTCTTCCCATAGCCCTGTATCAATCCCAAACTAATCCCACTGCCCCGCTCTCTCCCCATAGCCCTGTATCAATCCCAAACTAATCCCACTGCCCCGCTCTCTCCCCATAGCCCTGTATCAATTCCAAACTAATCCCACTGCCCCGCTCTCTCCCCATAGCTCTGTATCAATCCCAAACTAATCCCACTGCCCGCTCTTTCCCCATAGCCCTGTATCAATCCCAAACTAATCCCACTGCCCTGCTCTCTCCCGATAGCCCTGTATCAATCCCAAACTAATCCCACTGCCCTGCTCTCTCCCCATAGCCCTGTATCAATCCCAAACTAATCCCACTGCCCCGCTCTCTCCCCCATAGCCCTGTATCAATCCCAAACTAATCCCACTGCCCCGCTCTCTCCCCCATAGCCCTGTATCAATCCCAAACTAATCCCACTGCCCCACTCTCTCCCCATAGCCCTGTATCAATCCCAAACTAATCCCACTGCCCCGCTCTCTCCCCATAGCTCTGTATCAATCCCAAACTAATCCCACTGCCTCGCTCTCCCCATAGCCCTGTATCAATCCCAAACTAATCCCACTGCCCCACTCTCTCCCCATAGCCCTGTATCAATCCCAAACTAATCCCACTGCCCCACTCTCTCCCCATAGCCCTGTATCAATCCCAAACTAATCCCACTGCCCTGCTCTCTCCCCGTCACCCTGTATCAATCACAGACTAATCCCACTGCCCCGCTCTCTCCCCATAGCCCTGTATCAATCCCAAACTAATCCCACTGCCCCGCTCTCTCCCCATAGCCCTGTATCAATCCCAAACTAATCCCACTGCCCTGCTCTCTCCCCATCGCCCTGTATCAATCCCAAACTGTAAGGGAGGCGAGAGAGGGTTTGCCACACTCGCGATTACCCCAACTCAACGAAGACAGCCTCGAGAACAGTGACCCCAACTCTTACTAACCTTGCTGTCTGTTCATGCTCTGTAAACTGGGGAGAGTGCTGGGGAAGAAGGAGCTCCCGTAGCGGTGTGGGCTGTTCATCATCAGCTGGAGGATGTTAAAAGAGGAACACGTTAACACAGCAGCGGCTGGAATAACGAGTGGTCAACTGGTCGTTTCCCTTGACCTTGCTGTGCGCAAATTGCCTGCCGCTTTTCCCTACATTGCGTGCTCAGTGGGCAGCACTCTCTCACCTCGGAGTCAGAAGGTTGTGGGTTCAAGTCTCACTCCAGAGACGTGAGCACAAAAATCCAGGCTGACACTCCCAGTGCAGTACTGAGGGAGCGCCGCACTGTCGGAGGGGCTGTACTGAGGGAGCGCTGCACTGTCGGAGGGGCAGTACTGAGGGAGCGCCGCACTGTCAGAGGGGCGGTACTGAGGGAGGGCCGCACTGTCGGAGGGGCAGTGCTCAGGGAGCGCCGCACTGTCGGAGGGGCAGTACTGAGGGAGCGCCGCACTGTCGGAGGGGCAGTACTGAGGGAGCGCCGCACTGTCGGAGGGGCAGTACTGAGGGAGCGCCGCACTGTCGGAGGGGCGGTACTGAGGGAGCGCCGCACTGTCGGAGGGGCGGTACTGAGGGAGCGCCGCACTGTCGGAGCGGCAGTACTGAGGGAGCGCCGCACTGTCGGAGGGGCAGTACTGAGGGAGCGCCGCACTGTCAGAGGAGCAATACTAAGGGAGCGCCGCACTGTCGGAGGGGCAGTACTGAGGGAGCCCCACACTGTCGGAGGGGCAGTACTGAGGGAGCGCCGCACTGTCGGAGGGGCAGTACTGAGGGAGCGCCGCACTGTCGGAGGGGCGGTACTGAGGGAGCGCCGCACTGTCGGAAGGGCGGTACTGAGGGAGCGCCGCACTGTCGGAGGGGCGGTACTGAGGGAGCGCCGCACTGTCGGAGAGGCAGTACTGAGGGAGCGCCGCACTGTCGGAGGGGCAGTACTGAGGGAGCGCCGCACTGTCGGAGGGGCAGTACTAAGGGAGCGCCGCACTGTCGGAGGGGCAGTACTGAGGGAGCACCGCACTGTCGGAGGGGCAGTACTGAGGGAGCGCCGCACTGTCGGAGGGGCGGTACTGAGGGAGCGCCGCACTGTCGGAGGGGCGGTACTGAGGGAGCGCCGCACTGTCAGAGGGGCAGTACTGAGGGAGCGCCGCACTGTCGGAGGTGCCGTCTTTTGGATGAGACGTTAAACCGAGGTCCCGTCTGCCCTCTCAGGTGGACGTAAAAGATCCCACGGCCACGATTGGAAGAAGAGCAGGGGGAGTTCCCCCCGGTGTCCTGGGGCCAATATTTATCCCTCAACCAACATCACTAAAACAGATGATCTGGTCATTATCACATTGCTGTGTGTGGGAGCTTGCTGTGCGCAAATTGGCTGCCGCGTTTCCTACATTACAACAGTGACCACACTTCGAAAAGTACTTCATTGGTCGTCCTGAGGACGTGAAAGGCTCTATATATTTCACTGTTAATGCAAAAAATAAATGCAGGACTAGTGTATTCTTGCATTAGCAACTTCTCGGGCATCACGTTCTCAGTTTGTGACTGACTTTTGCTGATTAATCCCTGCCTTTATCCCCCGCCTCGGGCCGTTATTCCAGAGTCTCAGGATTTTCCCATTTCATCTTCCTGCACTTAAAACCCCAAAGCTGCCTCTGGGCCCCCGAAAACCGGGCGGGTTCCCTTCCTGCCCGGCGGTGGGCTGGTTCGAGGAGTCTGGGAGTGTAATACTGTTGCCCTTGACACGCTCGCACAGAGAACAGGCCAGGAAGTCAACATGATGACAGGCAAACTTCTCTTTTACGACTCAGCGATCGGATATCCCCCCTTCCTCCCCCGCCTCGCACAGTTCTCCACTCCAAACGTAATGTTTCGTAACTGTGGATTGGCAGAAAAGGGCAAGAAGTGTCTGTCTATAAAGGTCAAGGTGAAGACTGGACCATGCCAAAATTACTTTGGTGAGACCTCACTTGGGAGTCCCGTGCACAGTTCTGGTCGCCATACTATAAAAAGGGTATAGAGGCAGTGGAGAAGGTGCAAAAAGATTTACACGGGTGATACCAGAACTGAGCGGGTACAACTATCAGAGAAGATTGAACAGGCTGGGGCTCTTTTCTCTAGAAAAGAGAAGGCTGAGGGGAGACCCGATAGAGGTCTTTAAAATTATGAAGAAGTTTCATAGGGTAGACGTAGAGAAAATGGGGATGAGGGGATGGACATATGAGGAGAGGTTGGGTAGATTGGGACTCTACTCATTGGAGTTCAGAAGAATGAGAGGCGATCTTATTGAAACATATAAGATTGTGAAGGGGTTGGATCGGGTGGATGCGGGGAGGATGTTCCCGATGACGGGTGAGACGAGAACTAGGGGACATAGTCTTAGAATAAGGGGCTGCTCTTTCAAAACTGAGATGAGGAGGAACTACTTCACTCAGAGGGTGGTAGGTCCATGGAATATGCTGCCCCAAAAAGCTGTAGAAGCTACATCATTACATAAATTTAAAACAGAAATAGACAGTTTCCTAGAAGTAAAGGGAATTAAGGGTTACGGGGAGTGGGCAGGAATTTGGACATGAGTCTAGGTTCGGATCGGTCATGGCCCTGTGGGTAGCGTAGAGGGCCCAGGGGCCGTGTAGCCTGATCCTGCTTCTATTTCGTGTGTCCAATTCTGTTAGGTTCAGGAGATGGTTCTGTGATAGTAGATTGGCGATTAGGATCAGATCAGCCATGATCTTATTGAATGGCGGAGCAGGCTCGAGGGGCCAATTGGCCTACTCCTGCTCCTATTTCTTATGTTCTTATGTTAAGATGTTTCCACTTGTGGGGGAGACCAGAACTAGGGGCCATCAATAGAAGATAGTCACTGATAAATCCAATCGGGAATTCAGGAGAAACTTCTTTACCCAGAGAGTGGGGAGAATGTGGAACTCGCTACCACAGGGAGTGGTTGAGGCGAATAGTATCGATGCATTGAAGGGGAAGCTGGATAAACACAGGAGGGAGAAAGGAATAGAGGGTTATGCTGACAGGGTGAGATGAAGCTCGTGCGGAGCATAAACACCGGCACGGACCTGTTGGGCCGAATGGCCTGTTTCTGTGCTGTGAATTCTATGTACCCTTCTCACCAAGTCCCGTTCGCCCATCACCCCCTGAGCTCGCTGACCTAGATCGGCTCCCGGTCCAGCAACACCAGGATTTTAAAATTCTCATCCTTGTCTTTCAATCCCTATCTCTGTAACCTCCTCCTGCCCGACAACCCGCCGAGATCTCTGCGTTCCTCCAATTCTGGCCTCTGGCACATTTTAATCTCACCGTCACTGGGGGCGGTGCTTTCAGCCAGAAATTCTGAAAGTCCCTCCCTCAACCCCTCCGCCTCCTGAGAGACGCTCCGTAAAACCCCACCTCTTTCACCGAGCTTTTGGTCACCTGTCCTGATGTCTCCTGACGTGGTTCGGTGTCAAACGCCTGGGGACGCTTTACTACGTTCAGGGGCGCTGTATAAATGCAAACTGTTGTTGTTACTTACGCCTGCGCCCAGCGAGGGGGGCTGGAGAGGGCAGCTGCTGTATTCGCTGTGCATCGAGCTCTCCAGGTCCACGTCCGACAGCTCGCTCACTGACTGCACCGAGGCCACGCTGCTGGTCATCGGGGCCATGGAGAAGAACATTTCCGAGGGCACTGACAACGGCAACAGAGGAAGGCTTACGACACGAGGCTAGACGGCAGGCTCGCCAAGGCCCCCCCCCCACCCCCCTCCACCATGGTGGGCGCGGGACCGTCCGATTCAAAAAGCTCCGGATTCCGCCCTCCAGAGTAGCACCCACCAGGGCAGCAACTCGGAGGCCACGATTGGTTACAGCGGGACTGGGGGCGATAAGCTTTCAAAATTCCAGCTTCAGATTATCCGGAAATTCTGGGTTCCGGGGGGAAGAGCAGGACTGGGCTTGACTGTGATGCACGGCATGGCCGAACAGCCGCTGACACTCAATAGTGGAAAATCGTCTCACTCCCGACCGTGCAGGAGCTGCCATCAAGGTCAAGGCGCTGCCCTGGAGATTCAAGTGCGGGGCCTCCAGAACGGCAGGGACTGCAACGTCGGACTGGGGTTTCCTCCTCGCCCAGCCAGGTCAAGGGGCAGCCCGACCCCCACCCATCCTCTCCGCAGCCCCGGCCACTCTGATACCCGGCAACGCCAGCCGAGTTCTCTCCACCCCCCTCCCCGCGCGTCCCCTCGGGGAGCTCAATTGGCGTCAGTAAGGAGAGTTGGCGCGGCTGCGAGCTCAGATCAGGATTGGGAGGGGGAAGGGGCTGCTTCCAATCCCTGCCCCCGTTTGTCCACTCCAGCTGGTAAAAGCTGGCTGGCCCAAACGACAGTGTCAGTGCTCCGACACCGAGCTGACTCCTTACCCCCGTTCTCGGCGCCTACAAAGGAGTCCAGCTCTTCGGCCTTGGGGTGGCCCAGGCTCTGGCCCGAGTGAAGCTGCTTGTTGAGGTCCTGCTCGATCAGTTTGAAGTCCTCGGGATCCAGCGGCCGACTCTTGCTCAGCTTTTCCTTCAGTCCGTTCACTTCTGCGGGGGTGGGGGAAGGAATAAAAAAAAAACCCACACGGTTACACAATCCGTCCGCAGCCATGGAAAAACACCGGCGCGCTTCCCCGGCCGGCAAACTCACCGGGCGGTGGGACACCGAGCCAGAACACCAGGCCGAGGAGGTGGAAGGATACGATTCCCCAGTCAGTGCCGAGTTAGCTCGTCTCGGCTGTGAGTGTGCAGCCGTGGCTCAGTGAGTATCTCTCTCTCCCACCTCCGAGTCAGAAGGTTGTGGGTTCGAGTCCCACTCCAGACACTTGAGCATAAAATCCAGGCCAACACTCCCAGTGCAGTACTGAGGGAGCGCCGCACTGTCGGAGGGGCAGTACTGAGGGAGCGCCGCACTGTCGGAGGGACAGTACTGAGGGAGCGCCGCACTGTCGGAGAGGCGGTACTGAGGGAGCGCCGCACTGTCGGAGGGGCGGTACTGAGGGAGCGCCGCACTGTCGGAGGGGCTGTATTGAGGGAGCGCCGCACTGTCGGAGGGGCAGTACTGAGGGAGCGCCGCACTGTCGGAGGGGCAGTACTGAGGGAGCGCCGCACTGTCGGAGGGGCTGTACTGAGGGAGCGCCGTACTGTCGGAGGGGCGGTACTGAGGGAGCGCCGCACTGTCGGAGGGGCAGTACTGAGGGAGCGCCGCACTGTCGGAGGGGCGGTACTGAGGGAGCGCCGCACTGTCGGAGGGGCAGTACTGAGGGAGCGCCGCACTGACGGAGAGGCGGTACTGAGGGAGCGCCGCACTGACGGAGGGGCGGTACTGAGGGAGCGCTGCACTGTCGGAGGGGCAGTACTGAGGGAGCGCCGCACTGTCGGAGGGGCAGTACTGAGGGAGCGCCGCACTGTCGGAGGGGCGGTACTGAGGGAACGCCGCACTGTCGGAGGGGCGGTACTGAGGGAGCGCCGCACTGTCGGAGTGGCGGTACCGAGGGAGCACTGCACTGTTGGAGTGGCAGTACTGAGTGAGTGTCGCACTGTCGGAGGTGCCGTCTGTCAGATGAGACGTTAAACCGAGGCCCCGTCTGCTCCCTCGGGTTGACGTAAAAGATCCCACGGCTACTATTGGAAGAAGAGCAGGGGGAGTTCTCCCCGGTGTCCTGGGGCCAATATTTATCCCTCAACAAACATCACTAAAACAGATGATCTGGTCATTATCACATTGCTGTTAGTGGGAGCTTGCTGTGCGCAAATTGGTTGCCGCGTTTCCCACATTACAACAGTGACCACACTTCAAAAAAAGTACTTCATTGGCTGCAAAGCGCTTTGGGACGTCTTGAAGTGATGAAAGGTGCTATAGAAACATAAGAACATTAGAACATAAGAAATGGGAGCTGGATTAGGCCACTTGGCCCTTCGAGCCTGGGTCAAAATCCTGGAACTCCCTCCCTAACAGCACTGTGGGAGTACCTTCACCACACGGACTGCAGCGGTTCAAGAAGGCGGCTCACCACCACCTTCTCAAGGGCAATTAGGGATGGGCAATAACTGCTATTTAAAAAAAAAAACTGAGCATGCTCCAGATGGCAGAAATCCTGGGAAATTCCTGGGAATATGTGGATGAAAATTTACACGGACTTTTCTTTGACTTTTCAGTGGCTTTCCCCCAGAACCGAGAGGTTGCGGAATGACTCTCGGGCCCCGGTGCTCTGAATGGGCCCACTCGGGGTTACTCACTGATCGCTGGCATCACAAAGCACCCTGGCAACGGGGAAGCACCCCGACGCCTGGCGGGCACGCCTGGGCAGAAATACTTTCACAGACTGACAGTTTTCCATCGAGAAACTTGCGTGCACTTTCGGCGTTCCTTTTAACGGCGAAGGGAAAAACGCCGAAACCCTGCTCGCGCACGGAGCTCACCTGCGAGATTAAGAGTGCTGAGTAAATCTACCAGGTTGGAGATCTGTTGCGGGCTCAGGAACAGGTGCAGCGACCCCATCTTCCCATCCAATTCCAACTGTGAGGAAAAACACAGCAGTCAGCGCAGGGTAAACAAAAAAGAAACAGATCGCTGCTCCGAGGCGAGGGGGAAAATCAACCGGGCTTCCTGCTCCTGATCCCCCATCTTGCTATTTTTGTGAGGGAAGGGGATTAAGGGTTCCGGAACCAGGGCGGGTAGATGGAGTTAAGATACAGATCAGCCGCGATCTCATTAAATGGTGGAACAGGCTCGAGGGGCTGAATGGCCTCCTCCTGTTTCTTCTTTCTGATTGCCGTCTTTCGGACGAGACCTTAAACCGAGGCCCTGTCTGCTCTCTCAGGTGGACGCATAAGATCCCATGGCCACTATTGGAAGAAGAGCAGGGGAGTTCTCCCTGATGTCCTAGCCAATATTGATCCCTCAACCAACATCACTAAAAACAGATGATCTGGTCATTATCACATTGCTGTTTGTGGGAGCTTGCTGTGCGCAAATTGGCTGCCACGTTTCCTACATTACAACAGTGACCACACTTCAAAAAAGTACTTCATTGGCTGTAAAGCGCTTTGAACGGAAGAAATAGGAGCAGGAGTAGGCCACTCGGGCCTTTGTCCTGAGGTCGTTAAAGGCGCTATAGGAAGGCAAGACCAGCAACAATTGTGGCAAGCCCTTGCCCTAATCTGCGATCCCCCCCTGCCACCCCCTGCCCCACTAACCTTAGGCCCGGGTAGAGCGGCGTTTTGCTTGAGTTTCACGGTCATCTCCATGCACCCTGTACAGCTGCCGATCTGCACGGGTTGCGAAGGTGGCAACGAAGGGCTTCCCTCAGCAGTCCGGCTGCTTGCTTCAGGGAAAAAACTCGATTCTTCGGTGGTGGAGGAGGCAGACGATTCCATTTGCTGTGGAGAAACGATCGACACATTTTATTTTTTTTAAAAAGACACTGTTTAAAGAAAAACGCTTCTGGCAAGCACGGAATTAATCTCGTCCACAGAATCTACCTCACGAGCAACGTTCCCTCAAAGCAGCGCAGGGGGGGGGGAGATAGGTCCTGCGCAGGCCACTCACGGCTTTTCCATTGTAAATACCGTGCACGCGTGGAAATTTAAAGGGGCAGTGCACTAAAAGAAACAGGCTGTGCGGAACATTGCTCACGAGAATTAGCTCATTAATTCAAGGGCAGGTTTGCCACATAAACCCAGTGCATTGCATCGGGAGTCGTCATAAAATCTCACGGTGTCTCGATCTCCCTTCGGTGTGCTGTCACGCCTTCTCAGCTTTGGCTCAGTCGGTATCACTCTCTCGCCTCCCGAGTCGCTTTTACACTGAATGCCAAAGACCTTGCTTTCTCCTGGTTTGGCCCCACTGCCCCATTATAACCAGGTGGGACATCCTTACTTCGACGGGGCCTCGATTGAGATCCTTACCTGTGGTGCGGGCGGCGAGGCCGGGGGCTCCCTCCCCTGCTCAGGGAACTCCTCATAATGCAGGAGCACCCCGGAAAACTGCAGCACCTTGTGGACAAAGGCGGGGGGTTGGTGGATGTCGATGG
The DNA here is from genome assembly GCA_030390025.1 of Squalus acanthias. Taxonomy (NCBI): domain Eukaryota; kingdom Metazoa; phylum Chordata; class Chondrichthyes; order Squaliformes; family Squalidae; genus Squalus; species Squalus acanthias. Next base: position 6,572 of record JASTWF010002515.1, on the reverse strand, counting down.
GAATGGGGTCCCTCTTCGAGATGCCGCCCGAATCCTTCACAGCTTCGTCACAGTAATCCAACCTGCGGACACCGTCGCAGAAACAGAGAGGCATTAGAGATGGCAGCGAGACGAGGAAGGGACAGCCTGGTCCACTGGTGGCTGGGTCTTCCCCTCCCTCTCTACCGCCACTGCGAGCAGCCGAGGAGGAGCGGACCGAGCCGGGAACAAAAAAACAAGGTGTGACGTCACAGGACAGCAGGTAGGTGATTGGTTGGCGATTCCTTGAAAAAGTGCAACATCCCCACCGACACCTGGGAATCCCTGGCCCAAGACCGCACAAAGTGGAGGAGAAGCATCCGGGAAGGCGCCGAACACCTCGAGTCGCTTCGCCGGGAGCAAGCGGAAGCCAAGCGCAAACAGCGGAAGGAGCGCACGTCAACCCAAGAAACCCACCCACCTGCCCCTTTAACCACCGTCTGCCCCACCTGTGACAGAGACTGTCGGTCCCGCATTGGACTCATCAGTCATCTGAGATCTCATTTTTAATGTGGAAGCAAGTCATCCTCGGTTCCGAGGGACTGCCTAAGAAGAAGAGGAGGTTGGTGAGTATTCAGGTTTTATTTTCTCTTTAACCTAGGACAGTGGTTTAAACTAGGAGCAGGAAACTATAACAGACTGTATTAAATTTATAGCTTAATAAGTTAAGCTAATTAATATAACGACAAATAATCACTGATTAAAGACTTTAACTAATGAAATAAATAAAATAAGTCTAGACTTATTTGGGAGGAGGCAGCGGACATGGGCGAGACCAGAGTGGGAGCAGAGCGAGAGGCAGCAACTCAACAGAGGCAGAATCCGAAAGAGTGACGTCACTACAAGGGAAGGAGCGGATTGGTGAGTAGCTGGTGAGTGTTTTTTTTGTTAAGTTGTAAGTTTATTTCTGCTAAGTTAGTTCTTAGTCTATTAAATAGAGGCATGGCAGGGCAGCTCAGTCCCGTGGAGTGCACATCCTGTGCCATGTGGGAAGTCCTGGTCGCTTTGCGTAGCCTGGACGACCACATGTGCAGGAAGTGTCGCCAGCTACAGCAACTCGAGCTCCGGGTTTCGGAGCTTGAGCAGGGGCTGGAATCACTGCTGTGCATCCGCGAGGCTGAGAGTTACGTGGATAATATAAGAACATAAGAAGTAGGAGCAGGAGTAGGCCATACGACCCCTCGGGCCTGTTCCGCCATTCAATAAGATCATGGCTGATCCGAACCTAGACTCACGTCCACTTCCCTGCCCGCTCCCCATAACCCTTAATTCCCTTCTCAGCTCGGAAACTGTCTATCTCCGTTTTAAATTTATTTAATGTCGCAGCTTCCACAGCTCTCTGAGGTAGCAAATTCCATCGATTTACTACCCTCTGAGTGAAGAAGTTTCTCCTCGTCTCAGTTTTGAAACGGCAGCCCCTTATTCTAAGATTATGCCCCCTAGTTCTAGTCTCACCCATCAGTGAAAACATCCTCCCCGCCTCCACCCGATCAAGCCCCCTCACAATCTTATATGTTTCGATAAGATCGCCTCTCATTCTTCTGTATTCCAGTGAGTAGAGGCCCAACCTACTCAACCTTTCCTCATAAGTCAACCCTCTCATCTCCGGAATCAACCGGATAGCACGTTTCTAGAGGTGGTCACCCCGCAGCTTAAGAGTGTGCAGGCAGAGAGGGAACGGGTGACCGCCAGACAGAAGAGGAGGACCAGGCAGGTAGTGCAGGAGTCCCCGGAGTGCATCGCGCTCTCAAACCAGTATTCTGTTCTGAGTACTGGTGGGGGCGATGGTCCCTCTGGGGAGTGCAGCCAGAGTCAAGTTCACGGCACCATGGGTGGCTCAGCCGCACAGGGGGGGAGGAAAAAGGGTGGAAGAGCAATAGTGGTAGGAGATTCGATAGTTAGGGGAGCAGACAGGCGTTTCTGCGGCTGTAGACGTGACTCCAGGATGGTATGTTGTTCAGAAAAGATAGGGAAGGAAACAATGGGAGGTGGGGTGGCAGTGCTGATTAAGGAAGACATTGTCGTGTTGGAAAGGGAAGATGTTCTTGAGGGGACAAGGACAGAATCCATTTGGTTAGAGTTGAGGAGCAAAAAGGGTATGATCATGCTATTGGGGGTATTCTATAGTGAGAGGGAGGTAGAGGAACAAATCTGCAGGGAAATCGCAGAGATATGCAAGAGCATATTGGGGGACTTTAATTACCCAAATATCGATTGGGATAATGCTAGGGTAAAGGGAAAGGAGGGGGGAGGAATTTCTGAAATGTGTTCAGGAGAATTTCCTTGACCAATATGTTCTTGGCCCAACTAGGAAGGAGGCATTGCTGGATCTGGTGCTCGGGAATGAGGTGGGCCAGGTCGACCAAGTGTCTGGGAGCACACTTGGGTACGAGTGATCATCGTGTCATAAGATTTAGATTAGCAATGGAGAAGAGCAAGTAACAATCTAGAGTGGAACTTCTAAACTGGAATAGGGCTAACTTCAATGGGATGCGAAAGGATCTAGCCAGGGTAAAATGGAACCAAAGACTGACAGGAAAAACTGTAACGGAACAATGGGTGATCTTTAAGGAGGAGATGTTCCAAGTACAGGCTCGGTACATTCCAACAAGAGGGAAGGGTAAGGGAACCAAAGCAAGGTATCCTTGGATGACGAGGGAGATAGAGAAGATGATGAAACAAAAAAAGAGGGTGTATGATGCATGTCAGGTGAATTCTTCAAGGGAGAACCCGACCAAATACAATAAGTTGAGAGGGGATGTGAAGATGAAAATAAGATTGGCAAAGGCAGAATATGAGAGTAGAATAGCAGTCAACATAAAAGGGAACCCAAAAATCTTCTACCGGCGTGTAAACAGTAAGCGGGTAGTAAGAGGCGGGGTGGGGCCTATTAGAGACAAAGAAGGTGATATATGCTTAGAGGCGCAGGGCAAGGCTAGAAGCAATGGAAGGGGTGAAAATTGATAGACAGGATGTACTAGAAAGGCTGGGTATGCTTAGAGTCCCCCAATATCACCACTCTATAGCTCTTGCATACCTCTGCGATTTCCCTGCAGATTTGCTCCTCTACCTCCCTCTCACTATTTGGAGGCCTGTAGAATACCCCCAATAGCGTGATCGTACCCTTTTTGCTCAACTCTAACCAAATGGATTCTGTCCTTGTCCCTTCAAGAACATCCTCCCTTTCCAACACTACAATGTCTTCCAGGGCAACACGGTGGCATAGTGGTTAGCACTGTTGCCTCACAGCGCCAGGGACCCGGGTTCGAATCTGGCCTCGGGTGACTGTCTGTGTGGAGTTTGCACATTCTCCCCGTGTCTGCGTGGGTTTCCTCCGGGTGCTCCGGTTTCCTCCCACAGTCCAAAGATGTGCGGGTTAGGTTGATTTGGCTATGATAAATTGACCCTTAGTGTTAGGGGGATTAAATACGTGGGGTTACGGGGATAGGGTGGGATATGTGTTGGTGCAGGCTCGATGGGCCGAAATGGCCTCTATCTGCACTGTGGGGATTCTGTGATTCTGTGATTAATCAGCACTAGTCCAGATGGTTTGCATCCCAGGTTGCTAAGGGAATTGGGGGAGGAGATAGCGGAAGGGCTTGCCATAATTTTCCAAACTTCCCCAGATGCGGGGGAGGTGCCTGAGGATTGGAAAGTGGCAAATGTGACACCATTGTTCAAGAAAGGGTGTAAGGACAATCCTAGTAACTACAGGCCGGTCAATTTAACATCAGTGGTAGGTACATTTTTAGAAACAATAATCAAGGAAAAAATTAACGGGGATTTGGAGAGGTTTAAGCTAATTAAGGAAAGCCAACACGGGTTTGTAAAAGGAAGATTCCGTTTGACTAATCTAACTGAATTTTTTGATGAAGTAACAGAGAGGATTGATGAAGGGAATGCAATGGATGCTGTCTACATGGATTTTCAGAAGGCATTTGACAAAGTACCACATAGAAGGCTGGTCAACAAAATTGAGGCTCATGGAATAGGTGGGTCAGTGGCAGCTTGGATAAGGAATTGGCTTAAGGACAGAAAACAGCGAGTTGTGGTAAATAGCTGTTTTTCAGACTGGAGGATGGTAGACGGTGGTGTTCCCCAAGGGTCAGTGCTGGGGCCACTGCTTTTTTTGAGATATATATATATAATGACCTGGATATTGGAATACAGAGTAGAATTTCTAAATTTGCCGATGACACCAAACTTGGGGGTGTGGCAAACAGTGATGATATCATCAATCGACTGCAACAGGGCATGGATAGGCTAGCAGAATGGGCAGACAAGTGGCAGATGGAATTTAATACAGAGAAGTGTGAGGTGGTGCATTTTGGCAGAAGGAACAGGGAGAGGCAACATACATTTAATGCCACAGTTTTAAAGAGTGTGCAGGGACAGAGGGACCTGGGAGTTAATATGCATAGGTCCCTGAAGGTGGCAGGACATATTGAGAGAGTGGTTAACAAAGCATATGGGATCTTGGGCTTCATAAATAGAGGTATTGAGTACAAAAGTAGAGAAGTTATGCTGAACCTTTATAAAGCACTGGTTAGGCCACAACTGGAGTATTGCGTCCAGTTCTGGTCACCACACTTTAGGAAGGATGTGAAGGCCCTTGAGAGGGTGCAGAGGAGATTTACCAGAATGGTTCCAGGGATGGGGGATCTTAGCTACAAGGACAGGTTGGAGAAGCTGGATTTGTTTTCATTAGAGCAAAGGAGGTTGAAGGGTGATTTGAAAGAGGTGTACAAGATTATGACGGGTTTGGATAGGCTAGACGGGGAAAGGCTGTGCCCACTTGTTGATGGTACAAGGACTAGGGGACACAGATTTAAAGTTTTGGGCAAGAGATACGGGGGGGGGGGGGGGGGGATGTGAGGAAAAACTTTTTTACACAGCGAGTGATGATGACCTGGAATTCGCTGCCGACGGAACTGGTGGAAGCGGAGACACTCAATGTTTTCAAGGGGAGACTGGATAGGCACTGCAGGGAAATAAACTTGCAGGGCTACGGGGATACAGCGGGGGTAATGGGACTAACTGGATTGCTCAACAGAGAGCTGGCACGGACTCGATGGGCCGAATGGCCTCCTTCTGTGCCGTTATGACTCTGAGTCTATAACAGAAGTAAAGGGTAGTAAGCTCCTTTGTGCCTTCTGACGGGATCTGATGAGGCTTGGCAGATGGGCCTAGGTACTGGTGGTACAGATGCTCTGTGGCATTAGGGACCTCACATGACGGAGAGAAAACCACTTCAGCATTTTTCAAATTAATTTTGCGTTAGGCACAGAGTAAAGCTCCCTCAACACTGGCCCATCAAACACTCCCAGGGCAGGTACAGCATGGGGTTAGTTACAGAGTAAAGCTCCCTCTACACTGTCCCATTAAACACTCCCAGGGCAGGTATAGCATGGGTTAGATACAGAGTAAAGCTCCCTCTACACTGTCCCATCAAACACTCCCAAGGCAGGTACAGCACAGGTTAGATACAGAGTAAAGCTTCCTCTACACTATCCCATCAAACACTCCCAGGGCAGGTACAGTACGGGTTAGATACAGAGTAAAGCTCTCTCTACACTGTCCCTGGGAGTGTTTGATGGGACAGTGTAGAGGGAGCTTTACTCTGTAACTGTGTCCCACAGAGCCCCAAAGTGTCTCACCCAGTCACTGAAAATCTCTCATTAACAGAAGCCCGTCCCTCCAATACTGGAATAGTGCTTTTAACTGACCTTTTAATGTGCACCTCCAGGGCAACTCCGGTCCGGGACCCATCAGGAGTGTGTTCCACTCGGATTATGGTATCGAGGAATGTCACTTTTATCCTCCTCAGCACTGTTTAATCGAAAGCAAAATTGACAAAGCCGATTTAATGAACAAGTGCCACTTGCAGTAACAGCACCACAGACCCACTGGCTAATAGGTAGAAAGAACTTGCATTTCTGTAGCACCTTTCACGTACTCAGGACATCCCAAAGCGCTTCACAGCTGATGAATTACTTCGTCAGTACAGTCACTGTTGTTTTACCGGTAACCACAGCTGAAATAGTGCGCACACACAGCAAGATCCCACGAATGACCAGTTAATCGGGCTTCGGTTGATGGGTAAATAATGGCCCAAACACTGGGGAGAACTCCACTGCTCTTCTTCCAATAGAGCCGTGGCATCTTTTACACCCAGCTGAGAGGGCAGACGGGGCCTCGGTTTAACGTCACATCCGAAAGACGGCACTCCTCCTCCCCCCCCCCCCCCCCCCCGCCCCCCACCCTCCCCTCAGCACTGGACTGGGGAGTGTCAGCCTGGATTATGTGCTCACATCTCCATAGTGGGGCTCAAAACCACAGCCTTGACACAGAGGGACAGTGCGCTATCCACTGAGCCAAGGATCAGGAGACACAAAGTAAGGTACACAGCAGCCCAGTGTAATCACACTCTCCCACTCACTCCCTGTATTCTTTAATATCCCACCCAGTGTAATCACACTCTCCCACTCACTCCCCACACCCTTTAATATCCCGCCCAGAGGGAGACGGGGGGGGAAGAGAGAGACACGGGGGGG
>JASTWF010002514.1:0-24261 GCA_030390025.1 Squalus acanthias | reverse complement strand
TATAAATACCAGCAGTTGTTGTTGTTCAGAGAGAGATGCTGTTGAGTCCCTCTCTCTGAGGCTGCATTTGACCCCAGATCAAAGAGGGTGAAAGGTCAGAGTCTGACCCACTGCCCCACTCAGTCCCCCATGTTCCCAGGTGCCTGGGGTGAGAGGTTACTGTTTTTACCTTTTCCTATTTGAAAGAGCACAGACCAGTGCGCCCGCACTCACCTGTGTTAAATCTGGCGGCCATATTGAGCAGGTAGATGAGATCAGACAGGTAATCGAGAGCCAGCCATGCAGACAGGTAATTGTACTGCAGTTCACTGAAGCTGCACCTGGGACCAATCACACAGAGTATTGAACGAGCCAGTGTCAGTAACTAGCAGTAATAAAGAGACTTTGTTGCTCAGGCTCCATTCACCCAGCTCCCGACCCACAGCATTCGGCCCATCAATACCCTGTTCTGTTCCAACGCAAGGCTGCTGAACGTTCAGCAAAGTTTTAATTATTTATCATCAGCTGGGAGTTGGAATCATTGCATCCGCTTATCCCTCTCGCTTTCTCTGCCTGTGCTTTCCACTTTTCTCTCTCTGTCGCTCTCTATCTCTTTCTCTCTCTCTCTCTGTCGCTCTCTATCTCTTTCTCTTGCTCTGTCACTCTCTATCCCTTTCTCTCTCTCTCTCGCTCTCTATCCCTTTCTCTCTCTGTCACACTCTATCTCTTTCCCTCTCTCTGTCGCTCTCTATCTCTTTCCCTCTCTCTGTCGCACTCTATCTCTTTCTCTCGCTCTGTTGCTCTCTATCTCTTTCTCTCTGTCGCTTTCTATCCCTTTCTCTCTCTCTCCCTCTCTATCCCTTTCTCTCTCTCGCTGTCGCTCTCTATCTCTTTCCCTCTCTCTGTCGCTCTCTATCTCTTTCCCTCTCTCTGTCGCGCTCTATCTCTTTCTCTTGCTCTGTTGCTCTCTATCTCTTTCTCTCTGTCGCTCTCTATCCCTTTCTCTCTCTCTCTGTCGCTCTCTATCTCTTTCCCTCTCTCTGTCGCTCGCTATCTCTTTCCCTCTCACTGTCGCTCTCTACCCCTTTCTCTCTCTGTTGTTCTCTATCACATTCCCTCTGTCTAATTTTGAAGACCTCTATTAAAATTCCCTTTAAACTTCTCTGCTCTAAGGAGAACAATCCCAGCTTCTCCAGTCTATCCACGTAACTGAAGTCCCTCATCCCTGGTACCATTCTGGTAAATCCCCTCCGCACCCTCTCCAAGGCCCTTGATATCCTTCCTAAAGTGCGGTGCCCAGAATTGGCCACAATACTCTAGCTGGGGCCTAACCTCAGCTTGTATTCTCTCTTGTTGAAGAGCGTGACGGACCCTCACCTGCTGATCAGTATGATCCAGTTGTAGACGACAGGGACGGTGGAAACACTGAGCCACCGGAAGTACCACTCCCCCATAGGGTCCAGGATCCATCGAGAGCTGGCACTGTGGAGGCAACGGCAACAATCACCAGGGTAACACGGCAACACTGTGACTTGGTTCACACCCGCCAGTGTAACATAACAACAAGGAAGATCAAGGGGCGAGATTCCCAATCACAGCTTCCTCAGTAAACAACAACGGGTCCAACAGACAACACAAGACCACGATTAAGCTGCAGTACAAGCAACTATCACTAGATGTCACTGGCGGAGACAGGCTCCTGAAATAGCAATGCATAAGATATAACACACCCTGAGAAAGAACACACCCTGAGATATAACACACCCTCAGATACAACACACCCTCAGATACAACACACCCTGAGATACAACACACCTTGAGATATAACACACCCTGAGATACAACACACCCTGAGATACAACACACCCTGAGATATAACACACCCTGAGATACAAGACACCCTCAGATACAACACACCCTGAGATACAACACACCTTGAGATATAACACACCCTGAGATATAACACACCCTGAGATACAACAGACCCTAAGATATAACAGACCCTGAGAGATAACACAAACTGAGATACAACAGACCCTGAGATACAACACACCCTGACATACAACACACCCTGAGATACAACACACCTTGAGATATAACACACCCTGAGATACAACACACCCTGAGATACAACACACCCTGAGATATAACACACCCTGAGATATAACACACCCTGAGATACAACACACCCTGAGATACAACACACCCTGAGATATAACACACCCTGAGATACAACACACCCTGAGATATAACACACCCTGAGATACAACACACCCTGAGATACAAAACACCCTGAGATATAACACACCCTGAGATACAACAGACCCTGAGATATAACACGCCCTGAGATACAACACGCCCTGAGATATAACACACCCTGAGATACAACACACCCTGAGATACAACACACCCTGAGATATAACACACCCTGAGATATAACAGACCCTGAGATACAACACACCCTGAGATATAACACACCCTGAGATACAACACACCCTGATATACAACACACCCTGAGATACAACACACCCTGAGATATAACACACCCTGAGATATAACACACCCTGAGATACAACAGACCCTGAGATACAACACACCCTGAGATATAACACTCCCTGAGATACCACACACCCTGAGATATAACACACCCTGAGATACAACACACCCTGAGATATAACAGACCCTGAGATATGACACACCCTGAGATACAACACACCCTGAGATACAACACACCCTGAAATATAACACACCCTGAGATACAACACACCCTGAGATACAACACACCCTGAGATATAACACACCCTGAGATACAACACACCCTGAGATACAACACACCCTGAGATACAACAGACCCATAGATACAACACACCCTGAGATACAACACACCCTGAGATATAACAGACCTTGAGATACAACACACCCTGAGATACAACACACCCTGAGATACAACACACCCTGAGATACAACACACCCTGAGATACAACACACCCTGATATACAACACACCCTGAGATATAACACACCCTGAGATACAACACACCCTGAGATACAACACACCCTGAGATACAGCACACCCTGAGATACAATACACCCTGAGATACAACACACCCTGAGATACAACACACCCTGAGATATAACAGACCCTGAGATATAACACACCCTGAGATACAACAGACCCTGAGATACAACAGACCCTGAGATACAACACACCCTGAGATACAACACACCCTGAGATACAACACACCTTGAGATATAACACACCCTGAGATACAACACACCTTGAGATACAACACACCCTGAGATACAACACACCCTGAGATATAACACACCCTGAGATACAACAGACCCTGAGATACAACACACCCTGAGATACAGCACACCCTGAGATACAACACACCCTGAGATACAACATACCCTGAGATATAACAGACCTTGTGATACAACACACCCTGAGATATAACACACCCTGAGATACAACACACCCTGAGATACAACACACTCTGAGATACAACAGACCCTGAGATACAACACACCCTGAGATACAACACACCCTGAGATACAACACGCCCTGAGATACAACACACCCTGAGATATAGGACCAAGGGGACACAAGACCGGGAAGTCAGCGAAAGACCAGGGAGGTAAGACTAACTGGTAAGTACTTTCCTCAAACCTTCCTAGAAAGTAAAACTAAAACTAGTGGGATTTGGTTAGGTTAAAAAGGAATAAGAGGAGTACAGTATACATTGGTCTAAGTAAGCTTCGGGAAAACAAAAGTCAATAAATAAACTAAAACTAGAAAATTAAAAAGTAATATAAGGGTTAAGTCATGGCAGTAGAGCTCGGACCTGTGTCATGCTCCTCCTGTAACATGTGGGAAATCAGGGACACTTCCTGTGTCCCTGACAACCATGTGTGCGGGAAGTGTGTCCAGCTGCAGCTCATGTGGGACCGCATGATGGCCCTTGAGCTGCGGATGGACTCACTTTGGAGCATCCACGATTCTGAGAGGGTTGTGGATAGCACATTTAGTGAGTTGGTCACACCGCAGGTTAAGGCCAGCGTAGATAGTACATGGGTGACCAAAAGGCAGAGCAAGGGCAGGAAGGTAGTGCAGAAATCCCCTGGGGTTGTCTCCCTTAGCAACAGGTTCACCGCCTTAGGTGCTGTTGTCGGGGGGGATGACTCATCGGGGGAAGGCACCAGCAGCCAGGCTCATGGCACCATGACTGGCTCTGTTGCAAAGAAGGGAGGGAAAAAGAGTGGCAGGGCTATAGTAATAGGGGATTCGATTGTAAGGGGAATAGATAGGGGTTTCTGTGGTCGCGACCGAGACTCCAGGATGGTATGTTGCCTCCCTGGTGCAAGGGTCAAGGATGTCTCGGCGCGGGTGCAGAACATTCTGGAGGGGGAGGGGGAACAGCCAGTTGTCGTGATACATGTTGGTACCAACGACGTAGCTAAAAAAAGGGAAGAGGTCCTACAAGTAGAATTTAGGGAGTTAGGAGCCAAGCTAAAAAGTAGGACCTCGAAGGTAGTAATCTCTGGATTACTACCAGTGCCACGTGCTAGTAAGAGTACAGAGAACAGGATAGTTAGGCTAAATACATGGCTTGAGCAGTGGTGTAAGAGGGAGGGTTTTAAATTTTTGAGGCATTGGAACCAGTTTTGTGGTAGGTGTGACCTATACAAAAGGGACGGTCTACACCTGTGCAAAGATGGAACTGATGTTCTCGGGGTAATTTTTGATAAAGCAGTTCGGGAGCATTTAAACTAGTATGGCAGGGGGCTAGAAACCTATGTAGTGAAATAGAGGAAAGTGAAAGGCAGACAGAAATAAATGGTAAAAGGGTGAGGAACAAAAAACAAAGGGCCAAACTAATTCATAAAAAATGTGAGCATAAAAAAAGCCTGAGGGTTTTATACCTTAATGCGAGAAGCATCAGGAACAAGGTAGATGAATTAGCTGTGGAAATAGAGGTTAATAATTATGATCTAATTGGGATTACGGAAACATGGTTGCAGGGTGAGCAGGGCTGGGAGCTTAACATACAGGGGTATTCAGTATTTAGGAAGGATCGACAAAAAAGAAAGGGAGGAGGGGTAGCATTGCTGGTAAAAGAGGGGATAAATGCAATTGAAAGGAAGGATAAGTAAAGAAATTAAGGATAGTATTCGACTAAAAACAAGGGCATATAAGGTAGTGAAATCTAGTGGGAGGACAGAGGATTGGGAAAACTTTAAAAGGCAGCAAAAAAATAACAAAAGATTGATTAAGAAAGGGAAGATAGATTATGAAAGTAAATTAGCAAAAAATATAAAAACAGATAGTAAGAGTTTTTATAGTTATATAAAAAGAAAAAGGGTGGCTAAAGTAAATGTTGGTCCCTTAGAGGATGAGACCGGGAAATTAATGGTGGGAAATATGGAGATGGCAAAAACACTGAATGAATATTTTGTATCAGTCTTTACAGTAGAGGACACTAAGAATATCCCAACACTGGACAAACAGGGGGCTATAGGGGGAGAGGAGCTAAACACGATCAAAATCACTAAGGAAGTGGTACTCGGTAAAATAATGGGACTCAAGGCGGATAAATCACCTGGACCTGATGGCTTACATCCTAGAGTCTTGAAGGAAGTGGCGGTAGGGATTGTAGATGCATTGGTAATAATTTTTCAAAACTCCCTGGATTCCGCTAAGGTCCCGGCAGACTGGAAAACTGCTAATGTAACACCCTTATTTAAAAAGGGCAGTAGACAGAAGGCTGGTAACTATAGACCGGTTAGCCTAACATCTGTGGTAGGTAAAATTTTGGAGTCCATTATTAAGGAAACAGTAACAGGACATTTGGATAATCATAATTTAATAGGACAAAGTCAGCATGGTTTTACGAAGGGGAAGTCATGTTTGACAAATTTGCTGGAGTTCTTTGAGGAAGTAACATATAGAGTGGATAAAGGGGAACCAGTGGACGTAGTGTATTTAGACTTCCAAAAGGCATTTGACAAGGTGCCACATAAAAGATTATTGCTTAAGGTAAAAAATCACGGGATTGGGGGTAATATTCTGGCATGGATAGAGGATTGGCTATCTAATAGAAAGCAAAGAGTTGGGATAAATGGTTCATTCTCAGACTGGCAATCAGTAACTAGTGGTGTTCCACAGGGGTCAGTGCTGGGTCCCCAACTCTTTACAATCTATATTAACGATTTAGAGGAAGGGACCAAGTGTAACATATCAAAATTTGCAGATGATACAAAGATGGGAGGGAAAGTAGTGAGTGAGGAGGACATAAAAAACCTGCAAGGGGACATAGACAGGCTAAGTAAGTGGGCAGAGATTTGGCAGATGGAATACAACACTGGAAAGTGTGAGGTGATGCACTTTGGCAGGAAAAATCCTAGAGCAATTTATTATCTTAATGGCAAGAAACTGGAGCGTACTGAAGTGCAAAGGGATCTGGGGGTCCTGGTGCACGAAACTCAAAAGGTTAGTATGCAGATGCAGCAAGTGATTAAGAAGGCAAATGGAATGTTGGCTTTCATTGCTAGGGGGATAGAATATAAAAATAGGGAGGTATTGCTTCAGTTGTACAAGGTATTGGTGAGACCGCACCTGGAATACTGCATACAGTTTTGGTGTCCTTACTTAAGGAAAGACATCCTTGCTCTCGAGGCAGTGCAAAAAGGTTCACTCGGTTAATCCCGGGGATGAGGGGGTGGTCATATGAGGAGAGGTTGGGTAGATTGGGACTCTACTCATTGGAGTTCAGAAGAATGAGAGGCGATCTTATTGAAACATATAAGATTGTGAAGGGGTTGGATCGGGTGGATGCGGGGAGGATGTTCCCGATGACGGGTGAGACTAGAACTAGGGGACATAGTCTTAGAATAAGGGGCTGCTCTTTCAAAACTGAGATGAGGAGGAACTACTTCACTCAGAGGGTGGTAGGTCCATGGAATATGCTGCCACAAAAAGCTGTAGAAGCTACATCATTAAATAAATTTAAAACAGAAATAGACAGTTTCCTAGAAGTAAAGGGCATTAAGGGTTACGGGGAGCGGGCAGGAATTTGGACATGAGTCTAGGTTCGGATCGGTCATGGCCCTGTGGGTAGTGGAGCGGGCCCAGGGACCGTGTAGCCTGATTCTGCTCCTATTTCGTGTGTGCAATTCTGTTAGATGCAGGAGATGGTTCTGTGATAGTAGATTGGCGGTTAGGATCAGATCAGCCATGATCTTATTGAATGGCGGAGCAGGCTCGAGGGGCCGATTGGCCTACTCCTGCTCCTATTTCTTATGTTCTTATGTTCTTAACTCAGTTAATACAGAATCTATATGGGTGGAGCTAAGAAATAGCGAGGGGCGAAAAACATTAATAGGAGTGGTATATAGGCCTCCAAATAGTAAAATAGAGGTTGGGGAGGGCATCACGAGGGAAATTAGAGAAGTGTGCAATAAGAGCACAGCTGTCATCATAGGTGACTTTAACTTACATATAGATTGGACTAGCCTAATGAGTAAAAATAATGAGGAGGAGGAATTCCTTGAGTGTTTAAGGGATGGTTATCTGGATCAATATGTCGAGGAACCAACTCGGGAACAGGCTATATTGGACTGGGTACTGTGCAATGAGAAGGGACTAATTAGTAATCTTGTTGTACGGGGACCCTTGGGTCAGAGCGATCATAACATGATCGATTTCTCACTCGAAATGGAGAGCGAAGAAATTGACTCAGAGACTAAGGTCCTGAATTTAAACAAGGGGAATTATGATGCCATTAGACGGGAACTGAGTAGGTCTGATTGGACAACGTTCCTGGGAGGACTGGAGGTAGATAAACAATGGCAAGCATTTAAAGATAGAATGACAAAATTGCAAAAATTGTTTATACCAATCTGGCATAAAAGGAAATCTAAAAAGGTGACTCAACCGTGGATAACAGGGGAAATTAGAGACAGCATAAAATCCAAAGATAGGGCGTATAAAATAGCCAAAAAAAGCGCCAGAGCAGAAGATTGGGAACAGTTTAAGATAGAGCAAAGGAGGACAAAGGGCTTAATCAAGAGGGGCAAAATAGCTTACGAAAGCAAGCTGGCGGAAAATATAAAAACTAACTCCAAAAGCTTTTATAAGTATATCAAGAGGAAAAGACTGGTGAAAACCAAAGTTGGTCCATTGCTGTCAGATACGGGGGAATATATAACGGGAAATAAGGAAATGGCAGACCAACTAAATGCATACTTTGGGTCAGTCTTTACGAAGGAAGACACAAAAAACCTCCCTGGGATATCGGGAAAAATAGGGACATTGGCAAAGGAGGAACTGACGCAAATCAATATCTCTAAGGATATGGTGTTAAGGAAGCTAAAGGGATTGAAGGCGGACAAATCCCCAGGGCCTGATAACATGCATCCTAGGGTACTGAAGGAGGTGGCCCTAGAGATAGCGGATGCACTAAGTATGATTTTTCAGAATTCATTAGACTCGGGAACAGTGCCCATGGATTGGAGGGTAGCTAACGTTACCCCACTATTCAAAAAGGGGGGTAGGGAAAAAGCAGGTAATTACAGACCTGTAAGCCTTACATCAGTTGTGGGCAAAATGCTGGAGTCCATCATTAAGGATGAAATAGCGGAGCACTTAGCAAATGGGGACAGGATAGGACAGAGTCAACATGGATTTACAAAGGGTAAATCGTGCTTGACTAATCTATTGGAATTTTTTGAGGGAGTAACTGGTAAAATAGATGGGGGAGAGCCAGTAGATGTGGTGTACCTGGACTTCCAAAAGGCCTTCGACAAGGTCCCACATAAAAGATTAGCATGGAAAATTGAAGCTCATGGGATAAAGGGGAAAGTATTGACGTGGATAGAGAATTGGCTGTCAGATAGAAAACAGAGAGTTGGAATAAACGGCTCATTTTCTGAATGGCAGGCAGTAACAAGTGGGGTACCACAGGGATCTGTCCTGGGTCCCCAGCTGTTCACAATTTACATTAATGACCTGGATCAGGGAGTCGGATGCAGCATTTCCAAATTTGCAGACGACACTAAACTAGGAGGGGGGGTGGGCTCAGAGGAGGAGACCAGGAAGCTCCAGAGCGATTTGGACAGACTGGGTGATTGGTCGGATAAATGGCAGATGCACTATAATGTGGACAAGTGCGAAGTTATCCACCTTGGGTGCAGGAACGGGAGGGCAAATTATTATTTAAATGGCAATAAATTGGGAGAGGGGGAAGTACAGAGAGACCTGGGTGTTCTTGTACACCAGTCACTGAAGGCGAGCATGCAGGTGCAACAGGCGGTCAAGAAGGCAAACGGTATGCTGGCCTTCATAGCAAAAGGGTTGGAATACAGGAACAGGGATACCTTGCTGCAGCTGTACAGGGCACTGGTGAGACCACACCTCGAGTACTGTGTACAGTTTTGGTCGCCTCATCTGAGGAAAGATGTTCTTGCCATGGAGGGGGTGCAGCGGCGATTCACCAGGCTGATACCAGGAATGGCGGGATTGACCTATGAGGAGAGACTATGTAGTTTAGGGATGTACACACTGGAGTTTAGAAGATTGAGAGGGGACCTCATAGAAGTGTATAAAATTCTGACAGGTCTAGACAGACTAGAGGCAGAAGGAATGTTTCCCTTGGCGGGTGAGAACAGAACTAGAGGACATAATTTAAGGATAAGGGCTAAACCATTTAGGACAGAAATGAGGGGGAATTTCTTCACTCAGAGGGTGGTGAAACTGTGGAACTCATTGCCACAGAGGGCAGTGTACGCCAGCTCATTAAATATATTTAAGAGGGAATTAGATATATTTCTACAGGCAAAAGGGGTTAAGGGTTACGGAGAGAAGGCGGGGACGGGATACTGAATTGGAGGATCAGCCATGATCTCATTAAATGGCGGAGCAGGCTCGAAGGGCCGGATGGCCTACTCCTGCTCCTATCTTCTATGTATCTATGTATCTATGTACAACATACCCTGAGATATAACAGACCTTGTGATACAACACACCCTGAGATATAACACACGCTGAGATACAACACACCCTGAGATACAACACACCCTGAGATACAACATACCCTGAGATATAACGGACCTTGAGATACAACACACCCTGAGATACAACTCACCCTGAGATACAACACACCCTGAGATACAACACACCCTGAGATATAACACACCCTGAGATACAACACACCCTGAGATACAACACACCCTGAGATACAACACACCCTGAGATACAACACACCCTGAGATACAACACACCCTGAGATATAACACACCCTGAGATATAACACACCCTGAGATACAACACACCCTGAGATACAACACACCCTGAGATACAACAGACCCTGAGGTACAACACACCCTGAGATACAACATACCCTGAGATATAACAGACCTTGAGATACAACACACCCTGAGATACAACACACCCTGAGATATAACACACCCTGAGATACAACACACCCTGAGATACAACACACCCTGAGATATAACACACCCTGAGATACAACACGCCCTGAGATACAACACACCCTGAGATATAACAGACCCTGAGATACAACACACCCTGAGATATAACACACCCTGAGATACAACACACCCTGAGATACAACACACCCTGAGATACAACACACCCTGAGATATAACAGACCCTGAGATACAACACACCCTGAGATATAACACACCCTGAGCTACAACACACCCTGAGATACAACACACCCTGAGATACAACACACCCTGAGATATAATACACCCTGATATACAACACACCCTGAGATACAACACACCCTGAGATATAACACACCCTGAGATACAACACACCCTGAGATACAACACACCCTGAGATACAACACACCCTGAGATACAACACACCCTGAGATACAACACACCCTGAGATACAACATACCCTGAGATATAACACACCCTGAGATACAACACACCCTGAGATACAACACACCCTGAGATACAACACACCCTGTGATACAACACACCCTGAGATACAACACACCCTGAGAAAGAACACACCCTGAGATACAACAGACCCTGAGATACAACACACCCTGAGATACAACACACCCTGAGACACAGCACACCCTGTGATACAACACATCCTGAGATACAACAGACCCTGAGAAACAACAGACCCTGAGATATAACACACCCTGAAATACAACAGAATCTGAGATACAACACACCCTGAGATATAACAGACCTTGAGATACAACACACCCTGAGATATAACACACCCTGAGATACAACACACACTGAGATACAACACACCCTGAGATACAACACACCCTGAGATACAACACACCCTGAGATATAACACACCCCGAGATATAACACACCCTGAGATACAACAGACCCTGACATATAATACACTCTGAGATACAACACACCCTGAGATACAACAGACCCTGAGATACAACACACCCTGAGATATAACACACCCTGAGATATAACACACCCTGAGATACAACACACACTGAGATACAACACACCCTGAGATATAACACACCCTGAGATATAACACACCCTATGTTACAACACACCCTGAGATACAACACACCCTGAGATACAACACACCCTGAGATACAACAAACCCTGAGATACAACACACCCTGAGATACAACACAACCTGAGATATAACAGACCTTGAGATACAACACACCCTGAGATATAACACACCCTGAGATACAACACACCCTGAGATACAACACACCCTGAGATACAACACACCCTGAGATACAACACACCCTGAGATACAACATACCCTGAGATATAACAGACCTTGTGATACAACACACCCTGAGATATAACACACCCTGAGATACAACACACCCTGAGATACAACACACCCTGAGATACAACATACCCTGAGATACAACACACCCTGAGATATAACAGACCTTGAGATACAACACACCCTGAGATACAACACACCCTGAGATATAACACACCGTGAGATATAACACACCCTGAGATACAACACACCCTGAGATACAACAGACCCTGAGATATAACACACCCTGAGATATAACACACCCTGAGATACAACACACCCTGAGAGACAACACACCCTGAGATACACACACCCTGAGATACAACAGACCCTGAGATACAACACACCCTGAGATACAACACACCCTGAGATCCAACAGTCCCTGAGTTATAACACACCCTGAGATATAACATACCCTGAGATACAACACACCCTGAGATACAACACACCCTGAGATATAACAGACCTTGAGATACAACACACCCTGAGATATAACACACCCTGAGATACAACACACCCTGAGATACAACACACCCTGAGATACAACATAGCCTGAGATATAACAGACCTTGTGATACAACACACCCTGAGATATAACACAGCCTGAGATACAACACACCCTGAGATACAACACACCCTGAGATACAACACACCCTCAGATACAACATACCCTGAGATATAACACACCCTGAGATACAACACACCCTGAGATACAACACACCCTGAGATATAACACACCCTGAGATACAACATACCCTGAGATACAACACACCCTCTGAGATACAACATACCCTGAGATATAACACACCCTGAGATACAACACACCCTGAGATACAACACACCCTGAGATATAACACACCCTGAGATACAACACACCCTGAGATATAACACACCCTGAGATACTACACACCCTGAGATACAACACACCCTGAGGTACAACACACCCTGAGATACAACACACCCTGAGATACAACATACCCTGAGATATAACGGACCTTGTGATACAACACACCCTGAGATATAACACATCCTGAGATACAACACACCCTGAGATTCAACACAC
This sequence comes from Squalus acanthias, assembly GCA_030390025.1. Taxonomy (NCBI): domain Eukaryota; kingdom Metazoa; phylum Chordata; class Chondrichthyes; order Squaliformes; family Squalidae; genus Squalus; species Squalus acanthias. The sequence continues at coordinate 11,417 of JASTWF010002514.1, read as the reverse complement.
CCTGAGATACAACACACTCTCAGATACAACATACCCTGAGATACAACACACCCTGAGATATAACACACCCTGAGATACAACATACCCTGAGATACAACACACCCTCTGAGATACAACATACCCTGAGATATAACAGACCTTGAGATACAACACACCCTGAGATACAACTCACCCTGAGATACAACACACCCTGAGATACAACACACACTGAGATACAATACACCCTGAGATACAACACACCCTGAGATACAACACACCCTGAGATACAACACACCCTGAGATATAACACACCCTGAGATATAACACACCCTGAGATACAACACACCCTGAGATACAACAGACCCTGAGATATAAAAGACCCTGAGATATAACACACCCTGAGATATAACACACCCTGAGATATAACACACCCTGAGATACAACACACCCTGAGATACAACACACCCTGAGATACAACACACCCTGAGATACAACATACCCTGAGATATAACAGACCTTGTGATACAACACACCCTGAGATATAACACACCCTGAGATACAACACACCCTGAGATACAACACACCCTGAGATACAACACACCCTCAGATACAACATACCCTGAGATATAACACACCCTGAGATACAACACACCCTGAGATACAACACACCCTGAGATATAACACACCCTGAGATACAACATACCCTGAGATACAACACACCCTCTGAGATACAACATACCCTGAGATATAACAGACCTTGAGATACAACACACCCTGAGATACAACTCACCCTGAGATACAACACACCCTGAGATACAACACACCCTGAGATATAACACACCCTGAGATACAACACACCCTGAGATACAACACACCCTGAGATATAACACACCCTGAGATACAACACACCCTGAGATATAACACACCCTGTGATACAACACACCCTGAGATACAACGCACCCTGAGGTACAACACACCCTGAGATACAACACACCCTGAGATACAACATACCCTGAGATATAACGGACCTTGTGATACAACACACCCTGAGATATAACACACCCTGAGATACAACACACCCTGAGATTCAACACACCCTGAGATACAACACACCCTCAGATACAACATACCCTGAGATATAACACACCCTGAGATACAACACACCCTGAGATGCAACACACCCTGAGATATAACACACCCTGAGATACAACATACCCTGAGATACAACACACCCTCTGAGATACAACATACCATGAGATATAACAGACCTTGAGATACAACACACCCTGAGATACAACTCACCCTGAGATACAACACACCCTGAGATACAACACACCCTGAGATATAACACACCCTGAGATAATACACACCCTGAGATACAACACGCCCTGAGATATAACACACCCTGAGATACAGCACACCCTGAGATATAACACACCCTGAGATATAACAGACCCTGAGATACAACAGACCCTGAGATACAACACACCCTGAGATATAACACACCCTGAGATACAACACACCCTGAGATATAACACACCCTGAGATACAACACACCCTGAGATATAACACACCCTGAGATACAACACACCCTGAGATATAACACACTCTGAGATATAACACACCCTGAGATATAACACACCCTGAGATATAACACACCCTGACATATAACACACCCTGAGATACAACACACCCTGAGATACAACAGACCCTGAGATATAACACACCCTGAGATACAATACACCCTGAGATACAACACACCCTGAGATACAACACACCCTGAGATACAACACACCCTGAGATATAACACACCCTGAGATATAACACACCCTGAGATACAACACACCCTGAGATACAACACACCCTGAGATACAACACACCCTGAGATACAACAGACCCTGAGATATAAAAGACCCTGAGATATAACACACCCTGAGATATAACACACCCTGAGATACAACACACCCTGAGATACAACACACCCTGAGATACAACACACCCTGAGATACAATACACCCTGAGATACAACACACCCTGAGATACAACACACCCTGAGATACAACAGACCCTGAGATATAAAAGACCCTGAGATATAACACACCCTGAGATACAACACACCCTGAGATACAACACACCCTGAGATACGACACACCCTGAGATATAACACACCCTGAGACACAACACACCCTGAGATATAACAGACCCTGAGATACAACACACCCTGAGATACAACACACCCTGGGACCTCCCAATCCATCTTCGTAAGAACCTAAGAATATAAGAATTAGGCCCCTCGAACCTGCTCCACCATTCAATAAGATCATGGCTGATTTTCTACCTCGACTCCACTTTCCCGCCCGATCCCCGTATCTCGATTCCCTTAGTGCCCAAATATCTATCGATCTCAGTCTTGAATATATTCAACGACTGAGCCTCCACGGCTCTCTGGGACAGAGAATTCAAAAGATTCACCACCCTCTGAGTGAAGAAATTTCTCCTCATCTCAGTCCTAAATGGCCGACCTCTTATTCTGAGACTGTGACCCCTGGTTCTAGAAAAAGAAAAGAAAGACTTGCATTTCTATAGCGCCTTTCACGACCACCGGAGGTCTCAAAGCGCTTTACAGCCAATGAAGTACTTTTTGAAGTGTAGTCACTGGTGTAATGTAGGAAACACGGCAGCCAATTTGCGCCCAGCAAGAGCCCATAAACAGCAATGTGATAATGACCAGATAATCTGTTTTGTTATGTTGATTGAGGGATAAATATTGGCCCCTGGACACCGGGGAGAACTCCCCCCTGCTCTTCTTTGAAATAGTGCCGACAGGGCCTCGGTTTAACGTCTCATCTGAAAGACGGCACCTCCGACAGTGCAGCGCTCCCTCAGTACTGCCCCTCCGACAGCGCGGCTCCCTCAGTACTGACCCTCCGACAGTGCAGCGCTCCCTCAGTACTGCCCCTCCGACAGTGCAGCGCTCCCTCAGTACTGCCCCTCCGACAGTGCGGCGCTCCCTCAGTACTGACCCTCCGACAATGCAGCACTCCCTCAGTACTGACCCTCCCGACAGTGCGGCGCTCCCTCAGTACTGCCCCTCCGACAGTGCGGCGCTCCCTCAGCACCGTCCCTCCATCAGTGCAGTACTCCCTCAGTACTGCCCCTTCAACAGTGCATTGCTCCCTCAGTACCGTCTCTCCGACAGTGCAGCGATCCCTCAGTACTGCCCCTCCATCAGTGCAGCGCTCCCTCAGTATTGCCTCTCTGACAGTGCAGCGCTCCCTCAGTACTGCCCCTCCGACAGTGCAGCGCTCCCTCAGTACTGCCCCTCCGACAGTGCGGCGCTCCCTCAGTACTGCCCCTCCGACAGTGCGGCGCTCCCTCAGTACTGCCCCTCCGACAGTGCGGCGCTCCCTCAGTACTGCCCCTCCAACAGTGCAGCACTCCCTCAGTACTGCCCCTCCGACAGTGCGGCGCTCCCTCAGAACTGCCCCTCCGATGGTGCTGCACTCCCTCAGTACTGCCCCTCCGACAGTGCAGCGCTCCCTCAGTACTGCCCCTCCGACAGTGCGGCGCTCCCTCAGTACTGCCCCTCCGACAGTGCGGCGCTCCCTCAGTACTGCCCCTCCGACAGTGCGGCGCTCCCTCAGTACTGCCCCTCCGACAGTGCGGCGCTCCCTCAGTACTGCCCCTCCGACAGTGCGGCGCTCCCTCAGTACTGCATTGGGAGTATCAGTTGGATTATGGGCTCAAGTGTCTGGAGTGGGGGCTTGTAACCACAATCTTCTAACATGGAGAGGGGAGTGATCCTGGTTGAGTGTGCGTGAGCGAGTGCTCAGAAACGTGGACGAGTTTGGCGTCTCGCGTTATCACCTGTAACACGGAGCGGAAAGAGGTAGCACCAAACCTGGCTCCCGTAACACAAGCAAAGTAATTTGACAAGCCTGTGGCTATTGACTCACCTTCGTGTGTCACCGGCAGCTCCCGCCTGCCTCACACTCGTGCTCACCCAAGTGTTGACCATTCCATTTGTACATTTAGTCCGCACCGTGAGCTGTCGAACCTGCCTCGCCCAGCGTTGCATGGCGCCTGTGTGCTGTTATTTCAGAATCTCGCTGTGATTTCCACACTCTGTCAGTGGTTAACGCTGCATCACTATCGCTAAGTCACCTTCCCTATTCCCCCATCGAGGTGCTCAGAGTGCCCGAGTGACGTCTGCAGCCAAATGAATCTTAGCAACCAGCATGTGGCCCGAGGGCAGAGACTGCACACTTGGCAAAGTGGCATCAGATATCACAAACTCTCACCCTGAGGGCAATCAGTGTGATCCCACGGGCACCACTCCATAATCAGGTGGCAAAGAGAGAGAGAGAGAGACTGCGAACAAGGCCGAGAGAGGGTGAAGGAAACAGAAAGGGAGAGAAAAAAAGGAAGACAGGAGGAGCAAGTAGAGAGAACAAAAAAGAGAGGGGGTGGGGAGGGTAGCGGAGTGGAGGGGAGGGATTGTAGATGAGAGGAAAGATTGGAGAGAGGGAGGAGGGGGAGGGGAGGAGAGGGGAGGGGAGGGGAGAAGAGGGGAGGGGAGGGGAGAAGAGGGGAGGGGAGGGGAGAAGAGGGGAGGGGAGGAGAAGGGTGGCGAGGGTTGGGGAATGGAGGAAAAGGGAGGAGAGGGGAGGGGATGAGAGGGGAAGGTAAAGAGGAGAGGGGAGGAGAGGAGAGGGGAATGGAGAGGAGAGGTGAGGAACGGGAGGAGAGGGGAGAAGAGGGGAGGGGAGAAGAAGGGAGGTGATTAGAGGGGAGACGAGGGATTGGCGAGAGGAGGGGAGGGAAAGAGAGGGGGTGGGAGGGAAGGAGAGTGGACTTATTCTCATCTTGATGATCTCCGCTACGGCAGTGATAGCTAGAATTGGCCTCAGTTCCTTTCGGTTAGACAGGGGAACAGATCAGCTGGGCTTCTGGCTCCTGATCGCCATCCACTGACTGCTGGATGTAGGTGTAGACTGTGCATGACCGTGAAGCCACTGATTGTCAAATATCCCTCAACAGCCAGGTGGGGATTGTCCACTCCAACGTTCCTGATGTATTCTGGGAATAACTTCACACCCCAGCCCCCTGATTGGCCAAAAATTAGAGACAGGGAGCCTGGGATTTATCAGTATGCCCCTCCCAGTGTGTGCCGGTGTGCGAAAGTGCCAATCCTTGCCTCAGTGTTGAGGTTCACACATGGACAATACACATCGAGGAGATATTGGGGACAACGAGTGGCAGTGGGATACCAGTGGGGCGCTGTTCCACTCCCAGCCAGAGGGAGCAGTGTTCACTCCCATTCCTGTGTATTCCTGGAGGGGCGCTGTTCCTGTCTATACGTAGATAGGCGAGAGAAACTGGGGTTGTTCTCCTTGGAACAGAGAAGGTTGAGAGGAGATTTGATAGAGGTGTTCAAAATCATGAGGGGTCGAGGCAGAGTAGATAGGGAGAAACTGTTCCCATTGGCGGAGGGGTCGAGAACCAGAGGACACAGATTTAAGGTGATTGGCAGAAGAACCAAAGGAGACTCAAGAAAAAACTTTTTTACGCAGCGAGTGGTTAGGATCTGGAATGCGCTGCCTGAAAGGGTGGTGGAGGCAGATTCAATCACGGCTTTCAAAAGGGAGTTGGATAAGCATCTGAAGGAAAAAAAATTGCAGGGCTACGGGGAAAGGGTGGGGGAGTGGGACTAGCAGATTTTTTTTTTATTCGTTTATGGGATCTGGGTGTCACTGGCAAGGCCAGCATTATTTATTGCCCATCCCTAATTGCCCTTGAGAAGGAGGTGGTGAGCTGCCTTCTTGAACCGCTGCAGTCCATGTGGTGAAGGTACTCACACAGTGCTGTTAGGGAGGGAGTTCCAGGATTTTGACCCAGCGACGATGAAGGATCGGCGATAAACTTTGAAGTCAGGATAGTGTGTGACTTGGAGGGGAACTTGGAGGTGTTGGTGTTCCCATGCACCTACTGCCCTTGTCCTTCTAGGTGGAAGAGGTCGCGGGTTTGGGAGGTGCTGCCGAAGAAGCCTTGGTGAGTTGCTGCAGTGCATCTTGTAGATGGTACACACTGCAGCCACGGTACGCCGGTGGTGGAGGGAGTGAATGTTTAAGGTGGTGGATGGGGTGCCAATCAAGCGGGCTGCTTTGTCCTGGATGGTGTCGAGCTTCTTGAGTGTTGTTGGAGCTGCACTCATCCAGGCAAGTGGAGAGTATTCCATCACACTCCTGACTTGTGCCTTGTAGATGGTGGAAAGGCTTTGGGGAGTCAGGAGGTGAGACACTCGCCACAGAATACCCAGCCTCTGACCTGCTCTTGTTGCCACAGTATTTATGTGGCTGGTCCAGTTAAGTTTCTGGTCAATGGTGACCCCCAGGATGTTGATAGTGGGGGATTCAGTGATGGTAATGCCATTGAATGTCAAGGGGAGGTGGTTAGACTCTCGCTTGTTGGAGATAGTCATTGCCTGGCACTTCTGTGGCGCAAATGTTACCTGCCACTTATCAGCCCAAGCCTGAACGTTGTCCAGGTCTTGTTGCATGCGGGCTTGAACTGCTTCATTATCTGAGGAGTTGTGAATGGCACTGAACACTGTGCAGTCATCAGCGAACATCCCCATTTCTGACCTTATGTTGGAGGGAAGGTCATTGATGAAGCAGCTGAAGATGGCTGGGCCCAGGACACTGCCCTGAGGAACTCCTGCAGCGATGTCCTGGGGCTGTGATGATTGACCTTCAATCACCACAACCATCTTCCTTTGTGCTAGGTATGACTCCAGCCAGTGGAGCGTTTTCCCCCCCGATTCCCATTGACTTCAGTTTTACTAGGGCTCCTTGATGCCACACTCGGTCAAATGCTGCCTTGATGTCAAGGGCAATCACTCTCACCTCACCTCTGGAATTCAGCTCCTTTGTCCGTGTTTGGACCAAGGCTGTAATGAGGTCGGGAGCCGAGTGGTCTTGGCGGAACCCAAACTGGGCATTTGTGAGCAGGTTATTGGTGAGTAAGTGCCGCTTGATAGCACTGTCGAGAACACCTTCCATCACTTTGCTGATGATTGAGAGTAGACTGATGGGATGGTAATTGGCCGGGTTGGATTTGTCCTGCTTTTTGTGGACAGGACATACCTGGGCAGTTTTCCACATTGTCGGATAGATGCCAGTGTTGTAGCTGTACTGGAACAGCTTGGCTAGAGGCGCGGCTAGTTCTGGAGCACAAGTCTTCAGCACGATAGCCGGGATGTTGTTGGGGCCCATAGCCTTTGCTGTATCCAGTTCGCTCAGCCATTTCTTGATATCACGTGGAGTGAATCGAATTGGCTAAAGACTGGCTTCTGTGATGGTGGGGACCTCGGGAGTAGGCTAATATGGATCATCCACTCGGCACTTCTGGCTGAAGATGGTTGCAAACGCTTCAGCCTTGTCTTTTGCACTCACATGCTGGGCTCCACCATCATTGAGGATGGGGATATTCATGGGAGCCTCCTCCTCCCGTTAGTTGTTTAATGGTCCACCACCATCCACGACTGGATGTGGCAAGAGTGCAGAGCTTTGATCTGATCTGTTGATTGTGGGATCGCTTAGCCCTGTCTATAGCATGCTGCTTCTGCTTTTTAGCATGCATGTAGTCCTGTGTTGCAGCTTCCCCAGGTTGGCACCTCATTTTTAGGTACGCCTGGTGCTGCTCCTGGCATCCTCTTCTACACTCCTTATTGAACCAGGGTTGGTCACCTGGCTTGGTGGTAATGGTAGAGTGATGGATATGCAGGGCCATGAGGTTACAGATTGTGGTGGAATACAATTCTGCTGCTGCTGATGGCCCACAGCGCCTCATGGATGCCCAGTTTTGAGCTGCTAGATCTGTTCTGAATCTATCCCATTTAGCACGGTGGTAGTCAGCAGGAGGTTTCCTTGCCCATGCTTGACCTGAAGCCATGAGACTTCATGGGGTCTGGAGTCAATGTTGAGGACTCCCAGGGCCTCTCCCTCCCGACTGTATATCACTGTGCCGCCACCCCTGGTGGGTCTGTCCTGCCGTCTGGTCCATCTGGTTCACTAATGTCCTTTAGGGAAGGAAATCTGCCGTCCTTACCCGGTCTGGCCTATATGTGACTCCAGATCCACAGCAATGTGGTTGACTCTTAACTGCCCTCTGAAATGGCCTAGCAAGTCACTCAGTTGTAACAAACCGCTACAAAACACAATAAGAATGAAACCGGATGGACCACCCGGCATCGACCTCGGCACCGGCTATGGACACGGCACATCCAGCCCAGTCAACCCTGCAAAGTCCTCCTCACCAACACCTGGGGACTTGTGCCAAAATTGGGAGAGCTGTCCCACAGACTAGTCAAGCAACAGCCTGACATAGTCATACTCACAGAATCATACCTTTCAACCAATGTCCCGAACTCCTCCATTACCATCCCTGGGTATGTCATGTCCCACCGGCAGGACAGACCCACCAGGGGTGGCGGCACAGTGGGATACAGTCGGGAGGGAGTGGCCCTGGGAGTCCTCAACATTGACTCTGGACCCCATGAAGTCTCATGGCTTCAGGTCAAGCATGGGCAAGGAAACCTCCTGCTGATTACCACCTACCGCCCTCCCTCAGCTGATGAATCAGTACTCCTCCATGTTGAACACCACTTGGAAGAAGCACTGAGAGTAGCAAGGGCACAGAATGGGTGGGGGACTTCAATGTCCATCACCAAGAGTGGCTCGTTAGCACCACTACTGACCGAGCTGGCCGAGTCCTGAAGGACATAACTGCCAGTCTGGGCCTTCGACAGGTGGTGAGAGAACCAACACGAGGGAAAAACCTACTTGACCTCGTCCTCACCAATCTACCTGTCGCAGATGCATCTGTCCGTGACAGCATTGGTAGCAGTGACCACCGCACAGTCATTGTGGAGATGAAGTCCCGTCTTCACACTGAGGACACCCTCCATCATGTTGTGTGGCACTACCACCGTGCTAAATGGGATAGATTCAGAACAGATCTAGCGGCTCAAAACTGGGCATCCATGAGGCGCTGTGGGCCATCAGCAGCAGCAGAATTGTATTCCACCACAATCTGTAACCTCATGGCCTGGCATATACCTCACTCTAACATTGCCATCAAGCCAGAGGACCAACCCTGGTTCAATAAGGAGTGTAGAAGAGCATGCCAGGAGCAGCACCAGGCGTACCTAAAAATGGGGTGCCAACCTGGGGAAGCTGCAACACAGGACTACATGCATGCTAAAAAGCGGAAGCAGCATGCTATAGACAGGGCTAAGCGATCCCACAATCAAAGGATCAGATCAAAGCTCTGCAGTCCTGCCACATTCAGTCGTGAATGATGGTGGACCATTAAACAACTAACGGGAGGAGGAGGCTCCATGAATATCCTCATCCTCAATGATGGTGGAGCCCAGCACATGAGTGCAAAAGACAAGGCTGAAGCGTTTGCAACCATCTTCAGCCAGAAGTGCCGAGTGGATGATCCATATCGGCCTCCTCCTGAGGTCCCCACCCTCACAGAAGCCAGTCTTCAGCCAATTCGATTCACTCCACGTGATATCAAGAAACGGCTGAGCGCACTGGATACAGCAAAGGCTATGGGCCCCGACAACATCCCGGATATCGTGCTAAAGACTTGTGCTCCAGAACTAGCCGTGCCTCTAGCCAAGCTGTTCCAGTACAGCTACAACACTGGCATCTATCCGACAATGTGGAAAACTGCCCAGGTATGTCCTGTCCACAAAAAGCAGGACAAATCCAACCCGGCCAATTACTGCCCCATCAGTCTACTCTCAATCATCAGCAAAGTGATGGAAGGTGTCATCGACAGTGCTATCAAGCGGCACTTACTCACCAACAACCGGCTCACAAATGCCCAGTTTGAGTTCCGCCAAGACCACTCGGCTCCAGACCTCATTACAGCCTTGGTCCAAACATGGACAAAGGAGCTGAATTCCAGAGGTGAGGTGTGAGTGACTGCCCTTGACATCAAGGCAGCATTTGACCGAATGTGGCATCAAGGAGCCCTAGTAAAACTGAAGTCAATGAGAATCAGGGGGAAAACGCTCCATTGGCTGGAGTCATACCTAGCACAAAGGAAGATGGTTGTGGTGATTGAAGGTCAATCATCACAGCCCCAGGACATCGCTGCAGGAGTTCCTCAGGATAGTGTCCTAGGCCCAACCATCTTCAGCTGCTTCATCAATGACCTTCCCTCTAACATAAGGTCAGAAATGGGGATGTTCGCTGATGACTGCACAGTGTTCAGCACCATTCACAACTCCTCAGATAATGAAGTAGTCCATGCCCGCATGCAACAAGACCTGGACGACATTCAGGCTTGGGCTGATAAGTGGCAGGTAACATTTGCGCCACAGAAGTGCCAGGCAATGACTATCTCCAACAAGCGAGAGTTTAACCACCTCCCCTTGACATTCAATGGCATTACCATTGCCGAATCCCCCACTATCAACATCCTGGGGGTCACCATTGACCAGAAACTTAACTGGACCAGCCACATAAATACTGTGGCAACAAGAGCAGGTCAGAGGCTAGGTATTCTGCGGCAAGTGTCTCACCTCCTGACTCCCCAAAGCCAGCATTTATTGCCCATCCCTAATTGCCCTTGAGAAGGTGGTGGTGAGCCGTCTTCTTGAACCGCTGCAGTCCGTGTGGTGAAGGTACTCCCACAGTGCTGTTAATGAGGGAGTTCTAGGATTTTGTCCCAGCGACAATGAAGGATCGGCGATATACTTCTCAGTCAGGATGGTGTGTGACTTGGAGGGGAACTTGGAGGTGGTGGTGTTCCCATGCGCCTACTGCCCTTGTCCTTCTAGGTGGAAGAGGTCGCGGGTTTGGGAGGTGCTGCCGAAGAAGCCTTGGTGAGTTGCTGCAGTGCATCTTGTAGATGGTACACACTGTAGCCACGGTACGCCAGTGGTGGAGGGAGTGAATGTTTAAGGTGGTGGATGGGGTGGCAATCAAGCGGGCTGCTTTGTCCTGGATGGTGTCGAGCTTCTTGAGTGTTGTTGGAGCTGCACTCATCCAGGCAAGTGGAGAGTATTCCATCACACTCCTTACTTGTGCTTTGTAGATGGTGGAAAGGCTTTGGGGAGTCAGGAGGTGAGACACTCGCCGCAGAATACCCAGCCTCTGACCTGCTCTTGTAGCCACAGTATTTATGTGGCTGGTCCAGTTAAGTTTCTGGTCAATGGTGACCCCCAGGATGTTGATGGTGGGGGATTCGGCGATGGTAATGCCGTTGAATGTCAAGGGGCGGTGGTTAGACTCTCGCTTGTTGGTGTCTATTCCCCAGGGTGCACTGTTCCTGTCTATTCATGGCGGGGGTGCTGTTTCAGTCTATTCCTCAAGGGGGCACTGTTCCTGTCTATTCCTGGGAAGGTCACTGATCCTGTC